>OZ022507.1:50806745-51406745 GCA_963989385.1 Ctena decussata | reverse complement strand
AAGATAGCAAGCTTTTTGGGAAAGGTTATACTAGTATGCTGAGGGTCGTGGATACGGAAAGTGCCGACTGTTGGCGACAATGCGACCGAAAATAGAATAAAATTCCATTATTATTTTTAGCAGATGCGGTAAACCTGATATGGATATAAATAGACAAAATCGGACGTGTTCTCTGATTATTGCAATGAAACGCTCTTATGAGTAAAGGAAAACATGAACAAATGCAGTCTCAAACCGGAACGAGCTTTTCAATCTATATGGCTTGCGTCCTTTGGGCCGCAAGCCAAAAAGCCGAAGGATTCAATTTGAGTGTTTTTCCCCTTTTAATAATATTTTGAACAAAAAAGGAAGGTACCCAGATTTGGAGAAACAAAATTTCCATAGCTTTCTATTCGGTACGCCCAGCAGGCACATGACGTCGTAATAATGTCAAAATGGGGTCGATTCGACGCCCATGTCGCTACGACATCAGTACTACGTCATTGCCGCATCGACATCGATACTACATCAGTCCAACGCCTTGTTACTGCTGGGCAGTAAAGTATATCCCAGCGGGCACATGACGTCAGAATGACGTCGATATGATGTAATCTGGTTGCGTCGACGTCAATGCGACGTCATTATAACGTTGTGTGCTAGCTGGGTAGTATGTATCAATGTGAAGATCTGATCCGTCTCTTTGGGCTTTCCATTAGGTATCAGAAAAAAGTAATGATATTGGAAATTTAAAGAGTACATGTAACTACACTTCAGGAACTGACTGAATCAGATCCCAAACCCTATCCCCAACATCAAAGGGAAAGATTGACAAAGACATCCCAACAAACAATAAATTACAAGTGATAAGCCGAGTAAGCAGCTGTTTCCCAAATAGGTGGCAACTCAGCTATCTTTACTGAACTAAATAATTTAGACCAACAGAAGGGTTACAACAGACAAAGCAAATTATACGAAAAATATTTAACAACTATTATTACCTATTTTCTATTTTTATTATAGAAGGGTTAAAATGAAAACACTATAAATTAAACAGCACCGAACATAAAACAAATGCAACCGCAACGAAAGTACCAGCTTGGGACGGTCAGTAATAACTACTCGGGGGTCACGTTTAAACCGCTTTTTATTGGGCCCAAACCTTCACCCTCACTTTCCGCCGCGGTGCACACATGTACCACACAACAGACTAAACAAATTATACGAAAAACATTTAACAACTATTGTTACCTATTTTCTATTTTTTATCATAGAGAGGTTAAAATAAAAACACAATAAGTTAAACAGCACCGAACAGAAAACAAATGCAACCGCAACGAAAGTACCGCCTTGGGACGGTCAGTAATAACTACTGGGGGTTTAAACCGGTTTTACTGGGCCCAAAACTTCACCCTCACCCTCCGCCGCGGTGCACACAATTAGTTGATAGTTCGGTTCATATGGAAGTCTGTCCACCGTCACAACTGAATATTCCATGTCCACGTTTCGTTAACATCGATCTTCAGGCGAAGAAAGCAATTCGATAGGGAAGAAAATAATGCCAAAGTTTGTACATATTGCCAAAATTTATAAATTCTGCATTTCGATCATACAAAACTAAAATTGACAAGAAAGAATGTCATAACTGCCTTTTTAATTTATTTATTATTTTTTCATTTGTTTTGATTATTGCAGAACTTAAATGTACAGATAATTACAAGTCTCTGCGTGTATGTTTTACTGCCCAAGTATAAGTATGTGCTACATAGAAATTATGGAATGCATTTATTATTCTAACGGGCCACCAGGGTTTAGCTCCCGTAAAGTGCGGGTTACTATGGTGCTTATATGGGTTCCACCTGTTTGTGCGACTTCACTTTGGGTGAAGGTACATCATTGTAGAGCCCGGATGCGCTTAAACAGGCACACATGCTGCGACCTTGTACCTATGCCCCTGTGCTTGCACCACGTCTATGTTGTAGCAGACAAGCCGCAGTAAACAGTATCGAGGACGCAGTAGACAGACAGTAGACTCTTCACAAGACAGTAAATAGTAAACAGAAAACCGCGAACAGCATGCACTACTTTTCAGCATGCTCCAAAACGACGAGGGAGTAGACAGTGCACCGTAGACGGTAAACAGTAGAATATATCAAAAGGTCTTTAACATTGAAAGAAACGTATTTTCCTTCGCCCAGCTTGAAAGAACGTGTATTTTGGGGGGGGGGGGGGTATAAAATTAAAATTAAAAAAATAAAACTAGAAAATAAATAAAGAAAAGCAGGCAAAAGTCTGCAACACCCGGTATTCCCAGGCGATCAACCACCCAAGTACTAACCGGGTTCGACGTTGCTTAACTTCGGTGATCGGACGAGAATTGGTGTTTTCAAGGTCATATGGCGGTAGACAACAACGTAGCGATGTTTAACATTTCCTAAGTCTACTTTTGAGAGTTTGAGATCAGTATAATAGTTTTAATATCCTGCAGTTCTTACTTCTGGGACACACATTGCAGGCCTAGTAGAGCAGTAGTATCAGGATCTGCGCCGTTTGCAGTTCAGTCTCATCAAGCCAGCGAACACAAAATGTTGAATCATCATTGAATCAACGTTGAGTCAATGTGATTCAATGTTTTGTGATCAGAGGGTGAATTATAGCAAAGTATCTTCATTACTAAGTATAAATTTGCGCCTCATATAATCAGCTATGTCTATAGTAACATGTAACCGTCAATACCACGGTAATTCAACGTCATAGTACTCAACGTTTAACCAACATTAATGACACGCCGTTTTTTCAGCGTTGTGTGTCAGTTGAGCACGGGGAATAAATTTATTATCATTGAATGTGGCTGGAATATTAAGAGTTGCGCCACGATAATAAAGTCTTCTCACTCGGTTGGCCATATGTTCTCTGTATCTTGATTATTTGTAATCTTAGTTGTTTCCAACTATGGTTTGAGGGCTGGATTTGGATTTTGATTGTTTCAGTTCCTGGTCTTTGCATACTTTTTACTTTCAGATGAGCATTTGCGAACTCCGCATATGCACAGTCTGCTCAGTAAGTGCACAGCGATTCAAAACGCGCAACATCTTACTAATTCCAGTGCGTACTACACTTTTTCTGACTAGAATGCGCATTTACCCAGACTAGTCTAAGCAGTGCAGGCTCTCTCGTAAAAAGGTTCGGAATGAAATTTTTTCACACCTATAAAATAGCTCATAACTTTAAAAGATTTGCTAAATGTACACACTGATAATTTGCAAGATACTCACAGAAGCTACATGAGTTAACAACGCATCTATATTAAGAAACTAAAGTACAAATGTTTTGAAGAGTAAAGTGCGTATTTTAAAATATCATTTTATGAAGAAAATGAAATCGGCTCTAAGTCTTAAAAAGCCGAAGGATTCATATTGAGTGTTTTTCTCCTTTCAATATTATTTTGAACAAAAGAGGAAGGTACCCAGATTTGGAGAAAACAAAATTTCCATAGCTTTCTATTCGGTAATCCCCTCACCTGCCTTGTACGCCCCTCCCCGTTCGTACCCCCCCCCCCCCCAAACCCACACACACATCAATCATTCACTTGTTTCTTAGTGTACAACAGGGGGAACCTTTTATCTTTTTACCTTTTATCGTGTTACTGTTTAAATCTGATTAAACTGATTATTAGAAAACGCAAACTTTTCTATTTATCTACTTATTTGCTTTTTTATGGCTCGAGACCACGGCCGATTTTCAAATATACTGTCCAGTTAGGCTATTGTGACAGTGGCGTCACTTTTTATTTACTATTTTGAATTATGCCTATTGTTCATGACGGGGACTTTAGGTTTCCATATAAGCAATATAGACATTATTTACAACAGATAGTCATATATAGTTGTGACCTAGTGGTTAAAGAGAGGTACATGTACCAGCGTAGAAGTTTTGGTGTGGAAAACAAGATAGCGGAGGTTCGAGTCTGGGCATTTTCTTTTTTCCTTTTTTTTTCTTTTTTTTGTGTGTGTGTGTGGGTGTGTGGAAATTTGACGAAAGGTTTGTTCATTTTCAGTACATGGTGGCTAAGGGTCCTAACTGCTTTGCCAAAATAAATGGATCAGTCAGTCTGAAGATATATTAGACAAAGCGAGCAGAAGATATTGAGCATAGTATAAATCAAAATTAAAATTAGATTCATATGTGAGACTGGAGAACTGTAGGTATAAATTATAAAGTTGCATTATACCAGATAAAAAGAAAAAAAAAAAAGAAAAAAATCATAATTTCGAAATGATCAGGATTTGAACCTGTCATCTGTCTGAAAAGTCGCCACGGAACCTCTACACTACACCACATTGCTTAATAAAGGACCGTCCGTTTATCTACTTAATTTAACAGGCTAAATATTTTACGATACACTACGGTTTCACCCATCGCAAAATAATGGTTCAGTCTGTTTACATTCTGAATATCCTAACTGGACAGTAGTCCATACTTTATAGTTTGTTTTCATCCAACAATGAAACTTTTTCACAACATTCCTAACAGCTGCTGCTCTCTTATCTCCAAGTCTGTGAAACATGACAAACTATCATCGACGTCAGAGCGACATCACTGCGACGTCATGTGTCCCCTCTGGGTAAGAGTACCTTCATGAAGAGTGAGATTCGGTTCTTCCAGTTGCCTCTTGTGATGGGATTCTGAGCTAATTATTTTACATTTTCAAGAAGCTTATACAAGACTCTTTTCATTTGCCGTAACAATCAGAATATTCATTCAATGTGGCATTCTTGGAGACCAATGAACCAGGGCACACTGTAAGTGCAGAATATTGAAGGTGTTCACGACCAATCGAGGAAACAACGGTGGAATGATTCCTATTTCAGAACAATTTACGAGAAAACAAGGCGCAGACATATGAAATCTATTGGAAAGTGTAAGTCCCCCTTTTTCACTGCATTTTCATTCTCACTCGATGTAAACGATGGCTAGTTACGTCTTCTCATCTGGAGTATCATCTGGTAGTGAATGAAGATGGTGAACAAAGCTTGACAGACGCGCTTAAGAGAATAGCTAAAAGAAATCAGTTTTCGCGCGAGAAATGCAACATTTCGGTGCGAAAAGTTCCGACTGTTTGCAACAAATGACTGTATGGACGATGGGAGATAGCTCTATTTAAACATTGAGCTCAGTAATACATTGTATAAAAAGCATCTTCCCGGAAGGCACATGACGTCCCAATGACGTCATATTGACGTCGGTGCAACATGATGACGTCATATCTATGTCAGTGCGACGTCATTAGGACGACATGTGCCTGGTTTTTGGCCTCGTCAAGGTTGATGCAAATTATTGCTGGCGAATTAATCAATCTTGTTGGTTTTAGTCTGAATTTAGTTTTTTAAGATAAATAGCTTTAACAAGTTTTCTTTGATCATGTGTATCTCTGTCTGTATGTTTATTTGAATACCTTTGTTGTGTGTCTGTCTCTTTGTCTTTGGTATGAGCCCCAGTAGATAAGTGGGTTCAACACTGGCCTACTGATCAAGCAGATCAGGTTCGAGTCCCCAGGCGATAATCTTTCCTACCATAAACGGGGTTCCATTGTACATATTCTTTCTTTATCGTCCTGATATAACTGAAATACTGTTGAAAAGGACGTAAAATCGCGTCGTCCATCCATCCATCATTGTCTTTGGTATAGTAAATGCAGTTGATGTTTACTATTCAACAGATTTACCAACATCCATCCATCGGTTTTTAACGTTACCAGGCACCAAAGGCACGTGTAGGCAACGCCGGTGAAACCGGATGAGATTTTTTTAGCTCACTAATAGCCATGCATGAAGCCTAAGACATTTTCTGACTCGGGCTCCTGGCTCAGACACCGTGCGGGAAAGAATGCGAGCTAACTGTAAGTTACTGTGTTTTTGAATGTTCAGACAAAGTGAGCTGCCAACGGTGTACTATAAGACTTAGTCAATTCCGACTTTTGCAAAATGTCCCAGGCACCAGTGCTCGCCGGTAGTAAGTTGTGCCGCCGGGAGGCCGTTCAGCTCAGTTCAGTTCAAATCTCATAACGACGTTCCCAAAGTGGCTCAGCGGTACGTAACCATAGTTGCACGCCCTTGGCGCCATGTTTGCCGGGAGGCCGGGTGATGGTCTAAATATATATAGTGCTGTTAGCCAAAGTGTTGCTTACTATGCGAAAAGAACAAATTCCTTTTTTTCGAAATATTACTGCGCATTCTTTAAGAGCCGCACCATCGGAAAATTGCCACATACGACGAGAATTATCAGCCCAGACTGTGCGTTCACAACATGTATAAAAAATCTTGAGCATCATACACTGGAGCGCAGTAAAGTGTGCGAAAGGAATTGACACTAATCGGACTGCATTCACTTTTACCAAGATGGGTTGATGCACCTTTTACCTTGCACATACCTCGTGTCGTGATATAACCAGTCCTACGTCATACGCAAAAACACGCGTGTCTAGACTGGATGCATGCGCAATCAGAACAGGGTAGACTCCACATGAGGGTAGACATATCTTGGCACTTCCTGGTTGCGTATTCATATTTCACTTCAAACATTATGGGCTGAACACACATTTTTCCTTGTGCAGGCCGTTCTAAGTCATGTCGTGATAAAATAAGCCTTATCGTATATGTAAAACACCTATGTCCTGACTAGTCTGTGCTCTAGCACAATCAGAACTGGGAAGGCGCACTAAGTATGCCATCTGGGAATCAAACAATGCACTGTACTTACTCCGACAGACTACGCAGTTGCATGGACTTATCATGGTACCCAAGTTTGCGTACAGCGTCAAACATAATATGCCCGCACAAGGCTCATAACGTTAAACACAGGAGATGATAATAAAATGCACCTGCAAATATGAACGACCCTTGATTATCAATGATGTAACCAAAGAGCCGCAACCTCGGAAAATCGCCACATGCGACGAGAAGAATCAGCCCAGTCTGTGGTAACAGTTATGCATTCACAACATGTATAAACAATCTTGAGCATCATACACTGGAGCGTCGTAAAGTGTGCTAAAGGAACTGACACTAATCGGACTGCATTCGCTTTTACCAAGATGGGGTGAAACACATTTTTCCTTGCGCATACCTCGTGTCGTGATAAAACCAGTCCTATGTCATACGCAAAACACGCGTGTGTAGACTAGATGCATGCGCAGTTAGAACAGGGTAGACTACACATAGGGTAGACATATCTTGGTACCGCCTGGTTACGTATACATACATATTTCGCCGCAAACATTATGGGCTGAACACACATTTTTCCTTGCGTAGGCCATTTGAGTAGTGTTGTGATAAAAGCAGCCTTATTATATATGCAAAACACCTAAGGCCAGACTAGTTTGTGCACTAGCACAATCAGAACAGGGTAGGCGCAATAAGTATACCTTCTGGGAATCAAACGGTGCACTGCACCTACTCTGACAGACAATGCAGTTGCATAGACTTATCTTGGTACCCACTGTTAGCGTATAGCGTCAAACATATTTTGCCCGGACAAGGTTCATAACGTTCAACACAAGAGATGAGCATAAAGTGCACGTGCAAATATGGCCGACTATTCATTATCAATGATATAACCCAAGAGCTGCTAGATTAACAAACAATTGCCGCAGTAATCCTGAATTTTGGGATAGATGTATCTGAGAAATTAGTTTAGAACCAGATCAAGATGTGCTATGCGTCATATCCTATCAGTATTTTTGACACACTGTCGGCTAGTATAAGCACCTGTTCAATTTTAGAATAATTACAGTTATTTTAAGGTGTCCCAATAGAGAGGGGTAAATTAAACCGATGCAAACTGTTTGAACAGCATTACAGTACGCCCAGCAGGCACATGACGTCGTAATGATGTCGAAATGGGGTCGATGCGGCGCCCGCATGCCGCATTGACGTCTATACTACGTCAGTCCGACGTCTTGTAATTGCTGGGCAGTAACGTATATCCAAGTGGGCACATGACGTCAGAATGACGTCGATTCGATGTAATCTGGATGCGTCGACGTCCATGCGACGTCATTATAACGTTGTGTGCCAGCTGGGTAGTATGTATCAATGTTAAGATCTGATCTGTCTCTTTGGACTTTCTATTAGGTATCAGAAAAAAGTAATGATATCGGAAGTCTGTCCACAGTCACAACTGAGTATTCTAGGTCCACGTTTCATTAACATCGATCTTCAGACGAAGAAAGCAATTCGATAGGGTAAAGAAATAATGCCAAAATTTGTACATATTGCCAAAATTTATAAATTCTGCATTTCGCTCATACAAAATTAAAATTGACAAGAAAATATGTCATAACTGCTAAAGAGAAAAGCTAAAAGAAATCAGTTTTCGCGCGAGAAATGCAACATTTCTGTGCGAAAAGTTCCGACTGTTTGCAACAAATGACTGTATGGACGATGAGAGATAACTCTATTTAAACATGGGGCTCAGTAATACATTGTATAAAAAGCATCTTCCCGGAAGGCACATGACGTCCAAATGACGTCATATTGACGTCGATGCGACATGATGACGTCGTATCGATCAAGGCGCAGACATATAAATCTATTGGAAAGTGACTGAAATGATAATAAGTCCCCCTTTTTTTTCACTGCATTTTCATTCTCACTCGATGTAAACGATGGCTAGTTACGTCTTCTCATATGGAGTATCATCTGGTAGTGAATGAAGATGGTGAACAAAGCTTGACAGACTAGCTAAAGAGAATAGCTAAAAGAAATCAGTTTTCGCGCGAGAAATGCAACATTTCTGTGCGAAAAGTTCCGACTGTTTGCAACAAATGACTATATGGACGAAGGGAGATAACTCTATTTAAACATGGAGCTCAGAAATACATTGTATAAAAAGCATCTTCCCGGAAGGCACATGACGTCCAAATGACGTCATATTGACGTCGATGCGACATGATGACGTCGTATCGATCAAGGCGCAGACATATGAATCTATTTGAAAGTGACTGAAATGATAATAAGTCCCCCTTTTTCTTCAATGCATTTTCATTCTCACTCGATGTAAACGATGGCTAGTTACGTCTTCTCATATGGAGTATCATCTGGTAGTGAATGAAGACGGTGAACAAAGCTTGACAGACTAGCTAAAGAGAATAGCTAAAAGAAATCAGTTTTCGCGCGAGAAATGCAACATTTCTGTGCGAAAAGTTTCGACTGTTTGCAACAAATGACTGTATGGACGATGGGAGATAACTCTATTTAAACATGGAGCTCAGTAATACATTGTATAAAAAGCATCTTCCCGGAAGGCACTTGACGTCCAAATGACGTCATATTGACGTCGATGCGACATGATGACGTCGTATCGATGTCAGTGCGACGTCATTAAGACGTCATGTGCCTGGTTTTTGGCCTCGTCGAGGTTGATGCAAATTATTGCTGGCGAATTAATCAATCTTGTTGGTTTTAGTCTGATTTAAGTTTGATTAAGATTGAATAGCTTAAAGAAGTTTTCTTCGATCATGTGTATCTCTGTCTGTATGTTTATTTGAATACCTTTGTTGTGGGTCTGTCTCTTTGTCTTTGGTAGGAGCCCCAGTAGGTCAGTGGGTTCAACACTGGCCCACTGATCTAGCAGATCAGGTTCGAGTCCCCGGCTTGAGGCGATAATCTTTCCTACCATAAACGGGGTTCCATTGTACATATCCTTTCATTATCGTCCTGATATAACAGAAATACTGTTGAAAAGGACGTAAAATCGCGTCGTCCATCCATCCATCATTGTCTTTGGTATAGTAAATGCAGTTGAGGTTTACTATTCAACAGATTTACCAACATCCTTCCATCGGTTTTTAACTTTTCCAGGCACCAAAGGCACATGTAGACAACGCCGATGAAACTGCGTTAGTTTTTTAGCTCACTAATAGCCATGCATGAAGCCTAAGCCAAATTCTGACTCGGGCTTCTGGCTCAGACACCGTTTGGGAAAAAATGCGAGCTAACTGTAAGTTACTGTGTTTTGGATGTTCAGCCACAGTGAGCTGCCAACGGTGTTCTATAGGACTTAGTTAATTCCGACTACTGCAAAATGTTCCAGGCACCAGTGCAAGCCGGTAGTAAGTTGTGCCGCCGGGAGGCCGTTCAGCTCAGTTCAGTTCAAATCTCATAACGACGTTCCCCAAGTGGCTCAGCGGTACGTATCCATAGTTGCACGCACTTGGCGCCGTGTTTGCCGGGAGGCCGGGTGATGGTCTAAATATATATAGTGCTGTTAGCCAAAGTGTTGCTTACTATGCGAAAAGAACAAATGCCTTTTTTTCTTCGAAATAATACTGCGCATTCTTTAAAAGCCGCTCAATCAGAAAATTGCCACATAAGACGAGAAGAATCAGCCCAGACTGTGCGTTTACAACATGTATAAACAATCTTGAGCATCATACACTGGAGCGCCGTAAAGTGTGCGAAAGAAATTGACACTAATCGGACTGCATTCGTTTTTACCAAGATGGGGTGCAGCACCTTTTACCTTGCATATACCTCGTGTCGTGATATAACCAGTCCTACGTCATACGCAAAAACACGCGTGTCTAGACTGGATGCATGCGCAATCAGAACAGGGTAGACTCCACATGAGGGTAGACATATCTTGGCACTTCCTGGTTGCGTATTCATATTTCACTTCAAACATTATGGGCCGAACACACATTTTTCCTTGCGCAGGCCATTTTAAGCCATGTCGTGATAAAATAAGCCTTATCGTATATGCAAAACACCTATGTCCTGACTAGTCTGTGCACTAGCACAATCAGAACTGGGAAGGCGCACTAAGTATGCCTTCTGGGAATCAAACAGTGCACTGTACTTACTCCGACAGACTACGCAGTTGCATAGACTTATCATGGTACTCGAGTTTGCGTACAGCGTCAAACATAATTTGCCCGCACAAGGCTCATAACGTTAAACACAAGAGATGAGCATAAAATGCACGTGCAAATATGAACGACCCTTGATTATCAATGATGTAACCAAAGAGCCGCAACCTCGGAAAATCGCCACATGCGACGAGAAGAATCAGCCCAGACTGTGGTAACAGTTATGCATTCACAACATGTATAAACAATCTTGCGCATCATACACTGGAGCGTCGTAAAGTGTGCTAAAGGAATTGACACTAATCGGACTGCATTCGCTTTTACCAAGATGGGGTGAAACACATTTTTCCTTGCGCATACCTCGTGTCGTGATAAAACCAGTCCTATGTCATACGCAAAACACCCGTGTGTAGACTAGATGCATGCGCAGTTAGAACAGGGTAGACTACACATAGGGTAGACATATCTTGGTACCGCCTGGTTACGTATACATACAAAGTTCGCCGCAAACATTATGGGCTGAACACACATTTTTCCTTGCGCAGGCCATTTGAATAGTGTTGTGATAAAAGCAGCCTTATTATATATGCAAAACACCTAAGTCCAGACTAGTTTGTGCACTAGCACAATCAGAACAGGGTAGGTGCAATAAGTATGCCTTCTGGGAATCAAACGGTGCACTGCACCTACTCTGACAGACAACGCAGTTGCATAGACTTATCTTGGTACCCACTGTTAGCGTATAGCGTCAAACATATTTTGCCCGGACAAGGTTCATAACGTTCAACACAAGAGATTAGCATAAAGTGCACGTGCAAATATGGCCGACTATTCATTATCAATGATATAACCTAAGAGCTGCTAGATTAACAAACAATTGCCGCAGTAATCCTGAATTTTGGGATAGATGTATCTGAGAAATTAGTTTAGAACCAGATCAAGATGTGCAATGCGTCATATCCTATCAGTATTTTTGACACACTGTCGGCTAGTATAAGCACCTGTTCAATTTTAGAATAATTACAGTTATTTTAAGGTGTCTCAATAGAGAGGGGTAAATTAAACCGATGCAAACTGTTTGAACAGCATTACAGTACGCCCAGCAGGCACATGACGTCGTAATGATGTCGAAATGGGGTCGATGCGGCGCCCGCATGCCGCATTGACGTCTATACTACGTCAGTCCGACGTCTTGTAATTGCTGGGCAGTAACGTATATCCAAGTGGGCACATGACGTCAGAATGACGTCGATTCGATGTAATCTGGATGCGTCGACGTCCATGCGACGTCATTATAACGTTGTGTGCCAGCTGGGTAGTATGTATCAATGTTAAGATCTTATCTGTCTCTTTGGACTTTCTATTAGGTATCAGAAAAAAGTAATGATATCGGAAGTCTGTCCACAGTCACAACTGAGTATTCTAGGTCCACGTTTCATTAACATCGATCTTCAGACGAAGAAAGCAATTCGATAGGGTAAAGAAATAATGCCAAAATTTGTACATATTGCCAAAATTTATAAATTCTGCATTTCGATCATACAAAATTAAAATTGACAAGAAAATATGTCATAACTGCTAAAGAGAAAAGCTAAAAGAAATCAGTTTTCGCGCGAGAAATGCAACATTTCTGTGCGAAAAGTTCCGACTGTTTGCAACAAATGACTGTATGGACGATGAGAGATAACTCTATTTAAACATGGGGCTCAGTAATACAATGTATAAAAAGCATCTTCCCGGAAGGCACATGACGTCCAAATGACGTCATATTGACGTCGATGCGACATGATGACGTCGTATCGATCAAGGCGCAGACATATAAATCTATTGGAAAGTGACTGAAATGATAATAAGTCCCCCTTTTTTTCACTGCATTTTCATTCTCACTCGATGTAAACGATGGCTAGTTACGTCTTCTCATATGGAGTATCATCTGGTAGTGAATGAAGATGGTGAACAAAGCTTGACAGACTAGCTAAAGAGAATAGCTATAAGAAATCAGTTTTCGCGCGAGAAATGCAACATTTCTGTGCGAAAAATTTCGACTGTTTGCAACAAATGACTGTATGGACGTAGGGAGATAACTCTATTTAAACATGGAGCTCAGTAATACATTGTATAAAAAGCATCTTCCCGGAAGGCACATGACGTCCATATGACGTCATATTGACGTCGATGCGACCAATGACGTCGTATCGATCAAGGCGCAGACATATGAATCTATTGGAAAGTGACTGAAATGATAATAAGTCCCCCTTTTTTCACTGCATTTTCATTCTCACTCGATGTAAACGATGGCTAGTTACGTCTTCTCATATGGAGTATCATCTGGTAGTGAATGACGACGGTGAACAAAGCTTCACAGACTAGCTAAAGAGAATAGCTAAAAGAAATCAGTTTTCGCGCGAGAAATGCAACATTTCTGTGCGAAAAGTTTCGACTGTTTGCAACAAATGACTGTATGGACGATGGGAGATAACTCTATTTAAACATGGAGCTCAGTAATACATTGTATAAAAAGCATCTTCCCGGAAGGCACTTGACGTCCAAATGACGTCATATTGACGTCGATGCGACATGATGACGTCGTATCGATGTCAGTGCGACGTCATTAAGACGTCATGTGCCTGGTTTTTGGCCTCGTCGAGGTTGATGCAAATTATTGCTGGCGAATTAATCAATCTTGTTGGTTTTAGTCTGATTTAAGTTTGATTAAGATTGAATAGCTTAAAGAAGTTTTCTTTGATCATGTGTATCTCTGTCTGTATGTTTATTTGAATACCTTTGTTGTGGGTCTGTCTCTTTGTCTTTGGTAGGAGCCCCAGTAGGTCAGTGGGTTCAACACTGGCCCACTGATCTAGCAGATCAGGTTCGAGTCCCCGGCTTGAGGCGATAATCTTTCCTACCATAAACGGGGTTCCATTGTACATATCCTTTCATTATCGTCCTGATATAACAGAAATACTGTTGAAAAGGACGTAAAATCGCGTCGTCCATCCATCCATCATTGTCTTTGGTATAGTAAATGCAGTTGAGGTTTACTATTCAACAGATTTACCAACATCCTTCCATCGGTTTTTAACGTTTCCAGGCACCAAAGGCACATGTAGACAACGCCGATGAAACTGCGTTAGTTTTTTAGCTCACTAATAGCCATGCATGAAGCCTAAGCCAAATTCTGACTCGGGCTTCTGGCTCAGACACCGTTTGGGAAAAAATGCGAGCTAACTGTAAGTTACTGTGTTTTGGATGTTCAGCCACAGTGAGCTGCCAACGGTGTTCTATAGGACTTAGTTAATTCCGACTACTGCAAAATGTTCCAGGCACCAGTGCAAGCCGGTAGTAAGTTGTGCCGCCGGGAGGCCGTTCAGCTCAGTTCAGTTCAAATCTCATAACGACGTTCCCCAAGTGGCTCAGCGGTACGTATCCATAGTTGCACGCACTTGGCGCCGTGTTTGCCGGGAGGCCGGGTGATGGTCTAAATATATATAGTGCTGTTAGCCAAAGTGTTGCTTACTATGCGAAAAGAACAAATGCCTTTTTTTCTTCGAAATAATACTGCGCATTCTTTAAAAGCCGCTCAATCAGAAAATTGCCACATAAGACGAGAAGAATCAGCCCAGACTGTGCGTTTACAACATGTATAAACAATCTTGAGCATCATACACTGGAGCGCCGTAAAGTGTGCGAAAGAAATTGACACTAATCGGACTGCATTCGTTTTTACCAAGATGGGGTGCAGCACCTTTTACCTTGCATATACCTCGTGTCGTGATATAACCAGTCCTACGTCATACGCAAAAACACGCGTGTCTAGACTGGATGCATGCGCAATCAGAACAGGGTAGACTCCACATGAGGGTAGACATATCTTGGCACTTCCTGGTTGCGTATTCATATTTCACTTCAAACATTATGGGCCGAACACACATTTTTCCTTGCGCAGGCCATTTTAAGCCATGTCGTGATAAAATAAGCCTTATCGTATATGCAAAACACCTATGTCCTGACTAGTCTGTGCACTAGCACAATCAGAACTGGGAAGGCGCACTAAGTATGCCTTCTGGGAATCAAACAGTGCACTGTACTTACTCCGACAGACTACGCAGTTGCATAGACTTATCATGGTACTCGAGTTTGCGTACAGCGTCAAACATAATTTGCCCGCACAAGGCTCATAACGTTAAACACAAGAGATGAGCATAAAATGCACGTGCAAATATGAACGACCCTTGATTATCAATGATGTAACCAAAGAGCCGCAACCTCGGAAAATCGCCACATGCGACGAGAAGAATCAGCCCAGACTGTGGTAACAGTTATGCATTCACAACATGTATAAACAATCTTGCGCATCATACACTGGAGCGTCGTAAAGTGTGCTAAAGGAATTGACACTAATCGGACTGCATTCGCTTTTACCAAGATGGGGTGAAACACATTTTTCCTTGCGCATACCTCGTGTCGTGATAAAACCAGTCCTATGTCATACGCAAAACACCCGTGTGTAGACTAGATGCATGCGCAGTTAGAACAGGGTAGACTACACATAGGGTAGACATATCTTGGTACCGCCTGGTTACGTATACATACAAAGTTCGCCGCAAACATTATGGGCTGAACACACATTTTTCCTTGCGCAGGCCATTTGAATAGTGTTGTGATAAAAGCAGCCTTATTATATATGCAAAACACCTAAGTCCAGACTAGTTTGTGCACTAGCACAATCAGAACAGGGTAGGTGCAATAAGTATGCCTTCTGGGAATCAAACGGTGCACTGCACCTACTCTGACAGACAACGCAGTTGCATAGACTTATCTTGGTACCCACTGTTAGCGTATAGCGTCAAACATATTTTGCCCGGACAAGGTTCATAACGTTCAACACAAGAGATTAGCATAAAGTGCACGTGCAAATATGGCCGACTATTCATTATCAATGATATAACCTAAGAGCTGCTAGATTAACAAACAATTGCCGCAGTAATCCTGAATTTTGGGATAGATGTATCTGAGAAATTAGTTTAGAACCAGATCAAGATGTGCAATGCGTCATATCCTATCAGTATTTTTGACACACTGTCGGCTAGTATAAGCACCTGTTCAATTTTAGAATAATTACAGTTATTTTAAGGTGTCTCAATAGAGAGGGGTAAATTAAACCGATGCAAACTGTTTGAACAGCATTACAGTACGCCCAGCAGGCACATGACGTCGTAATGATGTCGAAATGGGGTCGATGCGGCGCCCGCATGCCGCATTGACGTCTATACTACGTCAGTCCGACGTCTTGTAATTGCTGGGCAGTAACGTATATCCAAGTGGGCACATGACGTCAGAATGACGTCGATTCGATGTAATCTGGATGCGTCGACGTCCATGCGACGTCATTATAACGTTGTGTGCCAGCTGGGTAGTATGTATCAATGTTAAGATCTTATCTGTCTCTTTGGACTTTCTATTAGGTATCAGAAAAAAGTAATGATATCGGAAGTCTGTCCACAGTCACAACTGAGTATTCTAGGTCCACGTTTCATTAACATCGATCTTCAGACGAAGAAAGCAATTCGATAGGGTAAAGAAATAATGCCAAAATTTGTACATATTGCCAAAATTTATAAATTCTGCATTTCGATCATACAAAATTAAAATTGACAAGAAAATATGTCATAACTGCTAAAGAGAAAAGCTAAAAGAAATCAGTTTTCGCGCGAGAAATGCAACATTTCTGTGCGAAAAGTTCCGACTGTTTGCAACAAATGACTGTATGGACGATGAGAGATAACTCTATTTAAACATGGGGCTCAGTAATACAATGTATAAAAAGCATCTTCCCGGAAGGCACATGACGTCCAAATGACGTCATATTGACGTCGATGCGACATGATGACGTCGTATCGATCAAGGCGCAGACATATAAATCTATTGGAAAGTGACTGAAATGATAATAAGTCCCCCTTTTTTTCACTGCATTTTCATTCTCACTCGATGTAAACGATGGCTAGTTACGTCTTCTCATATGGAGTATCATCTGGTAGTGAATGAAGATGGTGAACAAAGCTTGACAGACTAGCTAAAGAGAATAGCTATAAGAAATCAGTTTTCGCGCGAGAAATGCAACATTTCTGTGCGAAAAATTTCGACTGTTTGCAACAAATGACTGTATGGACGTAGGGAGATAACTCTATTTAAACATGGAGCTCAGTAATACATTGTATAAAAAGCATCTTCCCGGAAGGCACATGACGTCCATATGACGTCATATTGACGTCGATGCGACCAATGACGTCGTATCGATCAAGGCGCAGACATATGAATCTATTGGAAAGTGACTGAAATGATAATAAGTCCCCCTTTTTTCACTGCATTTTCATTCTCACTCGATGTAAACGATGGCTAGTTACGTCTTCTCATATGGAGTATCATCTGGTAGTGAATGACGACGGTGAACAAAGCTTCACAGACTAGCTAAAGAGAATAGCTAAAAGAAATCAGTTTTCGCGCGAGAAATGCAACATTTCTGTGCGAAAAGTTTCGACTGTTTGCAACAAATGACTGTATGGACGATGGGAGATAACTCTATTTAAACGTGGAGCTCAGTAATACATTGTATAAAAAGCATCTTCCCGGAAGGCACATGACGTCCAAATGACATCATATTGACGTCGATGCGACATGATGACGTCGTATCGATCAAGGCGCAGACATATGAATCTATTTGAAAGTGACTGAAATGATAATAAGTCCCCCTTTTTCTTCAATGCATTTTCATTCTCACTCGATGTAAACGATGGCTAGTTACGTCTTCTCATATGGAGTATCATCTGGTAGTGAATGAAGACGGTGAACAAAGCTTGACAGACTAGCTAAAGAGAATAGCTAAAAGAAATCAGTTTTCGCGCGAGAAATGCAACATTTCTGTGCGAAAAGTTTCGACTGCTTGCAACAAATGACTGTATGGACGATGGGAGATAACTCTATTTAAACATGGAGCTCAGTAATACATTGTATAAAAAGCATCTTCCCGGAAGGCACATGACGTCCAAATGACGTCATATTGACGTCGATGCGACATGATGACGTCGTATCGATGTCAGTGCGACGTCATTAAGACGTCATGTGCCTGGTTTTTTGCGTCGTCGAGGTTGATGCAAATTATTGCTGGCGAATTAATCAATCTTGTTGGTTTTAGTCTGATATAAGTTTGTTTAAGATTGAATAGCTTAAAGAAGTTTTCTTTGATCATGTGTATCTCTGTCTGTATGTTTATTTGAATACCTTTGTTGTGGGTCTGTCTCTTTGTCTTTGGTAGGAGCTCCAGTAGGTCAGTGGGTTCGACACTTGCCCACTGATCTAGCAGATCAGGTTCGAGTCCCCGGCTTGAGGCGATAATCTTTCCTACCATAAACGGGGTTCCATTGTACATATCCTTTCATTATCGTCCTGATATAACAGAAATACTGTTGAAAAGGACGTAAAATCGCGTCGTCCATCCATCCATCATTGTCTTTGGTATAGTAAATGCAGTTGAGGTTTACTATTCAACAGATTTACCAACATCCATCCATCGGTTTTTAACGTTTCCAGGCACCAAAGGCACATGTAGACAACGCCGGTGAAACTGCGTTAGTTTTTTAGCTCACTAATAGCCATGCATGAAGCCTAAGCCAAATTCTGACTCGGGCTTCTGGCTCAGACACCGTTTGGGAAAAAATGCGAGCTAACTGTAAGTTACTGTGTTTTGGATGTTCAGCCACAGTGAGCTGCCAACGGTGTTCTATAGGACTTAGTCAATTCCGACTACTGAAAAATGTTCCAGGCACCAGTGCAAGCCGGTAGTAAGTTGTGCCGCCGGGAGGCCGTTCAGCTCAGTTCAGTTCAAATCTCATAACGACGTTCCCCAAGTGGCTCAGCGGTACGTATCCATAGTTGCACGCACTTTGCGCCGTGTTTGCCGGGAGGCCGGGTGATGGTCTAAATATATATAGTGCTGTTAGCCAAAGTGTTGCTTACTATGCGAAAAGAACAAATGCCTTTTTTTCTTCGAAATAATACTGCGCATTCTTTAAAAGCCGCTCAATCAGAAAATTGCCACATAAGACGAGAAGAATCAGCCCAGACTGTGCGTTTACAACATGTATAAACAATCTTGAGCATCATACACTGGAGCGCCGTAAAGTGTGCGAAAGGAATTGACACTAATCGGACTGCATTCGTTTTTACCAAGATGGGGTGCAGCACCTTTTACCTTGCATATACCTCGTGTCGTGATATAACCAGTCCTACGTCATACGCAAAAACACGCGTGTCTAGACTGGATGCATGCGCAATCAGAACAGGGTAGACTCCACATGAGGGTAGACATATCTTGGCACTTCCTGTTTGCGTATTCATATTTCACTTCAAACATTATGGGCCGAACACACATTGTTCCTTGCGCAGGCCATTTTAAGTCATGTCGTGATAAAATAAGCCTTATCGTATATGCAAAACACCTATGTCCTGACTAGTCTGTGCACTAGCACAATCAGAACTGGGAAGGCGCACTAAGTATGCCTTCTGGGAATCAAACAGGGCACTGTACTTACTCCGACAGACTACGCAGTTGCATAGCATTATCATGGTACTCGAGTTCGCGTACAGCGTCAAACATAATTTGCCCGCACAAGGCTCATAACGTTAAACACAAGAGATGAGCATAAAATGCACGTGCAAATATGAACGACCCTTGATTATCAATGATGTAACCAAAGAGCCGCAACCTCGGAAAATCGCCACATGCGACGAGAAGAATCAGCCCAGTCTGTGGTAACAGTTATGCATTCACAACATGTATAAACAATCTTGAGCATCATACACTGGAGCGTCGTAAAGTGTGCTAAAGGAACTGACACTAATCGGACTGCATTCGCTTTTACCAAGATGGGGTGAAACACATTTTTCCTTGCGCATACCTCGTGTCGTGATAAAACCAGTCCTATGTCATACGCAAAACACGCGTGTGTAGACTAGATGCATGCGCAGTTAGAACAGGGTAGACTACACATAGGGTAGACATATCTTGGTACCGCCTGGTTACGTATACATACATATTTCGCCGCAAACATTATGCGCTGAACACACATTTTTCCTTGCGTAGGCCATTTGAGTAGTGTTGTGATAAAAGCAGCCTTATTATATATGCAAAAAACCTAAGTCCAGACTAGTTTGTGCACTAGCACAATCAGAACAAGGTAGGCGCAATAAGTATGCCTTCTGGGAATCAAACGGTGCACTGCACCTACTCTGACAGAAAACGCAGTTGCATAGACTTATCTTGGTACCCACTGTTAGCGTATAGCGTCAAACATATTTTGCCCGGACAAGGTTCATAACGTTCAACACAAGAGATGAGCATAAAGTGCACGTGCAAATATGGCCGACTATTCATTATCAATGATATAACCCAAGAGCTGCTAGATTAACAAACAATTGCCGCAGTAATCCTGAATTTTGGGATAGATGTATCTGAGAAATTAGTTTAGAACCAGATCAAGATGTGCAATGCGTCATATCCTATCAGTATTTTTGACACACTGTCGGCTAGTATAAGCACCTGTTCAATTTTAGAATAATTACAGTTATTTTAAGGTGTCCCAATAGAGAGGGGTAAATTAAACCGATGCAAACTGTTTGAACAGCATTACAGTACGCCCAGCAGGCACATGACGTCGTAATGATGTCGAAATGGGGTCGATGCGACGCCCCCATGCCGCATTGACGTCTATACTACGTCAGTCCGACGTCTTGTAACTGCTGGGCAGTAACGTATATCCAAGTGGGCACATGACGTCAGAATGACGTCGATTCGATGTAATCTGGATGCGTCGACGTCCATGCGACGTCATTATAACGTTGTGTGCCAGCTGGGTAGTATGTATCAATGTTAAGATCTGATCCGTCTCTTTGGACTTTCTATTAGGTATCAGAAAAAAGTAATGATATCGGAAGTCTGTCCACAGTCACAACTGAGTATTCTAGGTCCACGTTTCATTAACATCGATCTTCAGACGAAGAAAGCAATTCGATAGGGAAAAGAAATAATGCCAAAATTTGTACATATTGCCAAAATTTATAAATTCTGCATTTCGATCATACAAAATTAAAATTGACAAGAAAATATGTCATAATTGCTAAAGAGAATAGCTAAAAGAAATCAGTTTTCGCGCGAGAAATGCAACATTTCTGTGCGAAAAGTTCCGACTGTTTGCAACAAATGACTGTATGGACGATGAGAGATAACTCTATTTAAACATGGGGCTCAGTAATACATTGTATAAAAAGCATCTTCCTGGAAGGCACATGACGTCCAAATGACGTCATATTGACGTCGATGCGACATGATGACGTCGTATCGATCAAGGCGCAGACATATGAACCTATTGGAAAGTGACTGAAATGATAATAAGTCCCCCTTTTTTTTCACTGCATTTTCATTCTCACTCGATGTAAACGATGGCTAGTTACGTCTTCTCATATGGAGTATCATCTGGTAGTGAATGAAGACGGTGAACAAAGCTTCACAGACTAGCTAAAGAGAATAGCTAAAAGAAATCAGTTTTCGCGCGAGAAATGCAACATTTCTGTGCGAAAAGTTTCGACTGTTTGCAACAAATGACTGTATGGACGAAGGGAGATAACTCTATTTAAACATGGAGCTCAGTAATACATTGTATAAAAAGCATCTTCCCGGAAGGCACATGACGTCCAAATGACGTCATATTGACGTCGATGCGACATGATGACGTCGTATCGATGTCAGTGCGACGTCATTAAGACGTCATGTCCCTGGTTTTTGGCCTCGTGGAGGTGGATGCAAATTATTGCTGGCGAATTAATCAATCTTGTTGGTTTTAATCTGAGTTAAGTTTGTATAAGAATGAATAGCTTAAAGAAGTTTTCTTTGATCATGTGTATCTCTGTCTGTATGTTTATTTGAATACCTTTGTTGTGGGTCTGTCTCTTTGTCTTTGGTAGGAGCCCCAGTAGGTCAGTGGGTTCAACACTGGCCCACTGATCTAGCAGATCAGGTTCGAGTCCCCGGCTTGAGGCGATAATCTTTCCTACCATAAACGGGGTTCCATTGTACATATCCTTTCATTATCGTCCTGATATAACAGAAATACTGTTGAAAAGGACGTAAAATCGCGTCGTCCATCCATCCATCATTGTCTTTGGTATAGTAAATGCAACTGAGGTTTACTATTCAACAGATTTACCAACATCAATCCATCGGTTTTTAGCGTTTCCAGGCACCAAAGGCACATGTAGACAACGCCGGTGAAACTGCGTTAGTTTTTTTTAAGCTCACTAATAGCCATGCATGAAGCCTAAGACAAATTCTGACTCGGGCTTCTGGCTCAGACACCGTTTGGGAAAGAATGCGAGCTAACTGTAAGTTACTGTGTTTTGGATGTTCAGCCACAGTGAGCTGCCAACGGTGTTCTATAGGACTTAGTCAATTCCGACTATTGCAAAATGTCCTAGGCACCAGTGCAAGCCGGTAGTAAGTTGTGCCGCCGGGAGGCCGTTCAGCTCAGTTCAGTTCAAATCTCATAACGACGTTCCCCAAGTGGCTCAGCGGTACGTATCCATAGTTGCACGCACTTGGCGCCGTGTTTGCCGGGAGGCCGGGTGATGGTCTAAATATACATAGTGCTGTTAGCCAAAGTGTTGCTTACTATGCGAAAAGAACAAATGCCTTTTTTTCTTCGAAATAATACTGCGCATTCTTTAAAAGCCGCTCTATCAGAAAATTGCCACATACGACGATAAGAATCAGCCCAGACTGTGCGTTTACAACATGTATAAACAATCTTGAGCATCATACACTGGAGCGCCGTAAAGTGTGCGAAAGGAATTGACACTAATCGGACTGCATTCGTTTTTACCAAGATGGGGTGCAGCACCTTTTACCTTGCATATACCTCGTGTCGTGATATAACCAGTCCTACGTCATACGCAAAAACACGCGTGTCTAGACTGGATGCATGCGCAATCAGAACAGGGTAGACTCCACATGAGGGTAGACATATCTTGGCACTTCCTGGTTGCGTATACATATTTCACTTCAAACATTATAGGCCGAACACACATTGTTCCTTGCGCAGGCCATTTTAAGTCATGTCGTGATAAAATAAGCCTTATCGTATATGCAAAACACCTATGTCCTGACTAGTCTGTGCACTAGCACAATCAGAACTGGAAAGGCGCACTAAGTATGCCTTCTGGGAATCAAACAGTGCACTGTACTTACTCCGACAGACTACGCAGTTGCATAGGCTTATCATGGTACTCGAGTTTGCGTACAGCGTCAAACATAATTTGCCCGCACAAGGCTCATAACGTTAAACACAAGAGATGAGCATAAAATGCACGTGCAAATATGAACGATCCTTGATTATCAATGATGTAACCAAAGAGCCGCAACCTCGGAAAATCGCCACATGCGACGAGAAGAATCAGCCCAGTCTGTGGTAACAGTTATGCATTCACAACATGTATAAACAATCTTGAGCATCATACACTGGAGCGTCGTAAAGTGTGCTAAAGGAATTGACACTAATCGGGCTGCATTCGCTTTTACCAAGATGGGGTGAAACACATTTTTCCTTGCGCATACCTTGTGTCGTGATAAAACCAGTCCTATGTCATACGCAAAACACGCGTGTCTAGACTAGATGCATGCGCAGTTAGAACAGGGTAGACTACACATAGGGTAGACATATCTTGGTACCGCCTGGTTACGTATACATACATATTTCGCCGCAAACTTTATGGGCTGAACACACATTTTTCCTTGCGCAGGCCATTTGAGTAGTGTTGTGATAAAAGCAGCCTTATTATATATGCAAAACACCTAAGTCCAGACTAGTTTGTGCACTAGCACAATCAGAACAGGGTAGGCGCAATTAGTATGCCTTCTGGGAATCAAACGGTGAACTGCACCTACTCTGACAGACAACGCAGTTGCATAGACTTATCTTGGTACCCACTGTTAGCGTATAGCGTCTAACATATTTTGCCCGGACAAGGTTCATAACGTTCAACACAAGAGATGAGCATAAACTGCACGTGCAAATATGGCCGACTATTCATTATCAATGATATAACCCAAGAGCTGCTAGATTAACAAACAATTGCCGCAGTAATCCTTAATTTTGGGATAGATGTATCTGAGAAATTAGTTTAGAACCAGATGAAGATGTGCAATGCGTCATATCCTATCAGTATTTTTGACACACTGTCGGCTAGTATAAGCACCTGTTCAATTTTAGAATAATTACAGTTATTTTAAGGTGTCCCAATAGAGAGGGGTAAATTAAACCGATGCAAACTGTTTGAACAGCATTACAGTACGCCCAGCAGGCACATGACGTCGTAATGATGTCGAAATGGGGTCGATGCGACGCCCCCATGCCGCATTGACGTCTATACTACGTCAGTCCGACGTCTTGTAACTGCTGGGCAGTAACGTATATCCAAGTGGGCACATGACGTCAGAATGACGTCGATTCGATGTAATCTGGTTGCGTCGACGTCCATGCGACGTCATTAAAACGTTGTGTGCCAGCTGGATAGTATGTATCAATGTTAAGATCTGATCCGTCTCTTTGGACTTTCTATAAGGTATCAGAAAAAAGTAATGATATCGGAAGTCTGTCCACAGTCACAACTGAGTATTCTAGGTCCACGTTTCATTAACATCGATCTTCAGACGAAGAAAGCAATTCGATAGGGAAAAGAAATAATGCCAAAATTTGTACATATTGCCAAAATTTATAAATTCTGCATTTCAATCATACAAAATTAAAATTGACAAGAAAATATGACATAACTGCTAAAGAGAATAGCTAAAAGAAATCAGTTTTCGCGCGAGAAATGCAACATTTCTGTGCGAAAAGTTCCGACTGTTTGCAACAAATGACTGTATGGACGATGGGAGATAACTCTATTTAAACATGGAGCTCAGTAATACATTGTATAAAAAGCATCTTCCCGGAAGGCACATGACGTCCAAATGACGTCATATTGACGTCGATGCGACATGATGACGTCGTATCGATGTCAGTGCGACGTCATTAAGACGTCATGTGCCTGGTTTTTGGCCTCGTCGAGGTTGATGCAAATTATTGCTGGCGAATTAATCAATCTTGTTGGTTTTAGTCTGATTTAAGTTTGATTAAGATTGAATAGCTTAAAGAAGTTTTCTTTGATCATGTGTATCTCTGTCTGTATGTTTTTTTGAATACCTTTGTTGTGGGTCTGTCTCTTTGTCTTTGGTAGGAGCCCCAGTAGGTCAGTGGGTTCAACACTGGCCCACTGATCTAGCAGATCAGGTTCGAGTCCCCGGCTTGAGGCGATAATCTTTCCTACCATAAACGGGGGTCCATTGTACATATCCTTTCATTATCGTCCTGATATAACAGAAATACTGTTGAAAAGGACGTAAAATCGCGTCGTCCATCCATCCATCATTGTCTTTGGTATAGTAAATGCAGTTGATGTTTACTATTCAACAGATTTACCAACATCCAGCCATCGGTTTTTAACGTTACCAGGCACCAAAGGCACATGTAGACAACGCCGGTGAAACTGCGTTAGTTTTTTAGCTCACTAATAGCCATGCATGAAGCCTAAGCCAAATTCTGTCTCGGGCTTCTGGCTCAGACACCGTTTGGGAAAGAATGCGAGCTAACTGTAAGTTACTGTGTTTTGAATGTTCAGCCACAGTGAGCTGCCAACGGTGTTCTATAGGACTTAGTCAATTCCGACTATTGCAAAATGTCCCAGGCACCAGTGCAAGCCGGTAATAAGTTGTGCCGCCGGGAGGCCGTTCAGCTCAGTTCAGTTCAAATCTCATAACGACACTCCCCAAGTGGCTCAGCGGTACGTAACCATAGTTGCACGCACTTGGCGCCGTGTTTGCCGGGAGGCCGGGTGATGGTCTAAATATATATAGTGCTGTTAGCCAAAGTGTTGCTTACTATGCGAAAAGAACAAATGCCTTTTTTTCTTCGAAATAATACTGCGCATTCTTTAAAAGCCGCTCTATCAGAAAATTGCCACATACGACGAGAAGAATCAGCCCAGACTGTGCGTTTACAACATGTATAAACAATCTTGAGCTTTATACACTGGAGCGCCGTAAAGTGTGCGAAAGGAATTGACACTTATCGGACTGCATTCGTTTTTACCAAGATGGGGTGCAGCACCTTTTACCTTGCATATACCTCGTGTCGTGATAAAACCAGTCCTACGTCATACGCAAAAACACGCGTGTCTAGACTGGATGCATGCGCAATCAGAACAGGGTAGACTCAACATGAGGGTAGACATATCTTGGCACTTCCTGGTTGCGTATACATATTTCACTTCAAACATTATGGGCCGAACACACATTGTTCCTTGCGCAGGCCATTTTAAGTCATGTCGTGATAAAATAAGCCTTGTCGTATATGCAAAACACCTATGTCCTGACTAGTCTGTGCACTAGCACAATCAGAATTGGGAAGGCGCACTAAGTATGCCTTCTGGGAATCAAACAGTGCACTGTACTTACTCCGACAGACTACGCAGTTGCATAGACTTATCATGGTACTCAAGTTTGCGTACAGCGTCAAACATAATTTGCCCGCACAAGGCTCATAAAGTTAAAGCATAAAATGCACGTGCAAATATGAACGACCCTTGATTATCAATGATGTAACCAAAGAGCCGCAACCTCGGAAAATCGCCACATGCGACGAGAAGAATCAGGCCAGACTGTTGTAACAGTTATGCATTCACAACATGTATAAACAATCTTGAGCATTATACACTGGAGCGTCGTAAAGTGTGCTAAAGGAATTGACACTAATCGGACTGCATTCGCTTTTACCGAAATGGGGTGAAACACATTTTTCCTTGCGCATACCTCGTGTCGTGATAAAACCAGTCCTATGTCATACGCAAAACACGCGTGTCTAGACTAGATGCATGCGCAGTTAGAACAGGGTAGACTACACATAGGGTAGACATATCTTGGTACCGCCTGGTTACGTATACATACATATTTCGCTGCAAACATTATGGGCTGAACACACATTTTTCCTTGCGCAGGCCATTTAATAGTGTTGTGATAAAAGCAACCTTATTATATATTCAAAACACCTAAGTCCAGACTAGTTTGTGCACTAGCACAATCAGAACAGGGTAGGCGCTATTAGTATGCCTTCTGGGAATCAAACGGTGCACTGCACCTACTCTGACAGACAACGCAGTTGCATAGACTTATCTTGGTACCCACTGTTAGCGTATAGCGTCAAACATATTTTGCCCGGACAAGGTTCATAACGTTCAACACAAGAGATGAGCATAAACTGCACGTGCAAATATGGCCGACTATTCATTATCAATGATGTTACCCAAGAGCTGCTAGATTAACAAACAATTGCCGCAGTAATCCTGAATTTTGGGATAGATGTATCTGAGAAATTAGTTTAGAACCAGATCAAGATGTGCAATGCGTCATATCCTATCAGTATTTTTGACACACTGTCGGCTAGTATAAGCACCTGTTCAATTTTAGAATAATTACAGTTACTTTAAGGTGTCCCAATAGAGAGGGGTAAATTAAACCGATGCAAACTGTTTGAACAGCATTACAGTACGCCCAGCAGGCACATGACGTCGTAATGATGTCGAAATGGGGTCGATGCGACGCCCCCATGCCGCATTGACGTCTATACTACGTCAGTCCGACGTCTTGTAACTGCTGGGCAGTAAAGTATATCCCAGTGGGCACATGACGTCAGAATGACGTTGATTCGATGTAATCTGGTTGCGTCGACGTCAATGCGACGTCATTAAAACGTTGTGTGCCAGCTGGATAGTATGTATCAATGTTGAGATCTGATCCGTCTCTTTGGACTTTCCATTAGGTATCAGAAAAAAAGTAATGATATCGGAAGTCTGTCCACAGTCACAACTGAGTATTCTAGGTCCACGTTTCATTAACATCGATCTTCAGACGAAGAAAGCAATTCGATAGGGAAAAGAAATAATGCCAAAATTTGTACATATTGCCAAAATTTATAAATTCTGCATTTTGATCATACAAAATTAAAATTGACAAGAAAATATGTCATAACTTCCTTTTCATTTTTTTTTTATTATTTTTTATTGTTTTAATTATTGCAGAACTTAAATGTATAGATAAATAGATGTGTCTGCGTGTGTGTTTTACTGCCTAAATATAAGTATGTACTACATAGAAATTCTGGCATGCATTTATTATTCTAACGGGCCACCAGGGTTTAGCTCCCATAAAGTGCGGGTTACTATGGTGCATATATTGGTTCAATGTTTTTACGCAACTCCACTTTGGTTGAAGGTACATCATTGTAGAGTCCGGATGCGCTTAAACAGGCGCACATGCTGCGACCTTGTACCCATGCCCCTGTGCTTGCATCACGTCTATGTTGTAGAAGACAGGCCGCAGTAGAAGTATCCAGGACGCTAGACACTTAATTGGAAGTAAATAGTATACAGAAAACGGCGAACAGCATGCACTACTTTTCAGCACGCTCCAAAACGAAGAGCGAGTAGACAGTGCACAGTAGACGGTAAACGGTAGAATATATCAAAAGGTCTTTAACGTTGAAAGAAATGTATTTTCCTTCGCACAGCTTAAAAATACACTTATTAGGGGGTGGGGGGATATAAATTAAAGAAACAAAACTAGAAAAAAAAGAAAAGCAGGCAAAAGTCTGCAACACCAGCTTAAAAATACATTCATTGGGGTGGGGGGGGGGGGGGATATAAAATAAAAAAAATAAAACTAGAACATAAATAAAGAAAAGCAGACAAAAGTCTGCAACACCCGGTATTCCCAGGCGATCACCCATCCAAGTACTAACCGGGTTCGACGTTGCTTAAATTCGGTGATCGGACGAGAATTGGTGTTTTCAAGGTCATATGGCGGTTGACAACAAAGTACTGATTTTTGGCTTGCGGCTTCGGAAGCCGCCTATGTATTCAGACAGGTTATGACTTCCTGTCATGCGCACTCAAGCGGAAGACGCTGATTTGTTCCCAGTTTCGAGAATGATTCATAATTGCAAGTGGAGAACCAATATATGGAGAGCGTCTACGGGGCGCAACTTCGTTTGACTGTTTCTTTTACCTAAGCACCGTAAAATAACACACGCCACAATCTGGCACACCAAAAATTGGAACATGTCTAGCATCTTTTGCCTTACTAAAAATATTTTTGATTTATTTATCTGGTGTATTTGAATGTTTCTTCGTTGTCCACTGTGAAATAAGGTCAAATAACGACATGCGCAATTCGCGGGCATTATGTAAAATATGGAGTGGACTTGGACTCTGGACTTTGGACTTCGGACTGTTAAACCTGGACTTCAGACGTTGTAAAACCTGGCACCGTAAAACCCGGACTAAAATATTTCCACAATAAATTTTATGCCTGTACAAACAGTGTAGAGTGTAGATCCAAGCTAGACTACTGGTTGGAACAGTCTAATCAGGGTCTGTGCCAACAGTCTTATTTTATTTTAAGTTATTTAAAAGCATTTACTGGTTTTACAGACAAGGTGTTTGATCGTATTTACTAGATACTATTTCTTATTTTTTCATAAACGTACATTGTAATTCAGTTTCATGAAAGTGCCTTATTGAAAAAAATCAGTTCAGGAAACACAACATGTGTGGGAAAATATCAGTATCTCACAATTGCCATCAAATCGTCCTTTTCTAGGCCTATGCAGTTTTAACAGTTACCTTCCTGTCTGAATAAAACTTACTAAAATTTAGAGGGACCGGGCCGCGTAGCGCAGTTGGTAGTGCGTTTTGACTCAAGAGCCAGAGGTCCCGGGTTCGATACTCGGTCCGGCCACATACTTTCGTTTCTCCTTCCCCTGATTCAAGAAGGGCAGTTGTCAGAAGGACTGGTGAAAGTATGACATTGTGCACATAGTACTGGTTAACCGCTTAGAAGGTCTAAGCCAGCCCAGGAATAGTGTGGTTAGGGTAATAGACCGTCCCGACATGACCATAGCTTTTTATCGTGGATGTAAAACAATAAAATAACAATAAAACAACAACTACTAAAATATAGAAGACTTCTTTTTTCTTTTGCATTAAATCCCTAATGACATAATTTGTGATGACCAAGGACAGCACGCAAGATTCTGAAAATAAACATCCTTTGGAAGCAACAAAAATACACTAATTCCTTCATTGATTTGTAATCATTACCAGTTACCAGTTATACTCTATACCACAGGCTTGCTGGGTCGCATAGTGCAGTCGGTGGCGCGTCAGACTAAAAAAACCAGCGGTCCCGGGTTCGATATACGGTCCGGCCACTTACTCTCGTTTCCGCTTCCGCTGAGTCAAGAAGGGCAGTTGTCAGTTACTGGCAAAAGTAAGTGCACTTAGTACTAGTTGACCGCTTAGGATGGCTAAGCCTGCCCTGGAATATTGTAGTTGAATTATCGGACCGTCCTGACATGACCATACATGCAGCTGTTTATAATGGATGTAAAACAATAACACAACAAAATACCACAGGCTTTACCAGTACTTATAACTGAACTCAGGATGACAAAATACCCAAAAGAATAAAGCATTTAGAACCGTTATTACCAAAATATTCAAAATAGATTCTATATCTGTCAAGATGGCCGACAAGATGGCGGCTGATATTAGGAATTTGTGAAAAATAACCCAGACCCCTTAGTGTAGCGGGATCTGATCAAAATAGTTCATTTAGTGATACAAGCACCAAATTTGGTATGCAAGCTTCCTAGATGATATATTTTACAAAAATAACGTTGACCAACTTTTTTTTCAAGATGGCCCCCGTTAAGAAAAATATACATTATTTTCTCTCTTCACAATACTCAAAGTCCAGGACTACGCCATAATGAACTGTGATGAGTACACTCGAAATTTAAATTATACTCCTTATAATCCTTATAATTAAGTTAACATTTTAGCATAGCCTTTACAATAAAACAACACTGTTTTCATTAGCTTAATTAGTTTACGATACAGAAATTCCTTACCGTTTTTACCTAAGCTGTAACCATAATAATGGTTTGAAATGGTATTTACACATGTGCAAGACTTCAATAGCACGAGTAATAAAACACACACTTAGTGAAATTCAGATTAAGGAATCTGGTGTAGTTTACGTTACCAAAATAAAATATTATTAGAATAGATTTTAGAAGTTATAAAGTCCAATTGTAGGTTACAGAAGTATTAAATTAACCCTTATACATTTTTAATTTTAAATTAATGCTCATCGTTCTGTTTTGTCGGTTCAAATTGGGCTCAGGCAAAAGATATATTAATTAGCATGTAGTGAGTCATTTTGCGTTAATAAAATAATATAGTTATTTGTTAATACTGTTTTACTCAACAGATTTTCTTCTCCCCCCCCCCTTTTTGAAATCTGAAGCTCAGACACCTTCTTTAGAAATGGAGCTATGCTGAGGGTGTTCCAGGCTGCATGTGGCTGTCTATCTCTATCTTTCTCGTGAACAGAATCAAACTAAGTCTGCTCTTACAAAAGTTTGATCCCTTTATTTCAAAATGACCGCCCTTTTTCCTAAAAATTTTGATTAACTCATTTGAAGCTGGCAAAATTTGTTTTGTAACTGAGTAGATATTATATCTTTGCACAGTCTTTACACAGAATACAGATCAGCATTATTAGCTAGTGTTGTTTACGTTACAGACACTCTGGGTATAAATATTAATGTTTTTTTTATGCAGTCTCAGTAATTATGTGAAATGGTATCTATGCCAGGTTATAGAAATGGTAAAAAGAATATACAATAAAACATAATTAAATTATATAACAAAATGCAGCTTACTCAAGCTGGCAACAGTGGTACCAGTTGAGACCGCTACAGATTCTCTAGGGAGTCTTATGCTAATTCAAAATATGTAAGATATTTAGGATAGGCTGGTACTCACACAACATCAATTCCTTTAAGGGCGATGTCATATATACGCTCCAGATATCAAACAAAACAATCTTTGATTGTGGCACTCCCTTGAGACCTTTTAATTTTTTGGTATGACAGCAGCCTTAGTTACTTTAATACCTCTATGGAAGCTGACGTCAACGTGCTAATTCAATTCCGCTAACAACACGGTCTCTTTGGAAACTGATCTCTGTTTTTGCAAGCTCAGATTATATTAAAGACAACTATAAAGAAAAACATACCATTTCAGGCTACTACAGGACCTCTGTGAGAACATGTAAACTACTTGGAACTTAAACAATGCCAATCAGGTGACACTGTGACATCAGTTTACGGTACAATTAGACCTACGTAGAAACACTGGTGCTACCTCAGGTCACAGTTACTTCAAACCTTCTCCCAGGCTATATCAGTTATAGCTTTTTTGCATATTGTACCATGTGAGGCTGATAAAAGACCTACTAATACCACCATATAGTGCACCCACTTGAACTTAAGGTGGTGATTTGTGGTAAATACAAAAATCTGCATAAAGCCATAAAAAAATTATCGTACCTCCCTGACAGTTTGCTGACTTCTTTTTTTTTTTTTTTGTTCTCTAGAGTTTAGAATACAGAATAGAGGGAGATACTGTTAAAAAAGTGTTTTATATGGAAAAAATCAAAGGGTAATTTTGTGCGCAGAAATCTAGAAAATTAACTTCATTCTTGAAAATATACTTAGCTAAGAAGTTTCTTTAATGCATTAAACAGAGCGTCCTAGCAATTATTTGTTCCAACTCTTTTCTCAAATTTGTAAAGTAGACCAGAAGCAAACAGTCACTTTTCTCAAATGTCTGACCATGTATGGTGCATCTACACTGCATGCATTAATTAAATACAGGTAGATCAGTTATACCTTTATCATACTCACAGTATACCATAAAATTTCTATATATTTGGACAGTTAGGTCTGAGCAAATAGTGCAAACTCAGATCAGACAGGAGCAGTATGATCAAGGTCTACACCATTGCCACCCCATTGCATTTTTGGGCACATTACTGCACTGTAAAACCAAACTGTTCCAATTTTAGGACAGTTATGGTAATTATTTTAGTGTCCCAATATTTAGAATTTTTACCACCATGACACAGTAGTGTATATAAAATTGTTCAACCTTGAAAATGGACTCTACTGTGTATTTTGGCAAATATTTTGACACAGAAAAGACCATTTTTTATCTGCCCAGCCTGAAAATGTGTGAAAAAAATGGAAAAAATAATTGCTAGGACGCTCTCCATAATGTATTGAAGAACCTTCAGACCCTATTACAGTTTAAATAAAGATGGTAATTTTTCAGATTTTTGCGCACAAAATTACCCTTTGACATTTTCTTATATAAACCCTTTTTAACTTCAACAAGTCCGCATTTTGGGGTTCTGAATCGTGAGAAACAACATAAAGAAGACATCTGCTAATTTTGGGGAAGATCTATTATATTTTCAGCATTTTATGCAGAGTTTTTACTTCGCCCAAAATCAGTGATTATCACCACCTTAAGTAACCATGTTTATGATCATTATTAAGATAAGCCTAAAAATTAAAATCGGACACGTATATAACGTCGTAGCTGAGGCTATTACAAAACTTCCATAAACAATAGCGTATCTGCTAAATCGTCAAGAAAGTCGTCAAGAAGACCTTTGTAAAACACTGAAGTGATGCCAGCTCAGGATTTTAAAATTCATATTATCAGAGGGCACTACTGTACCATATTACAAGACCTTCACAGAGAAAATGATGTCAGATTTTCTAAATACAAGACTTTTACACCGTTTGCTGTGGCCGCTTGGTTTACTGCAAGATGCCAAGAATCACATAATGTTAAGCTGATGCTTGTCTGATAGACACTATGATAGCCGCTTGCTATACTAGACTTACAAAAAAAGAAAAAGAAAAAAAAAGAAAAAAAAAAGCGGCAGCTGCTGAAGGTAGTGTATTCAGCTGTAGCAGTTCAAGCTATTACAGGACTACTTGGTATCCTCTGATGTCACCACAAACTACCTAACACAAGAACATCAGAAAGACCATCGAGCTTTGGTGCCACACTCTTTTAACAAGATTTCTAGGAAGACTGTAATGTCAGCTCTCAATCCTAAAAGGCACATACTTAGATGTTGGTATCAACTTAGTCAGCTACAAGACCTTTTAGAATATGTTACGTGCTCAAGCCATTTATGAAGCTTTCCATCCAATACTTCCTCTTAAGTCACAACCCTCTTCCATATACTGCACATATTATACATGTATAACCTCCCTTAACCTGATAGGTCACTGGGGTAGCACAGATGATTTTGAAACACTTTCTCTTCCGTACAGAGTCTGCCAACTCAAGACCTCTCCATTTCTTTAAATTGTCTCGTTTTCTTCTGTCTGCCTTTTTCATCCCGTTCCTCCCCAGTCCAAGCCAGTGAAAACCTCTATGAAGATTAATTGACGACGTTGCTAATAATGGCCACTGTCAGTTCTGTGGTGTCAGCTCGTGTAAATGTACGTCTGTAATAACAACCTCCTAGGTTTACTACAAAATAACTTTGCAGACTAAGGTATAAATTCAAGCCACTATAAAGCTGTGTTTGCAATTACTATAATGCCAAATCACTTTGCTAAAACCCCACAGTAGTGTTTGCTCCTAATATACTGTTTGTAATGTAAATATTTATGTTTCAGAAATTTTTCCAGTAACATATACTCAGTAACGTATTTAACAGCGAAACATACTTTACATTTTGATACAAGTGTATTAGTTTTATTTGTATGTACAAAATCATTGTTGTTTGTTTCACTGGTAAAAATAAAATACCTTTTTTCAACAAAGTAAATAGTCCGCTCTTTTTGCCTTATAAAAGACCTAGTAACGTAAATAACATCAACTCTGTGCATTCTGAGGATACATCTTTTTTCTGTAGAGAATAATAAAAGTATCAATTCCACAGTGATAACCTTTTTATCTACTTCAGTTTGGATTCATATAAGAGTCTTTCAAAAAAAAGACAAAATTCCTAAGCGTGATGCGGTAACGTAAGTCACTGCCAAAATAAGGTTGTCTGATGGCAAAAACTGTCAAACTATAGCTGTTTGACAAATAAACTATTTCTCAAGGTATGGGTTGAATTTTTTGGTAGTTCAAAGACTACATGAATAGACGACATTGACCAGTTTAGTATCCGATATTTCAGAGTTCTCCCATTTACTTATCCTGAAGGATCTGCCGCTGTGCATTGAGAATCTTACATGAGTGCTCATGTATTATTGAATTTATTAAACGAGTTGGGGAAAAAGATAAGATGCGAGGCTCTGCCGAGCATCTTATTGTTTTCACCAACGAGTTTAATAAATTCAATAATACAGGAGCACGAATGCAGGATTCTATTTATCGTAATCGCATTTTATTAGCAAATTTTGCACTAAAACGTCACGATTTCGCCATTAGAAAACGCGACGTTTTATGGACGTCAACGCATATAATAACGTTACGACGTAATTTGCATATTTAATCAACTAGTGGATTATCGTTTTTAATGCATGGCTTTATTACACTCTCAGATGCGACGTCATATGATAAACTGACTCAGAGTTCTTCCATAATTGTGGTCGTTGGATATGTTCTGTGGATACCATAAATAATTCATTAAAGTGTCCTTGCATTAAAACTACTTGTAAAAAGACAAAAATACACACACCAAAATTGCAATGTATATTGCAAAACTCCTTTATTGCTCTATTACGTACATCCACTATATTGGGCGCCATCTTGATTTTCTCAAATTGCTCAAGGATGCCAAGGTGGCATCAGTCAGACTGTTGAAAGACAATATCTAAGCTACAAGAATCAGTAAAGAAAAAAAGTTTGAACGCAAGTTCCAGGTCTTATTGGTTTTCTGCCGGACTACCTCGACTGATTCCTGAAAAACAATGCCAAAGTGACATTGGAAGTTGGCATTCCCAGATTGTGCATATTTTTGATTGGTCAACTGGAGTGGCAGCAGTTGTGATTGGTTGCTACATTAACATAATGGGATTCGAACAGTATGTGTCCGAAAGAGTAGTTACACGTGTTACAATTGATTCGCATTGTCTATAAAATATTTTACCTCTATAAAACAATATACATTCAAATGAAATATGAGCCGCGACACGAGAAAAACCAACAATGTGGTTGTGCGCCCAGCGCAGACTCAGCTCAGCCTGGGCATCCGCCCAGTCTGATCAGTCTCTTCGCTATACGCATAGAAGTAGCTTAGACCCTTAGCTACCCTTTAAGTGCAGAGCGAAGAGTTTGATCATACTTGGCGGATGCCCAGGCTGATCTGAGTCTGGGTAGGGCGCACAACCACATTGTTGGTTTTCTCGTGACGCGGCTCAATCAATGTAAACATGCACACGTATAAATCATTACTATATGCCGCAGCAGCGCCAGAATCCCTTGGCCCAAGGATCTGATAAATTGGTTACGGATAATTTGAGCAGCGACACGAGAAAACCAACAGAGTGGTTGTGCACCCAACGCAGCCTCAGATCCGCCTGGGCATCCGCCCAGTCTGATCAGACTCTTCGCTAAGCGTTTGAAGGATAGCTAAGGGCCAAGGTACCTCCATGCGGATGCCCAGGCTGATCTGAGTCTGCGCTGGGCGCACAACCACATTGTTGGGTTTCTCGTGTCGCGGCTCAAAATTTTGTCAACCAGTCCCAAAGAAAACAACAAATGTAAACTGTGTAAACAATTTGAACAGTATCACAGCAAAATGCTATTTTTAGTAACCGTTGCAACTGCGGATCAGGTATCCACTTAGTAAACCATTTCATGCTGAAAAGTTCTGCAGTATCTGAATTAAATTTTGCAGACTCTTTAATCAACAAAGAATCAGATCATTTAAGAATCAAGTATAGGTTTGATAAATTCACACTTTTCCATTTTATGTATTATAGGTAGCATCTCACACTTAATTCAATGTATGCCATGCTCCATCAATTTTTCAAGGATATTGCAAATTGAAATTCTTTCAAAAGAAATTTTAGATTTCTGAAACAAATAATTATTCCTAAGTCATTTAATTCCGTGTTAATTGTGTATATGTCTTTCTGAATATGAATGATTCGCATCGTTCGGAAAGGCGGAGAAAGATGTACACGCGTGTGGTTGGGGGTCATAAATCAGCTGATATTTTTGGAAAACGAGGCAATGTTGTATATAAATATGGCAGGCCATGCAGTATTGAGAAAATCTCGGAGATGCGATAAAAAAACAAACATTCAACCCGGCAAAAAAGCTATTTGTTTCATTAATGTTTTCATTGAACTCATTCTAAGATAGCTCTGGTTTTCATAGACAGACTAGGAGCACAGTAGCTCAGTTTGTTAAGCGCATAAATCTGCTTATTCAGTGATTCCGGGCTCGAACCCTACTGGAGGCGGATTTCTTATAAATCATTAACGGGGTTTCATAATTGCTGATGAATATGTCATTGATAAATTGGCAGAGTATGGCAAACACTGTTCACCATGCCCCGATAGCTAACGCTGACGGCATAAATCTGTTACTATAGCTACTAAGAGTTCATATTGATGTCAAAGTGACTTCATCGAGGCGTCATTCTGCCTAGGAAGTAAGGACAACAGATGGTAATTCTATAGTTGTTATGGAAACAGATCTATGACATCACTCGCATCGGAACATGTCAAACAGCGTTTGCAATACTTCGCAAATCTTTCAATGACATTACAAACTGGATTTCTTTCAAGAGAAATGAGCCGCGACACGAGAAAACCAACAATGTGGTTGTGCGCCCAGCGCAGACTCAGATCGCCCAGTCTGATCAGAGTCTTCGCTATCCGCATGGAGGTAGCTCAGACCCTTAGCTACCCTTTGAACACTTTACATAGAGTCTGGTCAAACTGAGCAGATGTCCAGGCTGATCTGAGTCTGCACTGGGAGTACGACCACATTGTTTGTTTTGTCGTGTCGCGGCTCAAATGTAGATTTATAGTCAAACAAATAACTACTCTTAAGTCGTTTAATTCCGTGTTGTTGGCCAGCTTCGGTACTAGGAGATGCAGCGCTGAGGCACTTTGAGACTACCATTACCACACCGGGTAGGCGGCAATCGAAAACGCCCATGCAGTCGACGAACGCGGATCAAAAACCGTTAGAAACAGCGTTTTCGATTGCAAATTGTTCTCGCCAATTTGCAATCGAAAACGCTGTTTCTAACGGTTTTTGATCCGCTTTAATCGATTGTTGAGGGCGTTTTCGGTTGCCGCCTACACAGTGTGATTACGAGAACTGAAACAACAACATAGCTCCGGTGTAGAATAATATAAAAGAAGAGTCAGAGCATGTAGAAGAGTAGGGTGCAGGACAGGTAGAGCAAAGGCAAGATGTAGGGCGGGTAGGCTGTAGGACAGAGAACAGTGCAGGGAAAGGAGGTTGCGTATAGTCGGGTGTATAGTCAAAGCAGTGTGTTAAAAGTTGCCTTTTACTTTAAAATCGTTCTTGGTGGGTAAATCAAAAATGAGTTTATATCGTGAGAAAATATACAAGGTGAACATGCAGTCGGATTGTATGGGCCGGGGTCAGTATGCCAGGTAAGCAGACAAATGGCAGAAATACAAATTATTCGTATTTTCCTTTAATTTCAGGTATATATTTCAACACATCAACCCTTAAAATCGGGACCGAAATGGCTGAGAGAACAGTGTACAGTGATCTGGTAAGGGTCCAGATCCTTTGGAAACGGTCTTTTTCAATCTCTCCGGGTTAGACGGATGAACTGGCACTCTAAAAAGACGAGAAAGTTCGCTCCTGAAATAAGCCCGTTTCACTGTAAGTCAGTTCCCAAAATGGTTCTATCTGATATTATCGGAAATTACGGTATATCAAAGATCAACCAAGACTGAATAAGGCTAATCCTAATAATTTAGTGTTTCTTTCATAAAAGGGGATGAAAATGGTAAATTTATTTTTCTTGAGGATTTTATGATTAATCTTCTCAAGTTAAGTTATTTATCCCTTAACCACACAAAACTGTATTTTAGCGTAGGTTCTTCTTACCGTAATTAGCCTTCTTGTTGCGACAAATTAAACAGTTTCTTTAATTATCCTTAAGCCAGAAAAAGTTTATTTTTTATTTTTTTGATGATTTAAATTGCGAACAGTGAAGACCCAGATCAGACTGCTCCTAAATGGAGCTGTCTGATCTGGGTCTTCACAGTTTGCCCATGTGCTCCTTCTGCTGTCCCAAACCTTTGGCCTATGACGGTTACAACAACTCCTGCTTTCTGACCGAAAAACAAAATTCCGACTGGTTGCCACAAGAATGAGCCTTCGAATCATAGTAGAGATCACACTGCGGAGCCACACAGTCTTGTGAGTTCATTGTCAGCTGACACACAAAATGTAAAGATTATTTGGAATCATGACTGCATAGCACTTTGTCTTTGAAAGCAATACATATCTTAAGGCCCTAATAAGACCTGTCCAGAGGTCCCTTTTTCTAATGTCAGGCCTTAAGGTAAGTGGAGACACCTCCGCGTTTTCCAGCCAGTTTTTCAAAGGAGAAGAATTTTCGTGACATCCTGTTGCTTCCCTGTAAGACGTATCCCTTTAAAATTGGGGTTTACTCTTAAAGGAACGAAATTCATTCCTTTAAGATTTGACCCCATTTGAAAATGGAGGCAAAAAATAAAAATGAAAGAGTAGCTGCCCCTGAAGGTGTACCCATTCACCATAATACATGTACAAATCGGCTTGACCTGGCATGGAATACTTTTTCATGACAATCCATATATAAAAACAATATTGATGTGTATTATATTTTGCATTAAAAATATTGATATGTTATATTTTTCATGTTTTCACCCACTAAGCCCCACAAAAGCGGTCATAACTTATTTGAAAAAGAAATATCATTTTTATCAAAGGTGTCAAAGTGTGTGATAGTTTCTGTGTTATAAAATCATAACAGATGTTATTCAATAAAAAGGGATATATAAATTAACGAACTATAAGCTCTAAAAGTTTGACTTTACTTTTCATCTTCCTGTGACATCATGTTGATTATTTTTGCTTTCTTTCTTTCTTTCTTGTTTGTTTGTTTGTTTCATGTCTCTAGTTTTCACACGCGTTTCTTAATCTTATTTTGAACTTAAGTTTGAATTTGAGTTTTGAAATGTATCACTGTTGAAACTAGCTTCAGAAAAGTTGCTGAAATTGGATCCCGGCCATGTAGATCAAGTCGAACTCTTCGCATGTCCGATTCTTCGCATGTCATTTTTTCATGTCAGATCTTAAACCTTCAAAGCGCCAAAAACGTAAATAGTTGAATTCACAAAAAAGTAGATGCAGACGAGGCGGCTTTTAATAAAGCGCCTCATTTGGGTCTACACGGTTTGAATTCTTACTCGTAGTAAAATATAGCATAGGCGATCGTTAACTTCTGCTTTGGGCGCTTTAGAGTTAATATGCATGTGCTTTTGCTTCGTCTCAGAATTTCAGTAAAGAGGTATCCACCAGGCACATGACGTCGAAATGACGTCGACCTGACGTCAACGCAAAATGGTGACGTCCCATCGACGGCAATACGACGTCATTTCGACGTCAAGTGCCCGCTCGGCTGTCTATAATATTTCGAGTTTCGCCGTAAAAATTTGAGATCCTCGGCATATGTTTTATATGTTTGATTGGGATATCCTAAAGATATCAGTAAGTGTTCATCTTTTAAAAGGTACTTTCTTGGATTAGATTTCTCGAGATACATATACGCATTTGTTGATGCAAGATGCCTGGATGCAAAGGCTGTATATGAAATGTATTGGTACACTTTTATGTTAATACACCATTTTTACAAAGGAAAACAGCTTTTGTGACTGATTTATTGTTCGCTTCCCTGGACAACAAAGTCTTTTAAAATAGAGCCTACTTTTCAATTTGCTCCTCTAGGGAAGAATTCCTTCGTTTTGAGTTGAAACCCCCTTTAGAAGGGAAGAGGGGCAAGGGGCCAAAAAATGGAAGTGTTCCTCCTGAATACGTGCGCATTCTTTGTATGCACCTTTCTCATACGATTATATTTCCTTTCATTTCAAGGTTTCGAGTAAAAAGGTATGACTGGCCATCGGATCATATGTTGAAGACTTTCTGAAATGAGAATGAGGGAGGGAATTCTGGGCAGACAAATAAGTAAGTCTATTATTGAAAAGCAAATGAATTATCAAGCTAACGACCAATATCAATAGTTTGTATATAACTTATTTTATATAAGTCCTTTTGGTTTTTAATTATTGGCAACACGAGAACTTGCAGCTGTTTTAAAACACACGCACGCACGGACACACGCAACTGTAGTATCAGCATTTTTGTATGAATAAATACTTGTTATCAATAAAAAATGAGAAGCAACACGAGAAAACCAACAAAATGGTTGTGTGCCCGGCGCAGACTCAGATCAGCCTGGGCATCTACCAAGCCTGATCAGAGTCTTCTCTGTCCACATGGAGGTAGCCTAGACCCTTAGCTACACTGTAAAAAAGCTGTAGATTTTACGGTAGAATAACTGGAAACCAGCTGCCAGTCCTTTTCCCGTTATTTTTACGGGCTTTTGACATTGTTGGAAATCACGAAATGGAAGTTTTATGTTAACTTGGCGCACTCGAAAATAACTTTGTATTGTTGAGGGGCTATCTAACCAAAACGACATCTGGTCTTTTCTGTCCCACTCTGCTTGATGATTCCTGCAATTTTTACGGGCGCCCGTCAAAATAACGGTAAAAGGACTGGCAGCTGGTTGCTACCGTTTATTTTTGCAGTGTACCCTTTGAGCACTTAACAAAGAGTCTGGTCAGGCTGGGCGGATGCCAAGGCTAATTTGAGTCTGCGCTGGACGCATAACAACTTTGTTGGTTTTCTCGTGTTGCGGCTCACTAATGTATTGGCCTAGTTACAGTTTCGAGGTCTGCTGCATTGGCCCAACGCCGAAGGCCAAGGCTTATACAGCAGTCCGAGCTCTTGTAATTGGCCCAGTTACAGGTCTGAGGTCTGCTGTATTGGCCCGAGGCCTCAGGCCGAGAGTTAATGCAGCAGGCGAAGGACTTGTAACTGGGCCAATATGAAATTTCTTGACTAATGACAAAATTAACGTCTTTGATATTTTGTCGTCATTGATATTATCGGCGTTGTACAGACCGAGTTTCGCATGTATTGGCTGAGCCTGCGTTGATTTGTCAACCTTCTTTTAATTACTGATTTTAACCCATTAATGCCTAGTGGACTCTTCTGTCTGTATATATTGGATGAGTCCATTTGTCATTTAAGGGATGTCAGGTTTAGTTTATTTTTCGATTTTTCGATTTATTTTGAGAGAAAAAATACCCATTTGTCGTATGCAAATAGCGTTTGCGGCGTCTGATCTGGGTCTGCACTGTTTGCCCGTGTCCCATTTTTGGGGCGCTAGGCATAAATGGGTTAAGTCGTCACTTGTGGTGCATACACAAATTTGACTTAAATGGTTCAAAAACATATTTCCCTGTCACTTAGCAGGCTTCCCCTTTTTATTTGTTGTCAACAGCTTATAAGACTTGTTAATGAAAAAAGAGTGAAGACCAAAGGGTGATTTGTGGCGCAAACATGACCGTCAGTATTAAAAGTGCATTTAGGTATTATGGTACTTCAATGCATTGAGAGCAAAAAACTTCTCTTTTTCGAATTGCTGGTGAGCCTGCATGATGGGCAGACCCGATGTACATCTTATGGATTCGTTCGTTAAGCCTTCTTGTGAACAATGTTATGAGAGTTAAAGGAGAAGAGAGTGATATCAGTAATCTTTTTTCAACTCTTTCACAAATTACCAGATTGAACGGATGGAATTTAACGTTAGAATTTTTTTTACGTCTTAGTCACTTTGGATGGACTCAACATTTATAATGATCTAAGTGAGATGTACATAAATTTTTTTTTTTCGGAGTCCATTGAAATAATTGGTAAGTCAAGTATATTCACCGAGATGTACTCGCACTGATAGTGACACTACTCTCTATTAAATTGGTTAATTGACTATCCTGTTATCCTGTTATTGGGCTGGTTAGCTTTTAATTGTATCATATTTTTTACAAACGTCATACAATATCTTTTTAACGTAAAATGTGCTTACAACAAATATCTTTAATTGCTAATATGAGAAATAGTGTTTTTGAATTACTGAATAAATACTGTATCGAAAACGACCTCACGGATCGACTACGAATATGGTATTAATACAGTTATCAGTGTATCATACTGTTGTAATCCTACATATTGGGACTATTTTCTTGATTAATGTAATTAATTTGAAATTTGAAAAATATATTTATTTTTTCTGGAGAGGTGTAAAAATTACTGGCAAGATGGCAAACATCGTACACCCCGATCAGACCGCTCCAATAGAGCCGTCTGATCGGGATCCCCACTGTTTGCAAAATACATATGTCCCTTTATTTAGGACGGTCAAGGTAAAGCTAGTTCATTTCTTTTCTAGTATGTATTTTACATTTTATTTCTATTTACAGTGTAAATCCACTTATCCCAACGTCAAACACCACAAACAATTAAACTAAATTTAAGATGAGCTTTTCAGCCCATAAAAATGCTGGCCCTCACCACAGCACAACAAGAAAGTCTTTCGGAACGCTTTCCTCAACATCCGAAGAAAGTGTTTTTGAGTCAAAGAAGGATAGACATTCTAGTTTTCCGACTTGGGAATCAATTCGGCAACTCAATCTAAAACGAGGCTCGATCTCGGAGAATCCTCCTCCTAGACGCAGAGTAAGCGTCCAGTATCCCGTGACGGATTATGCTTCAAGATGGCGGCGAGCTGTGAAATCTGAGAGCAACATAATTATTGGATACAAGCCACTGACTGTTTCAAGAAGCCAGGAAAACTTAAATAGCAAACGCAGGCGTTCTTCTGCATGGCGTGTTTTGTCCTTGGTCAACTCAGCTAAAAGCAAACTAACAGGAGACATCTCCCCACCTGCAAATCATAGGAAGCTTTCTTTCAGTGACATCTTAAGGCTTGTTCACGTGAGTCCATCAGACATACAGAGACGCAGGATGGTTAGACTGTTGAAGCAGAAAGCTCTGCAAACAAAGGTAAGCCTAAAAAAATTGCCAATTTCTAAAGAAACGAGTGTTTCTGTTTCAGAGCTCTGTATAATGGTGTTTATGATTACCTTTTTGGTACGTTTCTTGTTCCTCCATTGAAAGATATTTGTTATTTTCATTTGTTTATTTATTTATTCAGAAAGAACGTAAGATGAAAGTGTCTTTCAAGGGCGTAACTAGGGGCATTTTCATGATACGCACAACCATGCTTTAAACTCGACTCCTTGAATGGAAAGGGTAGTATTTCAGCCACTTTGGCAGTTGGTATTGAAATCTTCTCTACTTTTTAAAATTTCAGCACGCAAATATGCAGGTGCGTTTTGAAATTTTGTCAATTTTGACAAAATTTCAATACGCACCTGCGTATTTGCCGTATAGGTAGCTACGCCCTTGTCTTTAACTGATGAGAGCAAAAAAATCGATTATTGCTTATCAGTCTTATTCTGTAGTTGGAATCCAAGCACTTCTTTGTAGGTATATTTATTATGACGTTAAAACATGTTAAATACTACATAGCAGTTATCCAAATGGTCTGTTTGAAGCTGCTGGTCGCTTACATCTGCACTGACATTTCTCCCGTTCCTACCAAACAGTAGATAAATACATTACATATAATAATTATAATAATAAATGATATTAAAAAAATAGATCTAGCGAATTGCTTCAACATGAAGCAATAGCTTAACAACGTTCGTAACGTTTTGTAACCATGCATTATTTGCAAATAAATCTTAGCATCACCCCGATGACGAAGCCTTTTCACACTACGCGTTTTGCTCAATGCAAAACAGCCGTTTTGGTTTCCACAGCAACACCGAGGAAGGGAAATACATAAGTGCATATGTTGCCCTTCAATTGTAGAATATTCTGATATCAAATTTAGATTACAGGTGCACAGAGTCAGGTCTGACGTAGTAATTTTACCATGAATAGGTTAAAAGCAGTCAATAAACACTGACCAAAATAAAAAAAAAGTGGGGAACTCAGCACTGTACAGTCCCGATACTATCATTAAGGCATTTTATATGAAGGATATCATATCGCAAAGGTTTACAATAGCACTGGCATAAGCAACTAAAATATTGAAAGGTTTTAAAAATATCTCTCTTTTTTTCGACGACATCTTCGCAGTAGCTTAATCATAATAGGTGCGACTTCACGGATAAATCATGCCAAGAAAGAAACTTACCAGTGCTAAAAGAATAAGGAATCGTACAAATGACAGTTGGAACGCAGACTCATCACATTTGAGTAAATCATTTTCTGAGCGGTCGTCTACGCACAAAGAAATAATCCTTTTTTCGCCGGAAAAAATGGCGGGAAATTTTGAACAGAAACAGTCCCAAAATAATGCTCGTTTGATAATATATGCCGTCATAGTTTTCCAACGGACAAGATCAGAATGAAATTTGATGTTTTGTTATTGAAATCAGACGCATATCGGTACCTCAATGCAGTTTGCACACCCAAAACAACGATCACAGTTTGACAACCGCTTTTCAGAAAAGTAAAACCCTACGACAGCACCCCAAAGTTATTTTGCAAAGAAAATTGTCCCACGAACCAAATTAGATGCCATTATAACTGAACCGTAGTTCATACATTCGACCGTCTTTTAGCGGGGTATATCTTCGGGAGAAAGTCTATTTTTGTTGAAAATCGATAATGTTTACGTATACATGGCACGTGCGTTTGTCAACACACAGACATTTTTTCAGCTGGATCGACTTGAGGAGGCCAACTGTTTCTTCATTTATGGTATAGTAAAGCTTGTAATCATTTAGCATACTGTGAATTTATTAAGATTTTGCGTTAGTCTGTCTGCCTGCGATTTTTTTGGCTTCTGAATTTAGGCTACACGCCGAGAACGAGAGAAAGCAAAACAAACACACTGGTCAACCACAAAGTTTGACAAACGAAAAACATTGAGTGATTGACCGGCTATGTAATTGATAGCGGAACAAGCATTAGCATGCGGAATGATAATAAATATCTTAAATAAATATTTTAAGTGAAACCTAGGACATGCTTTAAAGGTAGGTTTCTGGACTAGCGATAACAATTATGTTCACAATATAATTTCGTCTTTTTCTGAGTAGTATTGAATTTTCTTATTTTTCTGAATTTGTTGCTACTGAGAAAATCGTCAGATGTTGAAGAAAATAGTCGTTTTCCCTTTTAGTTTATTTTCGTTCGTTGGAATTCCAGTTCTAAAAATAACTATGTTTATTATGTCCATAAGTGCGTGATTTCTGATGCCATTCTCCAAAGGTCAATTTTCTCTTGCCATGAGCTCTTCTAGAGGTCCTGGCATGGCAGATGGGTTAAAACTATCCCAAAATGCAATGCAGCATGACGTCGGCAGCGTTATCTATTTTTGGCGCGAAATAAAAATAGCGCTAACTGGTGTGCGAAGCAGAGTTAGGAAATCCCTTGCAAAACAACTTTTCTAATATTTTTTTGATTTACACTTTGTAGTGAAACTTATTCATTCCCTTTTTATAAGTGCTTTTCAACAACTTGGATGAAAGATCATCAAAATTATGATGCATTCCAAAGTACAGGAACCTACCTTTAATCGAATTACGGACACCTCGCCTCAAGACAACTCGCCCCACAAAAATCTCGCCCCAAGACAAGTCGCCCCACCTTCAGGTGACAACTCGCCCCAGATTCTGAGACAACTCCCCCAGACAACTTCCCCCAAGACAACGCGCCCCACATTCTGAGACTACTCGCCCTACTAAAGAATTCTGTCCCGGGCGACGCCCCCGCCCCCAACACACACGTACCCTTTCAGAAGGCATCCCACAAAAAGTACAAGAGACAGCTTGCCCTTCCTCATAAATCTGTCAAAACCCCGTCCCGCTAGGCGCTAAGGGACCGAAAAATTTTGGGTTCGAATCCCGGTCTGGCCACATACTTTCGTTTCTTCTTCCGCTGATTCAAGAAGGGCAGTTGTCAGTTACTGGCGAAAGTATGTGCACTTAGTACTGGTTAACCGCTTAGGAGGTCTAAGCCTGCCCAGGAATAGTGTGGTTAGGTTAACTGACCGTCCCGACATGACCTTAGCTGTTTACCGTGGACGTTAAGCATCAAATCAACCAACCAACCACCCAAAATTTCCAAAAAAAAAGTCTGACCCTGCACTTTTGGTGGGTAGATAGCAACTGCCTACCTACCCACCAAAGTTCACCTTACCCCCCCCCCCCCCCCCCCCCCACCCCCCCAAAAAAAATAAAAAAAAATTGGCCACTTGGGACACCCTAGATCTATTTTTTTCATTTAAGGGCACATTTACCGTGATCAACCTGCATAGTAAGATAAACAAACAAACAGGTCTGAGCAAGCAGTGTAGACCCAGGAGCAGTCTGATCTTGGTCAGCAATTTTTTCCTCATACCTGCACATTTTGGGTACACCATTTGTGGGTGACATAGATATGTTCAAAATGTAGGATGTTGTTATCTTAGTATTATGGGTAAATACTGTAACTGTGTGTGACATTTTATGTAGAACTATTATTTCTTTTTGTTGTTTTCATAGTTTGCAGGGATTAAAAAGAAAGCCTACCTACCTACTCTCCAAAAAATCCTAGTTAATAGGCAACTGCAAACAAAATACTTTTAATGCTTGGCCTGTTGCTGAGATGGGAAGGGGGGTGGGGGGGGGGGGGGGGGGGGGGCATGAAGAAATATATATTCTATAGAATTAAATGCCAAAAGTTATGTTTTAGCTTAAATCTCATAAAGAAAATTAAAAGGCTCATTTTGAAGTTATATCAATAGAAATGATACCATAAACTGAAAAATAAAAAACATTTTTATATTTCCTGATTAATTTAATCCAACTTAAATGTTTGCAGCTTCTGACCAAAGCAAAGAAACTTGTTATTACTTATCGGGTTTTAAGTTACTACACGGCCGCTTATCTGTAAATGGAAAGTGCCCTTTTCTCCGCTACAAAGCATTTCAAACGGTCAAGCATAAAATTTTTTATAAACCAATACCTGTGTCCAAAATTCCAATGAATTTCGCATAGCATTGCCTGTTTTATCGATTTTTTGTCTCAAAAATAAGGAACAGAAAGTTTTGCCCCATTGTTATATGCGATGAATGAGCTGGATTGGTGGCCGTGTGCACAATGTAATTAAACAAAGAAAGTAGGACGAATGTTAGTACCCAATTGACAAACTAGCATTACTTTTGTACCATTTAGTTCTAACAGAAGCTTTGCAGTGCAAATGATTGACTGATAATTCAATCCCCTGATTGCTGGAGTCGTTATTTTCATTTTAATTAGCATGCTTAATGCAGCAGAGGCATTGTACAGCCAAGTGTACGAATCTGAAAGCTGTGCGAATCTGTACCATGCCATGCTACTACATTAGTTACGTTATAAAACAGTTAAAAACGGTCATTGGTGGCACAACATAAAACAATCTCCTGCACCGCCACCTATCGCCTTCAGCACCACCGATCTCCTGGATCACGAATTCCACAACAACTTTCATTATCTGGGCTGAAGGAAGGTAGCAAATTCTGTTTAGGCTCGTAACTGGTACTTATATGAGAGACCTTTAATATACAGGAGATAGATGAAAACATAAATACTCGGCGACTTCAGGAATGCAAATTTGAAATGTTTGCATGTCAACAAAACGGCCACCTCCATGACCTCGCTCCGGGAAAAATGGAAATCTGTTGTATAACTGAGAATCTGGCTTCGATCAAGACTCGTATTCATAGAAAAACGATTGAAGGGTTGCATGACACTTTCCTTTTCTTTTGGTTTACGCTGGAAAAGAATATATCCCTTTTAAACCGGGACACCTACCTTTCGTGACCTTTATTTTCGAATCGCCTGCAGAACCACCGGAAATCTCCTGCACATTTTCCTATACACAACACGGTGTTGTGCTGACGGAGATAAGCGGCCGTGTCTGATTTTGACAACAATGTACCGGTCTTAATAACTTATAAGCAAGTAAATGCGAAGGCTGAAACAGTTGACGCAGTTATGTAATTGCGTCACAACTGTCACAAATCGATCGATTTGTTTACAGTATGGTGTAGGCTACTGATCAGAATTCTGTTTCCAATCATTCTGAAGAAAGTACAGAAAAAATATTGTTGTATGTTGAACTACAAGATGCATTCCTCTTCGTGTGTCGGATTTCAGGATTCAAGAACATTTCCGTAATGTTTGACTTTATTACAGATTATCTTGCTGTCTATCGATCAGGTAAAAAATCCGCCATTTTTTGAGAAAATGAAATACAGTACCTAAACATTATTTTACAAAGGAAATTGTCCCACACACCGAATTACTTAATTTTTATAATGGAGAAAGGGCAGACACCGTGGTTTTTCATGGCATATGTCCGCCGACGGGACAAAGTCGATTTATTTTGAACATTGCTGTTGAAGTTGGCGGATAAGAGTCGTCTTTACATGGTCACGTAAAACGTTTGATTGCCGAATATCTAGGTGTTTAGCTCTGCTCTTAAAGGCATAGAGAATTAAATTAAGATGTAAGGAATAATACCATATCTTATTTTCGGCATTGTGTAGTTTGATTCGCCGACAAAGCATCACTGAAATTGCGACACGTTCGTCGATTGAATCTGAGTCTCAGAAATTTAGAATGTTTTTTTCGTTGCTATCTGTATAAAAATATCACTCCGCCATGGATACGCGTTCCCACTGTGAGAATGGCTTAGGTGCCATTGGCCATACAAAGGACTACTCTGAGTAAGTCTTAAAAGACGTAATCGCCTTTTCTGGTAAAGATATTTACAGCCGTAAACTACTGTTACAAGCTGTTGTTTCTGTCATTCAGTTGATTGATGCCAGTAAACTGCATATTAAATCTTAAGATTTACTTGTAATTGCTTCCAAGTATTCTACAAGTAATTTTACTGTAAAAATATTATAGGATTGAATTTCTGTTTTGGGATTTTTATTCATGTGTATACGCCAGCGAATCACTCACAAACTGAAAGGCTTAATTCGCCGGCGTTTACACATCGATAAACCTTCACAAAATGTAATCCATTCCTTATAATTCCAATATTATCTGTTTCTTTTTTCAAAATCCGAAAGATAAAATGTCAAAATGTTTCACTAATAAAAATGTCGAGAGCGTTACCATTTTGAAGACGTTACCAACTGACGTTTGAAATATCACAGACGTTACGTCACACTTAACGTCATACATGCGCTTTCTGAAGTCGTCTCAGTACACATGTAACATCAATTTCAGTCAGATGTTTCAAATATGCAGGTTTTTCAAGGACCTAGTCGGCAGAGAACCAATTTGCTTACCTGTGCTTTCGACCGAGTCAGTCAGTTACCATACATGCAAAGGTGACTGTCGACCAAGACAATCGACAGCAGTATCAGCTCGGTCGACAGCCATTAACAATTGTACCTTTACCGTTATTTGTAATGCTTACGATTGGATTCTCGGTAGAAAGCCACTTTGTATAGTACAGACTCGGTTGAAAGCACAGGTAGCCAAATTGGTATTACCCCCGTGAGTATGAATGTAACGTCATGTATAAATAACTCGTCTCTGCTGTTAATGGTTAACCAATCATTAGTTTTGGAAACTGCGATGAGAATACAATGTTGTGGAGTTATTTTTCTGTAACGATTAACAGGACCATGAAAATACATGTACGCTCGTATCTAAAACGCTGTATACATATAGCAATAAAAATCAAAGGTTACCTTTGGAGAAAAAAAATACAAGATCGGAATCTCGGTTTAATTTTGACTACGTATAATATCAATGTCGTATGCAAGGCCATGCACCTATAACAAAATGTGAGCCACACCTTGTAATTTCCAACAATGTGGCATTGGCGACCAGCCAAGACTCTGATCAGACTGCACAACAAGTTGGAAGTCACATGATATTGGTCAATTAATTTAGTGCGACAGACACGCATTTCTGTATTTAACATTAGTATATCTAAAGTCGAACATTTAAAAAAGACGGAATCTTCAAACGCTAGGTACATGTAAGAGACATTTGAAGATATATATTAATCCGCGTCTTAGGCGCCCATCCCCCACCCCTCCCGGCCCATCCGTCAAGCCATCTCAACCGCTATGGCCTGGGAAAGAGAACAGTCACTGATCACAGGAATGAAATGCATGCATGAGGCAGCGAGAACTTGCATCTGACCAAAATATTCCCAACTCCACTAAAATGCAATAAGTCTGTCATAATTAAGAATTGAAATTTAATTTTTCAGCGTTCATCGTGTGATGAAGCCAGTGGGCGGAGCTAAAATCCCATGAAGCGCGAAGCGCTTCTTGTAGAATTTTAGCTACGAACACTGGCTTTTTCACACGATGAACGCTGAATAATCAAATTTTTATTCTTATATTTACGTTTTCTATGCCGTTTTCGTGGTAATTCAGTGTAAAAATAGGCAAAATATGGGTCGAAATAAAGTAAGCAACGACGTGTTCGGCCATAACGTTTAACATCCGTCGCCCTGACGTGGCGTCAATCGAACGTTACAAGAACCAATCAAGACGTTTGTTTACATAAGACGTCGCTTGAGGACAACGTCACATGATCAGTTGTCCTTCATCGGTGTATTAAGCTAGTTGCTCTAATAGGTTCACCTACGGGAAGTCAGTGGCAAGTGTAAATATTATAGAATATTTTACAGACATTTGCCAGAAATAGGCCTAGTTAAAAAAAGTTGCTTCAAATTATTACTTAAGCAATGATCACTACAGTCAGTGCTGCATTGAAATACATGTACATATAGGGGATTGTGGTATCGGGTGATACCGGGGTTCCTACTAATTTGGATGTTAGTAGGGCAAGAGTTTGATGTGCTTGCAATAGGCACAGGCGGGATTGTTTGGGTATTTTTTTCTCGCCTGTGATCTCTTTTCAATCTCCTTTTCTCTGAGAGACGGTCTGATATAGCCTGAAATACTGATTACCAATCCAGGGGTCGCAAGATCGATGCCCCGCTTCTCCGGTCTTTCGGATGAGACTTTAAACCGAGGTCCGGTCTCCATATGGCCTCGTTGTTGGTGGGTCGTTAAACCCGAGTTCGCTCACTCACTAATACTTGCAACATTGGACGTAATCGACTGGAAGTTTCGTCCTTCACGATTCTTAGCTCAAAACATTACTGAGCCGCGACATATTAAAACCAACAAAGTGGTTGTGCGCCCATGGCAGACTCAGATCATCCTGGACATTTGCCTAGTCTGATCAGACTCATTTTAAGAACTTAAAGGATAGCCAAGGGCCTATGCTACCTTCTTGTGGACAGCGAAGACTCTGATCGGACTGGGCGGATGCCCAGGCGGATCTGGTTCTGCGCTGGGCGCATAACCACTTTGTTGGTTTTCTCGTGTCGCGGCTCAATTTTGTTTCTTAGAAAAAGTGCCTCTAAACTGAGAATTGTGAAGCACGAAATACCCAGTGTTTCACGATCCTTAGCGTGAAGCACTTTTTCTACAGAAGTCAATTGGGAGAGTGACCTTTGGCCAAGGTCCCTAAATGACCTTGACCTCTAGAATTTATATGGGTTGAAGCCGACTTCATATCCATATCACAGAGCACATAACCAATAGAAAAATGCACTTTTTTTCTCAACTTTTCCGATTCGTAAGCCTACGGAACAAAATTCAACCTTGCCAAAAATAGGTCGAGGTCAACCCAGGGACATGATTTATATTAATTTTGTTGTACTAGAGTTCCAGATGCGACACATCAAATTTCAAGGCAATCTGCCTAGCGGTTCTGAAAAAGATTCTTTAAGGATTTTACTATATATAGGCATGGCGGGCTTCTTGGTCATGTGACTTGGACCGAATATATAAACTTTCTTGTCCCCTTTGCCTGAAGGATGCATATGAAATTTGAATGAAATTGGCCCAGTAGTTTCATAGGAGAAGTCCTTTGCAAATGTTGACCGACGGACCACCGACGACAGAGGCTACCGTCCTATAAGCTCCCCCGGAACCCCTGGCTCAGGGAAAGTGAAAAGCGGACAGGGAATGAAGTCCAACGCCTGTTTCTTGTGTTTAGCAATTTTATTCCAGTTTGGCTGCCAACTAATACGACGTACACATTTGTCAACGTTTAACTGCCCACTGTCACTTGCAGTGACAAAACTGTGGTGAGATGCTTGCAACGATACCAAACAAAAATATTACATGAACTTGTGTCACTGACAAAGAGTAAAACTTTGCAAACCAATGGTACTAAGTTCACTTCGTTCCTTATTCCCTTGGCCGACGGCCTATTCGTAAATCAATTTTCCACCGCTCAATGTCATTGGATGCGGGCAACTGCTACCGCATCCAGTCAAATTTGCCGTAATAAAGCATGTTCCGAAACACAGGGCGCAGCCCCTGTCTGTAGAAAAATGTCGTGTTTGCCGTGAACAACTACCAAAAAAGAGTAGACGGTCAATATTTAACCAATTCTTCAGTGGTTTTGAACAATTATGATAAGTTCAATTGGTGATTTTCTTTTGCTCCAGCATTTCAGTGGTGTTGTTTAACATCCCAGAGGTCTCAGGATGTCGCAGTACGTTGTTTCTGTCAAGTCCTGGTCTTTGACTCATCATAGTTTGTATCCGTGACTTTTTTTTTTTTATTTTTGTTTTTGTTTCATTGATGATTCATTGATGGGTTAGAAAACCTTCGGAAGGACTGCTGTGTAAGTGGTGCTTTCGGGTTGAGTAGTGATTTCTTTTTCCCTTTTGGTTTTTAGGGAGGGTTATATGATCTGATTGCCTTAATTTCTTATAGTTTCCTTTCTTTTTACTTATCGAACAAATTCCGCATATATTTGTAATGGCGACTCGCCATGCGTGTGCTCTGTTGTTCTGTCAACTGTGTTTTGTTACGGATCTTCTGCTAAAATGCACCAAAGGGAACAACTCGCAGCAACCAAACGGAGGCGCTGCAGGAATCCAATAAATCTGTTTTGCGTTGAGAGCCATGGGGCATGTAGGCGGTTTCACGCGCACAAGATCCCCACTATCTGATGCTGTAGATATATAACCAAGGAAAATACACAATGTTAGCTTTTCAGTCTGTCCTCATCAAGATGGGCCCTACCCGTCAGGCTCGGAAATAGATGGGCTGTCTGGTGCCGGCTGCTGCAGGGCTGTTAATGGCTGCAGCAGTCGGACCCGAGTGTCATTCATAAGTCCTACAAATTCAACGGCAATATGACTGAACTATTGTTTGCCGGGACTTTCAACTACAACCGAAAAACAAATCATCAAGCTAAATAGACAGTACATTACATATTTCGAAGACGAAATACAGTAGTGGAAAAACCTGCCAATCCGACAGATAAAGTACATTTATGCAAACCTCAAGAGTTGACTATATAGACTTTATTTTCAAGAAAGATTTTAGTAAAAATTCATAAATATGTAAATGATGCGTATAAATATCAGTTTAAGAAAGCTTTGCAAAATTTAAAGGGACTAATGTAAATTTACCTTAGCCTTAGATTAAACACTATTAAATGGCAGAAGTGAATCAGTAATATTGCAATTAACCAAAACATTACAGCAGGGATGTCGGATTTGGATTTAACAGTGCAGACCCTGATCAACTTGCTCCTCAGGAGCAGTTTAATCTGGATCTGCACTGTTTGTTATCTACAAGACTTTTTTTTCAACAAACCAATGCGTAAAATCAATATTTTCGAATTATAAGCTATTTGCGGAATTGGTTCTTTTGTCTCAATAGTCCCAAAAATTTTCGATAATCTCCCATTATAAGATCAAGTCAATTTTCGGGTTTATCAAAGATAATCTGAATTTATGTTACTTCTTTCCATCATTTTCTTGGGGCAATATATTTAGAGTGTCCGGAAAAATATACCGATTGTACACAGCATGGTGTTATTTTCAATCTTATTGTTTCTTCATAACATACAACTTTTAAAAGACTCTATGTAAACATCTTATCAAACTATCAATGGCGAATTTTTAATATACTGTTTGTTTTGACAACTTAATTTTCTAAATTTTCAAAAGGTCAAATCTTTTCTTTCTTTGATTTCGTTTCAAACCTCGTGACCTTCAAAGTCATACTTATCTAAGTGCCTTATTGTATACCTTGCAGCTAGGTGAAAAGTCAAATTTTCACAATGCGCCGTACACGAAAATTATTTTAACGTTACTCTCGTATTTCAGGGATAATTTGTGTGCGTTATCATATTGTTGGGTATTTTCTGACGGACATTCGTACAAATATTAGCTGTTTATGGCTTAAAATCTCTTAATTTTATTTGCACTCTAAGTAAGACATGGGGATATTGATAAAGAATTTCGGATCGATTTGAAATTTTATCAAAATTTCTTTTCCATACATTCCACAACAAAGGAGAACTGATTTTGATGTGATTCTTACTTAACATTTCAATAAACTCAAATAAAAAGGAAATAATAATGAAGGAAATCGAATTTGTCAAACTTTATGACGTTAAAAGCTTATTGGGTCGTCATAATTTGTCGTCACATGGCCGGAGATCTTCAGAGATTGTTTTACCTCAAGAACGTATAAAAACGTCACTAGGTTTTCAAACTGATTTGACAGCGTTACCAGTTTTACGTCAAAATTCACCGATTAAGACAAGTGGTTCTCGACCGACAGTGAGATTTGCATCCGCAACAGATGGCAAGAATGATAGGTCAGGAAACGATGATAGGCCTGAAACGGTCCGCGGGAGAAGTTTGTCTATTAAAAGTGATTCAATTTTATTACAAACTCGCAATTCTTTAAGAAACGGATATATATCGAATAAACGTCGAGCGTCAGTGAAATCAACGTCACATTACACCAAGAGACGTGGTTCAGCATACGTGCACACATATGGCAAACAGGATTCAGGGGTCTTCATTGAAGTAAAAGAGGTATATATACTTTTGAAAATATACTTAAGGACAAAACATTTGCACAGATGTTATGGTAACATCCGTGCAGAAGTTTAGTCCTTTTAAAAGTATATAATTAGTAATTTCATGTAAAACTGCGGACTTGCATCATGTACGCGGAGCCTCGGAAGTTCAGTGGTCTAGGTTCGAATTCCGCTAGACAACCTTTCAATATCACCCATCGACTCTAATTTGACTGAAATACTGTTAGCAGGGCTGTAAAATTGCAAGCATTCGTCGACAGAATCATGTGCGAGCGGGGAAGACATTCAGAATCTTTTGTTTCCAAGAAATAGTCCCACATATCTATAGAGTATTCATGCAAGACAAAAAAACTTTGAATAATGGCCTGCATTTTTTCCTTTGATGTTTTTATGCAATATTTGAATTATCATCAGACACCAGCATCTACTGAGTAGGCGGAGCCTCAGATTCCAATTCAGTTACACTGAGGTCAAGCCAAAGCTATGCTGTGCGGTATATATACATCATAAAAACACAGCGCTTTCGAGTCACGTAAATGGAGGCAAGAGTTTTGTGTTTCCTCAGAACCTGCGCTGTCACAAGTTTCCGAAAACTTGTGATATCATAAGTTTTAGAGGTCCTCCAATCATGTTTCGAGAAATTTATGATATTTAGTCATGTGACTATACAAAAAAAAACACTGTTTTTTTTTTTCTCGAAACGTGCTCTCTCAAATTTCGGAAAACCTGTAATATCTCTAGTTTTGGAGAGCTAAAAATCATATCTCGAGAAACTTGTGATACCTAGTCATATGACTGGAGGTTTTCTCTCGACACTTGTAATTGCACAGGTGTCTCAGAAAAACCTAGGTTTTTTTTCTAATAAAATGCATTCAGTGAAGTGTTATCCAAAATAATTAGCGTGCATTCGGCTTGCCACCTACAGTTGAATTAGCGGAGACCATCGTAAAACTTAACTTGTGATATCCTAAGTTTTTTCGTTATACCGGGTTTTTCTCTCAATAAAGTTTAACCCGGTTTTCTTTGATAAATCAGTTTTTTTCTCAGATAAACCGTATTTTTCCCAGATGAACCTGTTTTTCTCTGATGAATTAGGTTTTCTTTTCATATAATTAGTTTCTGAAATAAAACAGGCCTTTCTCTGTTAAACTAGGTTTTTCTTCGCAAAACCTGGTATTTCGAAGAAAAATCTGATTCTTCTCGTGATACATTAGGTTTTGAAGAAAAGCCTGGTTTATAAGAATAAAACCCTGGTATATCAGAGAAGAACTAGATTTCTTAAAGGAAAAAAATATTCTCTTGAAATACTAGGGTTTGCGAAGAAAAATCTGGTTTAACAGAAAAACCTGGTTTATCTCAGAAACCTAATACTGGTTTATCATAGAAAACCCTGATTTATCTTAGAAACACCTGATTTATCAAATCGCAAAATTTCAACACTGAGGCCGTAGCATTTTTAATTTTACCTTATTTTTGTGACTAGTTAGAGTGCCCAAGATGTTTAGGGTAATTAAGAATTTCCTACAAAAATGACAGCATTGTCACTCAATATGATCAATAGACAATCTGTACTGTGTACCGTAATCATTATAAATATTGGGACAGTTAGGTCTCAGAAAACAGTGCAGACCCAGATCAGACTGCTCCTGAAGGATCAGAGTCTACACTCTTGCCATTCCATCTGTATCTATGGGACGCATTACCACATTGAAAATAATCAATGTTTAGGACAGCTACAGTAATCATTTTGAGTGTACTGTCCTAAATATAAGAATTTTTATGGTACTATAGATAATAATCTAGTCTTTTTCTTCAAATCTTCAAATAAAGTCACTTATTGATTCAATAGTACATGTAATTACTTAAAATGTTGAGATTACATTTGTATGTTATCATTGCTTAAAATTTCGGTAAAGCGCTTTCATTATTCAGTAATTTGTCAAAACCGTTCGCATGGCTAGCAATGTAAACCCAAATCAGACTGGAGCAGTCTAATACGGGTTTGCCTTGTTAGCTTACGCACCACTTTCTGTACATGTAAAACTCAGTAGTTATGTTACCTGAAGAACATCGATTGGTAACTTAAGCTACTTTATATTTGACTTTCATATTTTGACGCTGTCATTAAATGTAAAATTGTGGTAGTTCTATTTAACAAAGTTTGACATGATTAAAGAGTAAAGAACGAAGACGTTAATTTGCCCTTGCAAATAAAAAAGTTAAAAGGCCCAAGTATGATCAGTGTCAATAAAGGTTGACTCAATTATAAAGTTAAAAAGTTCTTGCTGATAACATTTGTCAAAGGTAATTTTCATTGCTCATATTTTGACATCAGAATAACAGTTTATGTGTAAGTAGTCTATAAACAAACAAGACATATCCTATTAGGCTGCCTCTGATAGAGCAGTCTGATCAGTGCACTTGTGCTATTCTGTCACAGTGAAAGGGTTATCAAGGAGAATCGGCTCATTCAGTTTTATATGATAGGTACGGCTGTTGATTTGGTAGTCCAAATTTTAGGGTTATTTACATCGTTGACATGGATAATAAGCCTGGTGCTTAACGCATATGCGACCAAAGATTCTCAGATTAGCCAGCCTGCGCATGCGCACTGTGCGAGCAGAGCCCCTACTGTTTTGGTCTTTGCTCTTCGCAAACGTTTTAAACACATTTGCGCTTGACGTAGCTGATATATTCTGACCAAAGAAAGAAACTGCACACAAATCTGTCCTCATTGAAGGCATACGCGAAGAGTGGATACCAAGGAAAGCATGCATGCATCTACACTTTAGTTATTCGGCGGGATTGCCATGCACAGTGCACAAGAACTTACAAGAACAGACTACACGTGCTCATAGCTAAAAAAACCCCAGTTCTCTTATGTATGTAATACGGCTTAGATTAAATATGAAAGCTTTTAACAGGAAGCCGTATTGTGAAATTATGCGGAAATATTCTTCCGAAAATCGATCTTTTAATCCGTAAATGATATTGGATCGTACTTTGGGATGTCTTATCATCAAAGATATGAACATGACAATAAGCCACAGACAACCTAAAACTTTTGGGATGTCTATGTGTCTTATCCCCGTCTCCCCTACCCCCAATATTATCAAAGTGGTATACTTTTCATTGTCAGCGTAACTTTAATGAAATAACCGACACCTGACTTCATGCAGAAATAAGCCCAATTTCTCACCCAAAATGTTTGTCGTAACTAAAGCTCTAAGATGCGACTGACAAGACTGTTCAATAATCTTAAATTAATGAGACAATTTCTTATCCGTTTGTCCTTATAAAACAAAGTCTATAGCTCAGTTAGAATTAACCGTATCAAAAACTGCATACCCAGGGATTGGACAGAGTGATTACCTCTGAAGTTTGGTTTATGTGGAATTAAGAACACTTGAAAAACTTTAGAAATTTTCTTTTAATGTTTAACACTGTGTTTTATTATATTTACTACTTATCTTGTGAATTCAAATAAAAGCGCATGGATAACTTTAATCGATGGATACATTATTTTAATGATAAGCGAAAGGAGACACACGTTTTATTGCATCACACTTCAAACATTGTTTGACTACATGTTGGTGTATAACAGTTAAGGACTCTCCATTTATGATTCATTGCGCGTTTCATCAAAACGATCTTTAACCCTTCAAGCCCCCAAAAAGCAGAAAAAATGTACGTCCGCAAATTTTAAAAAAAGTTTCATATAAGCTATATCACATTGAAAACTCAAAGACTAGAGGTCAAACAGTGTAGATCTAGATGAGGCGGCTCAACATGAGCCGCCTCATCAAGATCTATGCTGTTTGCAAGTTTGGATGTTTTCATCACTGGCGCTTAAAGTGTTAACTTTCTAATCTTTTGCATCTAAATAATATATGGACACCTGAACAATGTTACAGCCACTTATCGATGAACGTAGAAAACATACGTTCAGAAGAAAAAGTAAAAACATTTATTTAAAAGCGCCGCAACTGCAACATACTTTGAATCGAAAAGAGACAACAATGCCTCCTCAAGATTTGTCAGACTCCAAACGCGGCGTTTGCTCTGGTTCCCATCACAGTTCTTTAGAATTATGTCCGACGTATTTGTCCGACAAAGATATCCGACTAAATGGAAGTCGGAGAGGCCAGAAACTTTGGAAAAAAGCTACGGAGACTTTGGTGTTGCCGCTGATTTATGTTAGAGTAAAGCAAAAACAAGCACGGCGAATGTCTTTGCGCTTGGACAGACAACCAACACTCCGGAAACTTAAGGTGACAGTATGAGGGAGATAATTCTGATTTCCTTTCTTACATGTATTTGGGTTTCTCTTACAGGAAATAATCTGCTCCGAAAAGGAGCTGATTCTTTTCTTTGAGGGAAGCCCCCTTTCTTCATCGTCCGAATTAGACACACTAAACATTTTTATTCTTTTATACTTTTTCGCGCACCGTCCTCTTCTGTCTTGAGTTTATACATGTTCTTTTTCTGCTTTTTTTAATTTCTTTCTTTTTCATGTTTTTAGTTTTATTTTGCTTCTTTTTCTTTCACTTTTTTTATTATTATTATTATTCTCCTTTTGCTTTTTATCAACATCAATTCGTTTCTTCATTTTGTTTTATCTTCTGTCCTTTTTTCTTCTCCTTCGTTGTCTTCCTTTCTTGTCTTCTGTTCTTCTTTCTTAATCTTATCTTCGTTTTCCTGTTATTTTGTTTGCGTTTTTCTATTCTATATTATTTATTATTCGTTTATTTCTTTACCCGGCTCTTTTCTTCTTGATCTTTGGTTTCAAATTTCTGTTCAAAATAAGGATACATTTTATATTTTTATTGGAAGTGACAAGATTATATATACAGATACGAGATGAGTTGTTTTCCGTTATTCTATTTTTTTTTTCAGTTCAATTTACCAGACTTTTTATCGCTTTACGCTTTGCATATTTGTTGTTATTGATATCATTGTTAAAGAAATTATTATTATTTGTTATTATTATTATTATTATTATTATTATTATTTGGACAAGGAGCAAACCAGAGAGCTAGAACTTTTAACTGGTATACCATGCGTTTCATCTCATCAGTGTGCAAAAGATTTGTGATCTATAGACAATGTATGGTAGAAATCAGTGATGTGAAAATTATTAAACATATTTTCATTTATTGTGTTTACCGTGAATCTCAAACTCATCCGTAAACGTCACGTGTATCCGTAAACTTCACGTGCAGAGCTTACGGACAGCTGTGACCAGCTGTCCTTAAGCTTCACGAGGTTGTGAAGCTTACGAAGGTGTTAAGCTTACACCTTCACACAACCTTCTATTATGATTGTCATCCATTTTAGGCAAAAGAAGCAACAAGGCTACATGTATGAGATACCTTTACCTTAACTGACTTCACATAATACCGGCGGGCCCGTCAAGCCGGTATTAATTGAAAAGGGCTGGTGATTGTCAATGTTTGTCAGTATAAAAACCGATATGCCTACACTTGCCCTTAAAACGTTTTATAGTTTAAACAACCGACAGCTTTCAATCACAGCAATGCATTCTACACATGCGCATAACCACCCCGTCCCTCGTCATGCTAATGGCAGAACTGGGATAGAGATTACATGCATTCATAGGCATTATAGCGAATTTCAGCAGCGCCATATTGCACAGCCCGTCAGTATCGGTCGATAGACCGATTTGATGTAGTGCTCTATATTTAAGCCAAGTTTGTATCAGTTTTGAGGAGACATCTAGTTCCTAAATCTCTGTTTGTCATTGGTTACAATGCACCACACCCCCAAGTCTGGTACCCTGGCCAGGATACTACCGTTGTTCTACAACGGAAATCTCAATAAACGTCGGGAACCTCGGGAACCAATATACACACCAAGGTAGTAAATTTACCGGAAAAATCTCTGTTTTTCATTGGTCACTAAGCACCACACCCCTAAAATGCGACCCATAGAATAACCGAAACGCACGAAAACCGGAGCGAATCTGACTTTACCGAAACGCACTACATTTCATCTCCTTTGCCTCTGGGGCAGAGTGTGTGGGCCGTGCATAGCTGCAATGGCTGGTTTAAGACTGCAAACTGTCGAATAACGAGAACAAGAAAATTTGTAATTATCTTTCTTTTTATTGAATCGCTGGTATTGCAAGTAGTGGAGATAAAACTCACGACTTTCTTTTATACTTTTCTGAGATTTCTCGTTGAAATCGAGACTGATTATCTCACTGTTTCAAACAGTGAAATTATCGCTTTTTCTTCTTCGGCGCGTGAAGTGCACATCTAGGAAAATAAAATAACATATTTTTTATGATTAAGTCAATTTGCTCAATGTTGAGAAACTAAACTAGAAAAAAATAATAATCTGTTTCAGCCGTTTATAACGTTTAAATGTTGCTTCCTGTGGGAACAGCAAACCATTTTTCATCTTATGACGTTATTCATTATCTTGAGTGGGATACGTCACGAGAGCAAATTAGGGCATCCATTGGGAACATAAAAAGCAATAAGTGCCAATTACGGCATCTTATTTCTAATTTTATCGAAGAAACAGATTATCTAAGGGTTACATTGAAAAATTTTATCCCATGAACACCGAAAGTGATAGTTTTACTCGTGGCTTTGCCACTCATGAAAATACAAATATGTACCACTTACGTTCATTCGATGAAATAAAATTCGATGTTACACTGAAACTAAAATATACTCTACGTAAGTTTCCTTTGTATTTAATTTGTTTTCTTATTTTTTCTTTCAGAAAAATCTGATCGCAAAATTTCGAATGGCAGTGAAGTTAACAATCTTTTGTGCAAGAACTTTCAAGGAACACTGTTTAAGGTATGTCTTAGATTTTATACCAGAAAACGCCAACTTTAGCACGAAATATTTCGCAATTAGCAAGATCTACACCGGTAAGGGTGGTATAAAATAGCTATACATTAGTTTGTCCGCCTGTACGGAGGATAATCCTCTTACTAAACCTCGTGGATTATCTCCTCGTACAGGCAGACAAACCATGGTGTAACTATGTGTTTTCCATTTTGAACAGTTCAGAATATGGTGTTAGTGAAAATCAAACAGAAAATGCTTTATGAGTACTTATTTTCAACGGCAAGTCCTTCTAGAACTCAAAAGTCTACTTGCGCTTCATCGTAGATCATAGTATAGATTACATTTTCTGGTCCTTCGGGATCATTTGGTCTTAATTTCATTTTCATACGGTATTTCGAATGACAAAAAGCATTTCTGCAAATTGTCAGTCATGTTTTTCCCTATTCTTACAGCATCTGACTTTCGTTCTAAGAGCTTTCAATTCTTAGAACCACTGATGAGGCTTCAGTAGCCAAACTGCATGGCTAGTTAATTTATGGCTTATAATATTAACCTTTAAAGCGCCGAAAAGCAGACGACAGAATTTACGACTGCAACATTAAAACATGCTTTGCCCCAAACTGTATAATACCGAGATTTAAAAGACTAGATGGCAAACACGGGCGTAACTAGGGGCCAATTAGATGGTGCGAACAGTCTCTTAGAAAAATCTAAGGGGTTAGTCCCGAAGATATTTTTCTGATATTCTGTCATTTCGTAGCCTTCACTGAATTTTTTGTCAAGTTTACAAAAATTAAGCATGAAAATACGCAGGTGCCTGTTGAATTTTGTCAGTTTGACAAAATTTCAATACGCACATGCGTATTTGCGTATAGGTAGCTACGCCCTTGGCGTTCGCCCTTGGCAAATAGTTTAGCTACAGAAAATAAACGTTCATGGCGATCCGTCACATCTTTTTGCAAATTCATCTATTTTCGTTTTTGGATCATTAGGGATTCACTCTTGGGAATATTTTTATTGTTTTCGAAGGTCAGTCAGAGCTCCGGATAAGAAGGGGTAACAGCGATAATTCAGAAATGATGCTCTTGTTTTTTTTATTTCTCAGTGAAAACATATGTTGTGACTCCTCATTAAAACCGTCTCGCCGAGACGGTTTCAATGAGGAGTCACAACACATGTTTTTATGCAGAATATGAAAAACAAAATCCCTAAACTTCTTATCTGGAGCACTGAGTCAATCATTTTAGAACTTATCTACACTTTGTTAAGCCCTGTACATGTACTCTGAAGATACATGTATTGATCCCGAACTGTCATAAGAAATCACAGACGATCTCAAGCGGTGTGATTTATTGTGAGACCTAGATCTTTTAACCCAGTTGTTCAAACATTTTAAGGAATTCATATGATAGGTATCATCTTTGAGCGATGTCTTGAAATTAACACGTCCACATATATACAAACTCAGCAAAGAAGACTTGCTTCCTGCGTATTTTTGTGATTTTGAAATCCCTCATTCTTGCATGTTAAACAACTGATGTGCATGTAAAGCATATTCGTGCATTGTTAAGGGTTGAAGTAACTGATCACAAAACTCCTTATGGTGGCCAAACCGAAGTTTCGGTTAGGAAACCTTCAGGCGTTTTGAGATCACTCACTTCAAATTTCGGTGTGGTCACCTTCAGGAGTTTTGGGGAAAAATCAGTTTGGTCATCTTCAGGAGTTTTCTGATCACCTACTTCAAAGTTTTCGCTTAGCTAGCTTCAGAAGTTTTGTGATCACTCACTTAAAATTTCGGGTTGGCCATCTTCAGCAGTTTTGAGATCACTCAATAAAAAATTTGGTTTGGCAACCTTCAGGAGTTTTGTGATAACTCACTTTTACAATTTCGGTTTGGCCACCTTCAGAAGTTTTGTGATCACTCACTTTTACAATTTCGGTTTGGCCACCTTCAGGATTGATTGATTGATTGATAATTTTGGGTCTAACGGCCCTTTAAGACAGTATTTCAGGCCGTCTCCCAGAAGAAATGATAGACGAGAAAAAAAAATGTCCAAACAACCCCCACCCGCACCTACAGCAAGCACAGTCGGCCCCTGCCCTACAATGTTCCAAATCAGTAGGACGCCCCGGCATTGGAAGTTACACACAGCACCATTGCACCACCCGAACATCCCCGCCACCTTCAGGAGTTTTGTGATCACTCACTTTTACAATTTCGGTTTGGACAATTTCAGAAATTTTGTGATAATTTACTTCAAAGCAAAACAACAATGAACGAATATGAAAATTCGCTTTGTCAACCATCAGAAGTTACAATCAGAAAGAATTGTACCTGTAACTTCTTTACATACACAAGTCGAATAGCTTTTACTCTGGCTTACCTCGCCGGATCATGTCCGGGTCACTGATCAATGGGGCTTGCATAGCCGAAACTTCGAAGTATGGTGCACGTTCCTTCTTTATGAATGTGTTCTCTGCCCTTGAAAGAACTCATAGATTTTAATTCCTTCTTTTTTTTTTTTTTGCTGACACCTTGCAGACGTTTGATGCTCTTTGATTTCCAGATGGGAATGGAACTACGCATTTACCAGGCATGTGTGCTGTGTTAGCAACGTGATCTCCCTTGTTTCGTGGTCCGTTTATAATTTGCACCAAAATATGTGCCGCTCACAGGATGCATTTCAAAAATCACAAAATGACCGACAAATATTATTGCTGAACGTTGCGGTCAATGTTACTTTTACAGAAAATTTACGGCCCAAGTCTGGAAATGTATTGCCAAGAACCTTCCTCAGACCACTTTATTACTGAAAAAATATCTTTTAACTCATGCAAATACTAAAAAATACTGGAGAATAAAATCTGTCTGATTATCTGCGTAGAAATTATTTTCTTCTATTTCCCTTTCAAGATGAATACGTTTTCCTTCTCCTGGTACATGCATTTAAAAATAGTATAAATACTCACGATAGGATGAATGCCCTGTCTTTTTCCATAGATATGATTAAAACTGATGCTCCATATTCCAAAACATCGTTTTTTTTATGTCATATGAAGAGCTCAAAATATTCGGCTCATCCCAACTCCGTTCACCCTTAAATATATATAGACACTTATGTTGTTGTTGTTTTGTTGCTTTACGCCCACAGTAAACAACTATGGTCATGTCGGGGCAGTCAGTTAACCTAACCACACTATTCTTGGGCAGGCTTAGACCTCCTGAGCGGTTAATCAGTGCACATTCTTTCGCCAGTAACTGACAACTGCCCTACTTGAATCAGCGGACGGGGAAGAATCAATCTCCACGAAAGTGGCCGAATCGGGCATCAAAACTGGGACCTCTAACTCTTGAGTTAGACGCACTAGCGACTGCGCTACGCAGTCCGGCTTTTGCATGTATGTAAACTGCAGGATACATGTTTGTATAGTGATATTTCCTGTATTCATCTCTATTGCAGAATCAACGCGGAAGAGGACGAATTAGCCCCATTTATAAAACAATTACATTTCCACGAAGATGACACACCTGATTTGTTGATAGATTTGACACAGTTTAAAGCTAATAGACAGGCAAGGCTTTATATCCATGACTTAATTATTGCATCCTTATACTTTTTTTGCCCGCATTTTCATAACGATGTTCCATAGGAGGCTAAAGCGAACGAATCCATAGCATGCATATCCGAGCGCCTAATCTGTATTTGTCCTCCTCAGTTCGGGGAACAGAGACATTTTGTTATTTGAGTTACGGGAAGCCAAAAATATTAAATATTGGTACAATGTAAACATGTATAGTGCTTTTCGACCACTATTAGTTAGTATCACTGGGCAATCGAAACTGAATCAACGGGTCAAACAACCGACCAATATCAGGACTGGCATCATCAAATAACATTAAGATGAAATATACGACTGGCATTGTTCATACAAAACAGATTCTATTTTCGCCTTAAATTAACAGAGCTGACGAAAGGGAATGAACTAGTTTAGGGCCTAGGTTAAAATCACTCTTGAATTTAAGATTGAAAATTTCACTCCGAGAAAATCTGTATCTAAGTCATATTAATAATGAGAGAGAAAATCGAGTAAACTTTGTTTTTGTAGGCTTTTATTGACACATGAAATCTCGATCTTAAATTTAAGGTCGTCCGTATGTTTAAGAAACGGTTGTTAACCTGAGCCCAGATTTGCTAAATAAGTGGTTTATATTGAACTGCACGTATCATAATAACTGTATATTGTGGGAAACCTTGGTTTTCACCCTCAGTTACGAACATGCCTTTAAGTTTACACAGTTTTCTTTTACAATGGGTATACTAACATTCTTACAAGAAAAAAAATTAAAGTATGGGGAGAGATATGCTAAGCAAACTGCTACTAAAGGAAAGACTTGATCAGGGTCTCCACTATTTGTCACTCCATGTTCACTTTTGGATGCATTTCTTTAATGTTCCATTTTAGGACAACTTTTGTGAAAATTATTATTTTTGGTGTCCAAAATTTTAGAATTCTAATACATGTATTACATTAATTTTATTGCAGTTACGAATTCCAGAAGAGACAAAGCGAATATTGTCAAAAGAAGTGGGGGAAAGAACAGAAAGTGAAGTATACTCAGTAAGACCAGAATAATATTGTATTTACCAGAGCTCTAGATAAGAGGGAGTATTTGGTGATAATTAGGGATAATTTTTGTTAATTCTGCACAAAAACATATGTTGTGACCCCTCATCTGAACCGTCTCGATGAGACGGTTCAGATGAGTGGTCACAACATATGGTTTCGATGAGAAATAAGAAAAATTATCCTTAATTATCATCAAATACTCCCTCTTATCTAGAGCTCTGATTTACTCGTCCCCGAAAAATGTCTTTCATTTCTAGAATAGCATACAGCATTACTGAATCTCTGGATGGGGATACACTGGCTAGTGAATTAGAGCTATTTTATGCTGATTGGAGAATCATATTCCAAACTGTACTGATTAAAGTATATGTGTAAAATTTAAAAATATTTTTAAGAAAACCTAAAACAAATCAATAAGAAAACTGATTATTGGGCAATAAATAAATGTACATAGAGAAAATTATCGAAGGAAAGAAGAAAAATCGTATATTTTCGGGAGAAGATGTCTATAAGTTGCAAAGCTTGTTATCTAATTTCGCTGTATGTTTATTGTGTTACTATATTTGTATTGATTTATTTGAATAAAATGAGCCGCGACACGAGAAAACCAACAATGTGGTCGTGCGCCCAGCGCAGACTCAGATCAGCCTGGGCATCCGCCCAGTCTGAACAGAGTCTTCGCTGTCCGCATGGAGTTAGCTTAGACCCTTAGCTAGCCTTTGAGCACTTAACAAAGAGTCTGGTCAAACTGGGCGGTTGCCTAGGCTGATCTTAGTCTGCGCTGGGCGCACAGCCACATTGTTGGTTTTCTCGTGTCGCGGCTCAAATATTGCTTGAACTTAACCCATATGTATTGACAAACGAATAAGCATAATTTTTATGCTGAGTAAGAACCTTTTATCCCTAACCCACTGAAGCTGATGACAGCAGAGTTATTTAGTGCTTACAACAAAGCCTGTTTAATGTTTTATATTGTGTTGTTCTTCACATCGCTGGCATCTGTGATAGCCATTTCCCTGGTGCACAAAGATTTATTGTGATGAGATAATGTTTCTCAAAGGGGACATAAGTTTATGTTCTTAAAGTTTTTTTTTTTTTTTTCAATTTGAAACGGACCATAAATATCCTGGAAGAGAGGAGGTGCGTGATTCTTTTTTTCTCTTTTAGTCACAACCACAGTTGGGAATTTATATGCAAGATCAAAATAATCTGCCTCTGACAAGGAAGAAAATCTTGTTTGAATCGTCCATTACATTTTCCTCTGATTTTCTAAACTGTTTTGGCTTATGGGTGGGCAGAAGGGGAGCTATGTCCCTAAGACCACCCCTACACCACACACATTTGTATATTGCTATTTCAATCTATCACACACAAAGTTTGGCGATAACGAAATAGCGAAGAAGACACAGAATGTTCTGTTCAATGTTCATGAACACCAAAACCTTTCAAAAAGGAGTCTACTCTAAGGAAAGAATTCATTAACGTTTATTAATGTTTCCATTCACCTTAGATGCCAAAGTATGTTTGCGCCTCAAGATCGTATAACGTAGTCACATACAGTCTAAGAGCTTGATACAGCTTATTATTTAAATTCTTTTGCAGGTGACGATAGCACTACGAAACATAAAATGTATAGGCGACTACCCAAATAGAATGCAAAAGAAAATAGCAGAAGTTGGCTTATATGAAAAGTACGGTAGTTTCAACTTATTTTTTCTTTATCTTACAAATGTCTTTTCATTTCTTTTTTCATAAAAAGTCCTAGTATATCAGATTAGAAGGGGATCAAAGTTGAGCCGAACATATCAAATCAGACTTGGTTTGAGGTCAGCCTAGAATCTAGTCTCATTTGATGTATTCGTTTCTTCAAGTTTTTTTTCTGTCTTTTCTTTTTTTCATGTTTATATGATGATTTATTTTACTGTAATGTGGCTGAGTGATGACCCAAATATTTTAGTCATCCCTTTTGTTTAAACATAAAGCACCCGTTGTATATATCTTAAGTATAGCTAAATAGTGTAATATTTATACAGATTAGATATCGTTTAACTATTTCCTTGCGACATAGTGAAACAGTTTGGCTGCAAAGAATACAAAACTAATTAAATACTGAAACAAATCAATCATTATACACTCATTATCACATAAAAAGCAAATTATTAAAAAATTTCAAATTGCAACACCATACGCAAAATAGTCATATGTATCGCATACATCATTAGCTGTTCCACCCCAGTGGTATATAAAGTTATAAAATTCTCTTGTCGCATTTAGTATACTATGCAAAATATATTTAGCAAATTTTTATATTTTGCAATTTTTCTCATTACTGAAGGGCAACATTGAGCAAAATTAAATTGAATTGAAAGGAACCGTAATTGGGGCTTAAGATACCATGGGATTACAGAAGTCATCTTTAAAAACGATATTGGGAAAAAACGATAAACGCGGAAGGGGTCATTAGCCGAAATTCGCACCCATTGAAAAGCAACATAAAAATGGTAAGCATGTGATTTTTTGTACGGTATTTCTCAACATTTTCATGCTCAGTTTTCTTGTCAAAGCTATTGATTGTGTAAAAGATATGGTTAAGCTTAACAACTGACGAATCTTAGCATGTGCCATTGGCGTTAAAACGTATTAATTCGGTCAAATGTGTAATGATTCACGGGTGCTTCTGTTCAGTGCAGAATCAAAACCCGAGAAAAACAATGGGCTAAAATTAAAGGTCACACCATGATTAATTTAACTGTGAAGTTTCTTCTTTGAAGTATAACGTAACTGTGAAAAAATGATGACGTTAGTCTGAGACTTTTGACTTATGCTCAGTAATCGGGAAGAATTTTTTTTCTGAATTGTTTACATTATCATATTGGTAGCTACCAAACAATCATACACTCAAAAGGGATTGAAGAAATACCGATTAGAAACAAGTTTTTAAGACGATAACGTAAAAACAAGGGAAAACGTCAAATTTTCGAACTTTGTAAACCTCATACTCGTAGCATATTCAAATGTTTTAGAGCGTTTTCCTTTATTTTAACAGCAAATCAGCCGCCTCATTATGGTTGTGGCTTTTGTACATGATCATAAATGTCGTTCAGATACAAAAGTCATTAAAACTGACGTCAAGATAGTTCAAACGCTACAATTCAGCAATCTTGATTCTTTTACCTGCCAGTCCATCTCGAATGATCGGCCTTTATATCTTTATGCAGTAAAGTGACAATAAAATCCTAATATGGTGGATCTGACACTGACAAAAAAATTGCTATATTTATTGTGCATAGTATATATATGACTTTGGCATTCGACAAGGCAAATGTCTTTATCAAGTTCTAAATGTCTCTCGGTTTGGGTAATTCTTCATTAAATGCATGTTAGCAATGCACTGGGTTGCACATGCTTAGATCCAAAAGTAAGTTTTAAAGATTGAGACAGATAAGTCAGAGCAAACAGTGCAGATTCAGGTTAGACTGCTCCTACAGGAGCAGTATGGTATGGATCAACACTGTTGGCCATTCCATTTGTATCTTTTGGACGCATTAGGAGAGACGGGTAACTTCGGACAGCGGGTAAATTCGGACAGTGACATTTTTCCTTTTTTTGTCAGTTGTCTGGAACTAAAACAAAACAATAACTGGCCAAACAGAGAAAGTCCTGATGAGACGGCTCATAATGAGCCGTCTCATCTGGATTTTCACTGTTTGCAATGGTATGTCCGAATTTACCCGCCTGTCAGAAGTTACCCGACTCTCCCCTATTGCAGCGTAAAGACGAACTGTTCTATTTTTAAGGACAGAAGCTAAATTGATTTAGGTGTCCCAACTTTTAGAATTTAACGAATGTACACCTCAGCTGGCTCTTTCAGATACGAGGCTAAACGTATTATAGTGAGACAAGGTCACCCTGCGACGGGATTTTATTTCATCTTATCTGGAGCAGGTATTACGATTTATTTTATCTTTTAGACCGACATTTTGAATTCAAACACAACGAAAACCTTATTTGACGGTTCTGCCAGTCAAAGGTCCGTTTCACAGACCTTTACAGATACTTTTACAAATGAAGCTACTTAAACATGTAAATATAGATAGATAGATAGATATTTTATTTTCCTCCAATACAGGAGAGCATACATATTACAAACGAACATATATACAATTACAAAGACAAAAGACAAGAACACAAAATGCAAAAAGAAAGGAAAAACATACATGGTATAAATAAACTATCATACAAACACGATACCCATGATACCCGTAATGCATACTATATGATGCTTGATTGCATTCCACGCCGATGTGAGTAACAGCCTAGACTACAGCGAGTCCAGACTGTCACTCAAATCAGCATAGCCAAACAAGCATGATATCCATGAGACTTATAATGGATACTATTAATACCACCTATATTAGCTTTCCACGATGTTTGAATGCATTCCATGCTGATGCGAGTAACAGCTTAGACTATAGCGAGACCAGACTGTCACTCACATCAGCATAGCCATACAAACACGATACCTATGATACTTATAATTCATATTATTTATTACTGACTATATTACCATTACACGATGTTTAAGTGCATTCCATGCTGATGCAAGTGACAGCCCTGACTGCGGCGAGACCAGATTGTCACTCAACATCAGCATGGACATGCAGACACAATACTCTAATCAGCCTGGGGAACTCTGATCAGACTGGGCAGATCCCCAGGCTGATCTGAGTTTCAAAGTTCGCACATACCACTTTGTTAGTTTTATCGTGTCGTGGTTTATATGTTGCTTCTAATGAGACTTCAAAACATACATTTTGTAACACAGTTTGCATCACATTACATTTTATGGAGACAGATCACATTAGCCCCGACGCGAGAAAACAAACAATGTGGTTGTGCGCCCAGCGCAGATTCAGATCAGCCTGGGCATCCGTCCAGTCTGATCAGACCCTTTGCTAAGCGTTTAAAGGGTAGCTGAGGGTCTAAGCTACCTTCATGCGGACAGCGAAGACTCTGATCAGACTGGGCGGATGCCCAGGCTGATCCGAGTCTGCGCTGGGCGCACAACTACATTGTTGGTTTTGTCGTGTCGCGGCTCATATTTAAGTGGCGTCATGCAGTTTTTCCAGACTTTTTCGTTTTTGCATAGGTATGAATCCTGACAGATCCAAAAAGTTACAGTGAATGGTCAGTTTTCTTGACTGCGCAGGTGATCTGAGTGTTTCATGTGCGCCTGGCGCAGTGTCTGGTTGCATACACCGTAAATCATTTTATATAACGTTCTTTTCTTTATTTTGCTATAACGATTTTAATCGTTATCTTACACACAGAAGATAGTGCAACTTCACATTTCTTACACAAGGACAGCCTATCTCTTTCATTCGGACTAGTTCAAAACAGAGTATTTGTCTTTCGCTCCTTTTCTGTCCATTTTCTGATTCTTATTTTGATTTCAGTGGTTGTCATGGTAATGGACATGGAAAATAAATTCGCGCGGCCGGTAGCTCATTTATATAAAGGACAGACTTTCGGCGTGAGTATGATCTATGTCTTTTAAACATTCTTTGACAAAAAGATTTCGGACAAAATCGTTTCATTAAAAAGAAACTGCATAAACCAACATTTTTGTTTATCTATTTATATGTTTATTTATTTCTAACTAAATACAGTAATACAATACACAAACAGGATACAGAAGGAGGCAGACTGGCTTATCTAAGTGTCGTCTTATGAATAGCACAATTGCAAAAGATGACTTAAGAGAAGCTGACTGTAAGCATCAAGCATTTGATGGAAACTCAAAATTTTGTACTTTGCTCAAAATTTCGTGGTTTAGAGCTCTCGACGAAAGATGGAGAGTGGTGAAAAAAATAGTGAAATATGTCACACGGTTCTCGAGATATCTAAGCAATTACTGTTGCCATGGCAACCATTTTTATGCCGCTCAAATTTTACATATTTTCAAGAATTTCGAAGGGAAAATGTATCTCTCCTGATGCAAGTATGAAATACTTGACTAGTATGGTGCTTAGGACTAAATGTTATAGTTATTCTTTGCACCTTCAAAGCATCGGTCACTGCACGTTGTTGAAACCATGGCAGCTAAAAGTACATATAGTCGGAGGAAAAAAAACAATTTTGCGAAAATACTTCTTGAAATCAAGATTATTGAAAAAGGCAGCCTGGCCTGAATAAACCGTTTACATGTCTTGAAACGTCAACATAAGTACAGTTCATAACAAAAACAATTAGCTGTAAACTTTCACTAACTAAAGAATAAATGCACGTGCAAATGGCTCCCCTCTTGCGATTCTAAATTTGCAGAAAACAACAGTTTTCTAGTTTTTTGCCTTAATTACCACTCTGCCAAATTGAATTTGCCACAAAAAACAAATAATGGACTTGTTATATTCCATCTTTGCAAATGACGATGTAGAAACGTATTTGTAGATGCTGTTTCTATGGTTACAATGCATAAAATGTGTTAAATCAGTTCAAAACAACCCTAAAACCGTGTAACTGATATACACCTCCTAATTTGCATTAGAATCGATATGGTTTAAAAGTAGGTTTCTGTATCACTTATGGTTTTCATTTTTTTGCTAATAAACAAATTTAAAGTGCTGCTAAGATACCCCATCCACTAATTTATATCCTAGCCACTAGGCGAAGAAGTTATATCAGTCATCCATCCTATTTTCCCAGTTCTTACCACTGTATATTTACAACCAGTCTATACTTATTGCTCGACTTCTTCATGATCAGAAAAGGAGCAGATTCAAGTTTTATACACTGGCCAGAAAAAAAGAAGAAAAAAAAAGTTAGTTCTTTTTCTATATTAACGGTAACCTTTTCACTATCAGACTAGCGCTAGTCTACTAATGGGCCTGCATTCGCTTTTACCAAGATTGGGTGAAACACATTTTTCCTTGCGCATACCTCGTGTCGTGATAAAACCAGTCTTATGCCATACGCCAATCACGCGTGTCTAGACTAGACGCATGCGCAATCAGAACAGGGTAGACTACAATGAGCGTAGACATATTTTGGTACCTCCTGGTAGCGTATAATGGCATATTTCACTGCAAACATTATGGGCTGAACACACATTTTTCCTTGCGCAGGCCATTTGAGTCGTGTCGTGATAAAATGAGCCTCATGGTATATGCAAAACACCTATGTCCAGACTAGTCTATGCACTAGCACAATCAGAACAGGGTAAGCGCAATAAGTACGCCTTCTGTGAATCAAACTTACTCCGACAGACTACGCAGTTGCGTAGATTTATCTTGGTACCCACCGTTTGCTTTTTGCGTCAAACATATTTTGACCGGACAAGGCTCATAACGTTCAACAGAAGAGATGAGCATAAAATGCACGTGCAAATATGACCGACCCGTGATTATCTTGATTATCGATGATGTAACCCAAGAGCCGCACCTTCAGAAAATTGCCACATGGGACGAGAAGAATCAGACCAGTCTGTGGTACCATTTATGCGTTCACAACATGTATAAACAATCTTGAGCATCATACACTGGAGCGCCGTAAAGAGTGCGAAAAGAAATGACACTAATGGGACTGCATTCACTTTTACCAAGATGGGGTGAAACACATTTTTCCTTGCGCATACCTCGTGTCTTGGTAAAACCAGTCTTATGCCATACGCAAATCACGCGTGTCTAGACTAGACGCAAGCGCAATCAGAACAGGGTAGACTACACATAAGCGTAGACATATCTTGGTACCTCCTGGTTGCGTATACATACATATTTCACTGCAAACATTATGGGCTGAAAACAATTTTTTCCTTGCGCAGGCCATTTGAGTCGTGTCGTGATAAAATCAGCCTTATGGTATAAGCAAAACACCCATGTCAAGACCAGTTTGTACACTAGCACAACCAGAACAAGGTAGGCGCAATTAGTATGCTTTCTGGGAATCAAAAGGTGCACTGCTATTAATCTGACAGACTACGCAGTTGCATAGACTTACCTTGATAACCACTGTTTGCTTATATCGTCAAACATATTTTGCCCGGACAAGACTCATAACGTTCTTGAAACACAATAGATGAGCTTAAAATGCACATGCAAATATGACTGACCCTTGATTATCAATGATGCAACCTAAGATTTGCAAGATTAACAAACAATTGCCGCAGTAATCCTATATTTTGGGACAGATGTATCTGAGAAATTACTTTAGAATCAGATCAAGATGTGTAATGCGCAATATACTGTCAGTATTTTTGACAAAATGTCAGCTAGGAGGCAGATTTAAAAAAGTCAATACGACTTTCTTCTGAATCCCTTTTGTATGAATAGTTTATTTCCATGAACTGTATTTGTATGTATCTGTATTATTTGTACAAATAAATAAAGTTTAAACTAATGTCAGCTAGTATAAGCACCTGTTCAAATTTTAGAAAAATAGCAGTAATTTTAAGGTGTCCCAATAGAGAGGGTAAATTAAAACGGTGCAAATTGTTTGAACAGCATTACAAGACACCCGGCAGGCACATGACGTCGTAATGATGTCGAAATTGGATCGATGCGACGCCACCATGCCGCATCGACGTCAATACTACGTCACTTCAACGTCTTGTGCCTGCTGGGCAGTAAAGTATTTTCCAGCGGGCACATGGCGTCAGAATGACGTCGATGCGATGTCATTATAACGTTGTATGCCAGCTGGGTAGTATATATCAATGTGATGATCTGATCCGTGTCTTCTGCTTATTGTAAGTCTGTCCACAGTCACGACTAACTATTCTTGGCCCATGTTTCATTAACATCGATCTTCAGACGAAGGAAGCAATTCGGTAGGGAAAAGAAATAATGCCAAAATTTGTACATATTGCCAAACATGATAAATTCTGCATTTCGATCATACAAAACTAAAATTGACAAGAAAAAATGTCATAACTGCCTTTGTAATTTATTTATTTATTTTTTTTTTTATTTTTTTTTAACTATTGCAGAACTTAAATGTACAGATTATTAGATGTGTTTGCGTCTGTGCTTTACTGCTTTAATATAAGTAAGCGCATCATGGAAATTTTGACATGCATTTATTATTCCTACGGGTCACCAGGGTTCAACCCCCATAAAGTGCAGCTAACTGGTGCTTATGTGGGTTCCATCGGTTTGTGCGACTCCACTTTGGTTGAAGGTACATCATTGTAGAGTCCGGATGCGCTTAAACAGGCGCACATGCAGCGACTTTGTACCCATGCCCCTGTGCTTGCACCACGTCTATGTTGTAGCAGACAGGCCGCACTTAAAGTGTCCAGGACGCAGTAGACAGACAGTAGACACTTCATTGGACAGTAAATAGTATACAGAAAACCGCGAGCAGCGTGCACTTCTTTCAGCATTTTCCAAACAGAAGAGCGAGTAGACAATGCACAGTAGACGGTAAACGGTAGAATATATCAAAAGGTCTTTCACGTTGACAGATACGTATTTTCCTTCGCACAGCTTAGAAATACATGTATTTGGGGAAAAACTGCATCAAAGAAAAAAAATAAAACGAGAAAATAAATAAAGAAAAGCAGAATAAATCAAGAAAAGCAGACAAAACTCTGCAGCACCCGGTATTCCCAGACGATCACCCATCCAAATACTATCCGGGCTCGACGTTGCTTAACTTCGGTGATCGGACGAGAATTGGTGTTCAACGTGATATGGCCGTAGACGACACAGTACCGATTTTTTACATTTACAAAGTCTACTTTTGAGAGTTTGAGATCAGTATAATAGTTATAATATGCTGCAGTTCTTACTACTGGGACACACATTGCAGGCATAGGGAAGAATTCTCGTTATAGTTACGGGATTTTCCGATAATCTCCGAGAGGGTTCTTCAACAAACTGAGATTAGAAACGCAAGTCTTTTTGAACGACCCATTAGTACGTAGTTCATTATGTCTTCAAACAAACGGTAAACTGTGAATTGGAATTGTGTTCTGAGAAGGAAAAAGCGATAGTGTCAATATTATTTTAAATCTTACTTACAAAATTTATTTACTGATCAAAGCTAGGAGGTCACAATCTGGAAACGAAAATATTACAGCTTTGCAGAGTCTGTAATCTTGCTAGAAGGTCACAATCTCGAAACGAAAATATTACAGCTTTGCAGAGTCGGTAATCTTGTCTTGTCTTTCCAATTTAAACTTTATATTTCAGTAATCCTCATAGCCTGGTAGCTAAAGCACACGACTCATGATCTTGGGGCCGTGAGTTCGATTCTCACCGTTTTTTTCTCATTAGATTTTTCATGTTATTATATGATGTTATTAAATTTTTATCATTTAGCTTTTAAACTGAACTTAATAAGTCATATGTATCAGCCATAGGGAAGAACTCTCGTTATAGTTACGGGCCATGATTGTCCGATTATCTCCGAGAGGGCCGGAGATAAGCAGTTACCTTTATAGTGTATACGGTTCTCAGTTTAATAGGGAAATGCAAAGAAGCTCATTAATAAATTTCAATTTCTTATTTAATATATTTTCCGACATTAAATTATAACGTCTAGCACGAAAGAGCATATCAAGCTCTTTAATCTGGTATAAAAATTATAGAAATGCGTCAATGAGAAGTTTCTTCCATCTCAGCACATAGTTTTCTTTAGAACTATAAACCGTAAATTTCTTAACACAATTTATTCAAATTCCGCGAATCTTCGTTTTTGGACCTAAATAACATATATAAATTAACATTTGCGAGTCTATTATAACGTATGAGCTGAAAGCCGTTATTCCACTGATTACAATGATGTATTTTTTACATACATAGCTAAAGGAGAAATCTCTTCCCTGAGCGCCTAATTTTGCTAACTTTTGATTCAAAGCTTGGTCGAAAATTTTTTAAGTTCTCTCTAATGTGTATATCAGAAAAGGAGCAGATTCAAGTTTTATAGACTGGCCAGAAAAAAAGAAGAAACAAAAAATAATTCTTTTTCTATTAACGGTAACCTTTTCACTATCAGACTAGCGCTAGTCTAACTAATTTATTATGCATTAGCGATATCACCATTTTGGGAAGAGAAAGAGTGCACAAATGTGAAAAAAATGTATGATATAGTACTAGTTGTGATATATATATTTTACCAGTGAGTAATCGCTGGTTGATACATGCTGTTGAAGTCCAAAGCGCAAAATGGCGAAGCTGGAGAGAGTTACGAATAGCTGACTGTAAGCATTGAGCATCATTTTCCTCAATGTTTTATGGTTCGAAAAACCACATGCCAAACCAATAGTAATTTCAGCACAAAATGGGCATAAACATTTATAGCACCAAAAATTAAAATTTAGATGGCAGACTGTGAAATGAAGAGGGTTAATGGCATGTATGTATTTTTATGGCCCTTTAAACATTTCTTTAGTCATGCGGCAAGGCATAGATGATTTTGAAAGACTGTGTGTAATGGCACCACGTTTATGATAAAAGAATTCTGCGTTCAGAAATTGAGATTCGAACAAGGACTGCTAGCTTAGCAGGCCCGCGCTTCACTCGTTAAGCTACAGAAAGTGGATGAAATTAGGGAAGTGGATGGGATGAATAAATCACTCGTGTACACGTATACTTTAGATTGCACCCTATCAGGATTACCTAAATTACAAGACGTTCTTGGCTGCTCCAGGAACCCCGGTAGCACAGTAGGTTAAGCTCTGGCCTGCTGGTCTAGTAATTCCGGGCTCGAGACCCGCTGGAGGCGTAAATCTTTCCAAGTGCCAATAGGCCTCCATTGCACACACACAGAGCCCTTCATCCCCCTCCCCCTCCCCCGCCCCCCATTCCACACACACACTCACACATTTTTCCTCCAGTCGCCAAGATATGACTGAACTTCTGTTAAAAGGATGTAAAACTATAAGTCGTTCAATTCTTGGCTGTTCTATGTAATATGACGATCATAGGTCACAGAACATTTCAGCCTATCCTCCGGTGAATAGACACACTGTACTCGAGTAGGCCTACACCACTTTCTGTCCTGAAACTGCCTGCTTTTGTGTTTTACCTACTTCAAAGAAGTAATTTATTCAAGAAAAACTAGTAAATTTATTAATTTCAACATAAAATAAAGAAAAAGCAAACGTATTGCTGCAAATAAAATGTTTTACTCCGTTCTTCTAGTCCGTGATTTCTGCAGACGTTTTGCTCGGCACAACTCTTGTCATCAAATATATCTGCAACTGCAGTCTTGGTGAAAGGACCAATTTCATAGAGCTTAAAAGGTCATAATGAGCATTGTTGACAGTTAACTAATTCTTTTAATGATGCTGTCTTTTATCATGAAAGATCATTGATACTACCTGTAGTGTTCGCACATGTGTAATCGTCAAGGGAGGTAAGATAATTCCAGATTGACTTAACTCCCTTGCTACAATGTTACAACATAGACACATTTCAAAGATGAATAAAATTTGAAACTTTGCGAGTTAACACCTATTTTTCTGACATTCTTAAACTTCGAACCTTGCTCTATCATGTTAGTATGGCCTTATTTTCAAACGTGACTGCCATTTTTAGGTATTAGGCGAATTAAACCCGCATTTTTCACTCAAAATTGGGTCTATTTTTTCCAGTAAAAGCTCTTCCGTTGAAAATATGGGACAGAAAACATTAATGTTTGTAATCTCATTACACAGCTATGTATTGTCAAACTACACAAACAAAACAGAATAGGATAATATTTGTTGTTCAATTTTTAGCGAGGGAATGTTACATTAAGGTCTTAATATTGACATTTTCAAAATGGAAACTAGTTACCATGGAAACGGCCGAACGCTGACCGCTAAAACTTGTGAAACACAATCAAGCATGGTATATATCAATTTCCCAAAATATCAGCTAAATCCGTAATTTTTCGACTTTCCACGTTATTATGGGTTAATGCTCGATGCTTACAGTCAGCCTCTCTTAAGATGTAAGGCCAGTTACAATCTAAAGCTATTAGTCTTCTTTAAGAATTTAGAGGAGATGATATATATATAAGCTTCAAGCTTACTTTCAAATCCTGATTTATTTGTTGTATGTCTATTATGTTGTAATTTTTTTCCTGAATAAAATAGTGTTAAACCAAGAATTTAGAGTATTTTTATATTCAAAAGATGAAAAAAAATGGGAAAAGTAACTAGAAATAGGGGAAAGAGAGAATTTTAGCACCTGAGCAAGCTGTTTTAGTTTGATATCGAATAAATAAATGTTATATATAGAATTAATTAGCAATCATTTCATCATTAGCTCACACAAATGTTCAGAAATACACATAGTCATAAATAAGAAAATTTATAAAATATCATGTTTTGATGAAAGATAGTATTAGGGGACCACTATATTCAAAATTGTAATTTCGGGGGGTAAATCGTCGGTTTTATGGTCGGAAATTTCGTTTTACGGAGACGCGCCAGCGGAGCCGTAAATCGGAATTTCCGACCATAAAACCGTTCGGGAGGTGAATCGTCGGTTTTATGGTCGGAAATTTCGTTTTACGGAGACGCGCCAGCGGAGCCGTAAATCGGAATTTCCGACCATAAAACCGACGATTTACTCCCCAAATGACAATTTTCAATATAGTTATCCCCATTCTAATGCACTTTTTCACATTTTCACCTTTCAAAGCGTATTCTTTGCACCATTGCAAGCGCTTTCAGCAGCATAAAACCAAAAGTCAGCCAATGAGAAGAGACGTTTTATGTTGACGTCGGGTTTGCGACAGTATATCGTAGAATATACTGTCGCAAATAATTGACGTTATCCAATCAGACGACGCGTTATATTTGTGAGTGCTTTAGAATATTCCACTGATCTTCTGTCCTAAATATATGCTAGTATTGTTAGTTTCGTTTTGTTTCATAAGGAACTTGCAATAGTGAATAGAACTCCTCGTAACTCAACAGTCATTGCAAAGGAGACTTGTGAATTCCTCAGTATATCTGTTCAGGTAAGAAATTTCTTTAATTTCATTTATATAAAGGTTTTTTTCTCTAATTAAGAAATAGATCAGCTCTAGCAGTGAATTGTTGAGTAGTAATTCACTGTTTTGAGGTCAGTTGTAATGTAGGTTATATCACGAGCGCGGAGCGCGAGTGATATACATGTATCTACTTACAACTGACCGACAAACAGTGAATTATTACTCAACAATTCAATGCTAGAGCTGAACTATTTCGGTTCTAACACACAAAAACGCCGAAAAACTATTCTTTTCTTTTTTTCTTTCTGTTGCCTTTCTCGAGACGCAGGGGTTGAGGTGGCTCGGTGGGGGACGCCTGCGCCCGCGGATTAATACGTAGGCGTCTCTTACCTGATGTCTGCAGCTAATGTGTCCCGCAGAATGTGACAGTAAGTGTGGCTCGGAGAGGGATGCTCGTTGCCTGCCGAGACCTGCCATCATATCTTTTCTATCAAACTTTTGGGGATTAGTGACACTGAAGAAGTTAAATACAGAAACGCGCGTCTGTCGCACTAAATTAGGTATGAATACGTTAATATTTCAAACTCTCCCAACCTTCATGCCAGTGCGTTCATGCTCCGGCCAATATTCTTAACTGTAAGACAAATGTACGTTTTATGGCGATTTTAGAAAAAAAAACCAGACGTTACACCGTCTAACGTCTCAAAACGTCACAAAAATACGTCAGTAATTACAGTGACATCAGCAATTAGACTCATGCGCTCCGAAACAGTGAATTGTTGCAGAATAAGACACGGTAACTTTCCATTGCTTCTATAGGCGTACTGTGTTAGAATTTATTATATAGTATTATAGTGATCTATTTCTTAATTAGCATATTTCATTTGTGCATTTTATGATTCGGCGCCAGCGGACGATAATTTCGTTGTCATCAGAAATGCAATCATGATTTATTTTAATGTACACTGTATTCATATGAGTGGGATCCGATTTTGAAACTATTAGGTTTGCGATTATTATGAAATTTATTGTTTCGTGTTTAGGCTTGGTGTGTATGTACAAGTCATTCCTGGTTTTAGAGTGATACAACATATCCTATCAAATTACTGGGCGTATTTGAATAAATATATTCCAAAAGACTTCTATGGTTTTTAAAGAAACAATGATACATAATTAAAATATTTTCTTTTGTTACTGGTAGGCATGTTCATGATAATAGCACTTCCATTAGAAAATATTCATTTATCACATTACGTCGATGTTATTCAGTGGATAAAGTCGTGTCATAAAAATCGTATGACCACACGTGTAATAACACTTTGACGCGTACACGAAATGTTATTGACAACGTCCATGTCAACAATGCGTTTTCTTATTGAAATAATGTTCAGTTTGAAGATCTTTTAATCCCATTATAAAGGGTCATATGATAAACATAATCTTACACTCGTGGTCATTTCATATGAAATTTATGAAACTCGCCCAAGGCTAGTTTCATAAATTTCATATGAAATGACCACTCGTGTAAGATCCTCTATTTCATTTTCAGGATTATCATAAGATATTCATGGATGGTGGAGTGAAAACAGTCAACGATCCTGATCAAGAAATATTCCTCAAGTAAGTCATGATTATTCAAATATCTAGTAGTCTGCTGAGAATTCTTGTGAATTCGGGTGTTGATTTCTAGACAATAGATTGTTTCTGATGTGAAGTGTGAATGGTAACAGTTTAACTTTTAAGTTGAGAGATTGTATTCTAGTCAATAGATTGTTGCTGATGTGAAGTTTGAATTGGTAACACTGTAACTTTTGAGATATCGTTACGTTTACATTGTTAGAAACTGCTACATTTTGCATTCAGAGGAATAATTTGGTAGCCTCGTTTCATTTGTTTTAATAAATAAGAGTTGTTTTTTTTTTTTTTTTTTTTTTTTTTTTTAGTTTATAACATTTGGAACTTTATAGTTAATATTGGCATTTTACTTAAAAATACATCAAATAAATCATTAAATGACTACCTTTGAATGACAAATCGCTACATTTTTTATATTGAAATCAACAAGTCAGTATACTTTTCACAGTATCCGAACTACATGTACAATCTCTTCCGGTTTTCATAGCGTTGAATCGAGAGTACAAACGTTCGCGTATAACCAGTAGTCGGAAATCATTATGTTTTGAGATTTTATCCGGAATCTGTTGATTCATTTATAGCTATTCAGCTTCAAAAATGTAAAGAGGTAAGTTTAATATAATTTGCTCTTCGGTCTTTTACTTTATTACCCTGTACAATGTCGTGTATGGGTGGGTAGTAATTAGTACAGTTTTCAAATCGCCCTTGGCATGATTCTTAAACCATTTTGAGCATTTTCTTACATGTTTTATAAAAAAAAATTAGAATAAACGGAAGGCGTTATCAATCTACAGTTTATTAGTGTTGATAAAAGAATGATAGCTAAGTTTTGCACGACACAATCTCGTGTTAAATTAAGCTGTTCTGAAAAAAAAAATCTGCGACGGCAAGGAGTTTTTCGTTGTACATGGCAATAAAGTAAAAGACCGAAGAGAAAATTATATTAACCTTGCCCCTATACATTTTCGAAGCTGAATAACTATAAATGACGCAGTAGATTCCGGATAAAAACTCAAAATATAATGATTTCCGGCTACTGGTTATAAGCGAATTCTGTACTCTCGATTCAACACTATGAAAACCGGAAGAGATGGTACAGTGCGTTCGGATACTGTGCCTTTACCTGTAGACGAATAAATAATATAGATATATCTCATTTTAGGATTTACAATTTGAAGTTAATTTTTTACTTTTTATATTAGCAAATTATTAAAGTTAAATTAGAAAAATGTCACCGTGAAAACTTGTAACAATTTGCTGACTTAACAATAAGAATTGTCTCTTATTTCTTCACAGAAGCCTAAGCTACCTCTCCGACTGGCCTACTCATCTTCTTAAAGACCATCCAACAAAATGCAAGTTCTTGTTCTTCAAGTAGGTGTATTATCTGACAGACGTTTGTATTTTGACACCATTACTCATATCCTACTAATTTGTGTGACTGGCCTTCGAACAAATAAACACACAATTTAGTTACAATCGCCAGTAGAAGTATTTACAGCTTTAAAAAGTAGCCTCAATACTATTTAGCATTTTTTGTGATGGAACATGGTGTTTTAGCATTTCGTGTGCCTTTCTGGCAGAATCATCTCCTCAAGCGCCGTAGGAGGTAAAACAGATATATTATCTCAGCTACACATATCTACTGTACACATATTTGGCAGTCCGTATCATAAACGACTTTATCATGTAATGCCGCTGTTATTCAGTGGATAACGTTGTTTCATAAAAATCGTATGTCCACACGTGTAATAACACTTTGGCGCGTACACCTAACGTCATTGACAACGTCTATGTCAACAATGCGTTTTCTTATTAAAATAATGTTCAGTTTGAAGGCGTTAAAATCCCAGTTTAAGGGGTCATATGATAAACAGAATCTTATACTCGTGGTTATTTTATATGAACTTTATGAAACTCGCCGAAGGCTCGTTTAATAAATTTCATATGAAATGATCACTCCTGTAAAATCCTCTATTTATTTCATAGCTAAGAATGTTATTGAAAAGAAGCCAGCTAAAGTTACCATAGGAAGTTCAGCTAATAAAGATCAATACACGATTCGTCACTTGTGAAGTCCTTCGAGGATACTCTAAGCTGTACAACGAATGAATATTTTCTGTCAGATTACTCTGAGCATGTGCACAAACTGATCCGGACATGCGTAATCTGCATGTGCCTTAATATATGTTACTTACCATGTACTCTCAGCTTTTAAAGTGTATTTATTTCTATTTGTAGGCGAAATGAGGTGATTATTGCCGATTCTCACCAGTTAGACTGGGTAATAATTGTCAAATCTGTAAGTTATCAATTTTATGGTTTATAACATTATATTATTGTTTCTTTTTTTCATCGCTGTGACAAACATTTTCTCTTGTAAGTGTCATAACCTTGTTTAACTAGACCAATACACGTTTTCTTTCTCTTTTTAACCTTAAAGTCTCCATAGTCCTACCAATGATAAAAATCCTCAAAATACAAATCATTATGAAACCTGTATAGCCTTCAGTTTCGGTTGATTTGCTTTTTTGTATCATATAACTGGCAAAAGAGAAGGAACAAGGTATTTTGGAAAAATGACAAGTCTCTCCATAAAAATACGGTTTTCGTCTCTGGCTCCCCGTTAAGCAATGAAATAATGCAACCGCGGCACAATCAATGGGATCCTTGCTTAACATTTTTGTACGTTGTACTTTTATCAATTGTAAAACGCCTGTACCTTGTATTTTTATCTCTTGTACCTTGTGTTTTTACCATGAAATATAGCTTGTGAAATCGAAAGTAGGTCATTTTAGTTGGCAACTAAAATGACCTAGTTATTTTTCAAATATATTTTATGGTAAACTTAAGGACGTTTTGATTTTTCAAAGCCGGCCAATCACGATAATAATCAATGGCGAAACTGTAGTGAGAAGTTTGCAGCGATACTTCACGGCAAAATATTTCATGCTGATAGAGCTATGGGGCCTTTAAGCGATCTGACTCCTGAGCTGAAATAAACTAATACAAAAAAGTTTCAGATTGGACCGAAACATTGCACATGTATTTGCCTTGATTTTTCAGGGTCAGATGAAGGGATAAACCTTTCTCTGCATGTCTTTTAAGATTTATTATATCTCTACAAAATTGTTTGATCCGCGATACGACCAAACCAACAAAGTGGCATGTGCGCCCAGCAAGGAATCAGATCAGCCTGGGCATGTGCCCAGTCTGATCAGTCTTTGCTGTGCGCTAGAAATGTAGCTCAGGGTCTAAGCTACTTCCACGCGGACAGCCAATACTCTGATCGGCCTGGAGAACTCTGATCAGAATGGGCAGATCCCCAGGCTGATCTGAGTCTTCAGAGTTCGCACATACCACTTTGTTGGTTTTGTCGTGTCGTGGTTCATATGTTGCTTCTAATGAGACTTCAAAACATACATTTAGTAACACAGTTGCATCACATTGCATTTTATGGAGACAGATCACATTTGTATCATATTTGTATCACATTTTGTTTGACACTCCATTTTATTGAGACAAAAGAAAAAATGAGCCGCGACACGAGAAAACCAACAATGTGGTTGTGCGCCCAGTGCATACTCAGATCAGCCTGGGCATCTGCCCGGTTTGGTCAGACTCATTGTTAAGTGTTCAAAGGGTAGCTGAGGGTCTAAGCTACCTTCATGCGGACAGCGAAGACTCTGATCAGACTGGGCGGATGCCCAGGCTGATCCGAGTCTGCGCTGGGCGCACAACCACATTGTTGGTTTTGTCGTGTCGCGGCTCAAATATCCACAAATTGTGCTTATCTTGCGCTCTACAAATAACCTGAAAGTAAGATAGTAATCTTATAAATGGCCATTTCTTACTTCTCTGCAATACATTCATACGTATTGAAATCTCCACCCATAACACCTAGTATGTGTCACTCTGCAGATATGATGAATATTTTTCAGGGCAGTGTACAAGTTTTAAAGAAATTAAAAAAGGTCGGAGCTTTCGAATGGAGAAAGAAAAGTATGTAATTTCCCCACATGCTTTCTATTTTTTCTGCCTGTTTGTCGCCTTTGTTTCGGTTATGTTATTTTTTTTTTCAGTATACCGCCCGACTGGTAAATTCCACTTTAACTTTTAATATTTTTACTCAAAACATGCTATTGAAAACTCCTTGTTATCATCTCCAGGGGCGTAACTAGGGGCAATTACACAGTACGCACAATCATGTTTTATACTCATTGAGGGCAATTATAGGGGGATAAGCCGCTTAGATATTTCTAATTTTCGTGTCTGTTGGTAGTAATTAGTAAGTATTATAATTATGCCCAATTAACATTATTTCAGCATGAAAATACGCAGGTGTGTTTTGAAATTTTGTCAATTTGACAAAATTTCAATACGCACCTGCGTATTTGCGTATAGGTAGCTACGCCCTTGATCTCCACTGCTTTAATATACATGTAAGTAAAAGGGTATTTTTTGCTTTTACTAGAATTAATTTTAGTATCCTACAATGCATAATTTTATGATGCTACTGGTGCAAATTTAAATTTTATCACAAATTTATATCTTAAATATGTTCCATCTGTTACGTTAAAATACTGGTTACAAAAACGTAGTGATTGATTATCAGAGTGACTTTGTCTGCCATGTCTTAAAAATACATATATGCATAGATTCTTAAATACTAGAAAAGAGCCTCTCTTTCCCAAGTAAACCATATATTGCATAGGAAAGAAATAATCTTGTTTAGGTATCCGAGGCTTTGCATAGGTAGAGTTTTCTCTCATCTGCAATTAAAGGATCCACAAATTATACCCCTTCAAATACTCTGTTTGTGTACAAGTTAATAAGGAAAGAGATTCGCAGCTAAAGGATCATATTCTGATAATCAGAGTAAAAACTGTTTGTCTTTTCAGTTGATAATTCCAGACACCTTATTTTAATTTTCTATAAACCATGTTGTTGTAGCATTCAATCCGGTCAATATTGTCAACCGAAATTGATAAGATGCCACTGTAAATGTTGTCACGGAGAAGTAAAGAAAAAACTCAGTTGCGAACTTTAACATTTTTAGGTAAACTAGAGCAAACGAGTGCCGACGACAAACGAGAGCTGGCCTATCAGAGGTCAGAATGGCGTCGTATCTTGCCAGAGATTAGTATACCACTAAACGATACCGAGGTAGCGGACCGTGAAAATGTGATAACAAATGGCCGACCAGAACCATTTCTACACCCGGATAGTGTTCCTACGCACCAGTCGCAGCAACCAAAGAAGCCGCAGATACCTAATCTTTGGCCTTTTAAGTACGTAGTTTTCTCTTAATATTACCAGTAGCATGAAGTACTTCAGTTGCGATTAAATAGAGGATCTTACATGAGTGCTCATGTATGATTGAATTTATTAAACGAGTTGGGGAAAAAGATAAGATGCGAGGCTTTGCCGAGCATCTTATCGGTTTTCCCCAACGAGTTTAATAAATTCAATAATACAGGAGCACGAATGCAAGATTCTATTTATCATATGACACTAAAATCGCATTTAATTAGCAAAATTCGCACTAAAACGTCACGATTTCACCATTAGAAAACGCGACGTTTTTATGGACGTCAACGTATAACGTTACGACGTAATTTGCATATTTAATCCACTAGTGGATTATTGTTTTTAATGCATGGCTTTATAATACTCTCAGATGCGACGTCATATGATAAAAGATATTTGAAGATCGAAATAAAACAGAAGCCATGGGTTCTACACCAGCTGAACCCAGAAGTATTGCTATTGGAGAACAGTGGATTGCTCAGTCGAATCTGGGGCCGTATTCATAAAGCCACTTACGTCGTTGCTATGCGATTGCTAAGGCTAAAAAACTATAAAGGAGATTTCCTACAACTATGAAATTTGGTCTGGAGGAACAGTCTTTGTAAGACTGTTCCTCCAGACCAAATTTCATTGTTGTAGGGAATCTCCTTGAAAGAAATTAAGCCTTAGCAACAGCGTAGCAACCACTTAAGTCGTTTTATGAATACGGCCCCTGTGCCCTGTGAAAATCTGTCAAAAGGCAATTTAATTTTGAAATGTGTTTGACAGCCCCATTCAAGAATATTTCACTTATACTGAGCAGATCGTGAAGCAGAGCGGTTCAAAACCGGAGCTCCCAAGAAAAAAAAAACATGACCTTCCGCAAGCAGAACTTGGCTTTCTTAATTATGCGCCGAGCGTGGCTCGGACTCACAGCGATGAGAGATCGAATCGTCGTTTTTATTCGCTAGGCCACGGAGGCCCATGGAATGCATATGCATACTGCAGACGCATTCGGCTTTCGTAAACGTACAGTTTTGGCCAGGAATACACAATTCTAATTTTAAACTCTGTAAGCTTTAAATGTCATATCGGCTAATTGCGCAATTTTTAAAGCAGGCTTTTAAATGCTATGCTTTTATATGCCCATTTTATGCTTACAGCGTTGATTTGGCGTCGGTTGAATATGGTAAATATGTAGAAGATGAATTTCATCACCCCATCACAAACCCTGATATACAGGAACACACGTCTAGAGGAAAAGGGGCACAGCAGAAAGGAAAACCGGGATTAACCAGACTCTACAGTATGTTTGAATGCGTTGTTCATATGTCATGTCCGACAAAGACAATCATGATTCTTAAAGCGACAAAAAGAAAATATATTTGCAAACAGCGTACACCAAAATAAGGGGCGCTTCTTGGGCCGCCACATTTGAGCCGTGACAGGAGAAAACCAGCAAACTGGTATGTGCGCCCAGCGAAAACTCAGATCAGCTTGGGCATTTACCCCTTCTAGGCAGAGTTTTCGCTGTCGGCATGGGGGTAGCTTAGACCCTTAGCTATCCTTTAAGAGACGTTCTCAGTTAAGCTGGGCCATTAGCTATTAATTTTGCCCTTCGTATTACCTTTCAATAACGGTCCTGTTTACCCTCTGACAAGTTGCATACTTTCTAAAGAACCAGATAAAGGTACCAAGACATGCATGCGTTTTGTTAGACATTTTTAACACTTGTTCGAATAATGACACCCTGGTTTAAAAGGCGACGTTTTTAAATGTCGCAATATTGCCGTTGCATAGATATGGACGCCGCACGGCTTGAAAAGATAAATCGCTGCTTAAAATCGAGTTCCATTATTAAATTCAGATGATTTCTTACATATTTCCTCGCTTAAACAATATCTAAAGGGTAGGTTTTGCTACGAAGTGAGACTGAGAACTAATGTCGCAAATTTTATGTAACCTACGTCATAGCGGTAAATTCATGATACATATATTAACTTAAATGGCCATGCATCATAAAACTTACAAGGTCACACGAAGAAAACTATGTGTTCCTCAATGTTTAGTATCATTTGTGCAAATTTGCTCCATTTTGTATATTTTACTCGACTTCAAAATGCATTACCCCAGGATTCTTTTGTAAGAATGTAACCTTACGTCACGGGTTTTTTTTTAAAACTGAGCAAAGCAATCGCTCTGAAACTCATGTACAAAATCCTGCCTAGTAACAGCTACAAGATGGTGTGCTTAGATTTCATGCACTGAAACATTGGATGGTATAAAAACGTTAAAAAGCATGAACTGTAACCGACGTCACACGTAACCTACGTCACAACGTCACTAAGACCACGTTTTGAAAGCGTTGACGTCATCTGATTCAGCAGGGCTCCATAGAAACCCCTTACTTCCAAAATTAGCAAAGAAAAACATTTTAAAATGGGACTAGCCAAAATAATCAAATGTCAGTAGATTTGTAAATGTGCAATGCTACGTATGCCAAAGAAATCGTATGCGACATCGTCCTTCAACGTATCTAAATAACGTCATAAAATACGCCATTTCTAATTATTAGGGTATGTCTCTAAATATGGTTGGTATTCCAAAATCAAAAATATTATCTGAAAATATTTCAAAGCTTTGAAGCAGATATAATGAGCATTATGGTCGTGATTTTTTTTCAATTCTGGCCTGGTTGTATAAATGACCATTTTTGTCCGCGAATGGCCCAGCTTAACTGAGAACGTCTCTTAAGGTAGACGAATACTGAATAGAAATATTGGCGGGGCATTCAAACCATTATACCGTCTAAATAACCCAAAGAGCTATAAAACATTTGGGTAAGAAAAAAACAATTTTCACCGTTTTGTTTTCCTAAAAAACAATATTTTGTATTTCTACATATAGAGGATCTTACATGAGTGCTCATGTATTATTGAATTTATTAAACGAGTTGGGGAAAAAGATAAGATGCGAGGCTTTGCCGAGCATCTTATCGGTTTTCCCCAACGAGTTTAATAAATTCAATAATACATGAGCACGAATGCTAGATTCTATTTATCATATGACACTAAAATCGCATTTTATTAGCAAATTTTGCATTAAAACGTCACGATTTTGCTATTAGGAAACGCGACTTTATACGGACGTCAACGTATAACGTTACGGCGTAATTTGCATATTTAATCCACTAGTGGATTATCGCATTTAATGCATGGCTTTATTACACTCTCAGAAGCGACGTCATATGATAAACTTTTTTTACACATTTTCCATTAAAATTCATATCTCTAGCACATGAATGCACTTTCATTTCAGCAAATCATATAATCTGTAATATAGGATATTTGAAACAAACTGATAACAAAAAATTGCAGTTTTCTTGTTAATAAGTATATTTTTACATTCTTTGAAAAAATGCAAGAAAATTGAATTTCATGAAAAACGTTATGAAAAATATCATCAATCGATGGGGCATGCTTATGCATATTATTTTAGTAAAACTTACATCGTATGTTAAAGAATAAAACAAAAAAAAAAAACATTTCACCGTTTCGTTTACAAGAAAAACAATGTTTAAGTTCAAAATATCCCCAAAACAGACTGCCCAAATTCTGCACCTGCTGCAAGCACCGCCGATCCTTGCCCTATTATTTATTTTCCTGTTATTCGGTTCTACCATAGAGTAATGTCGACAAAAATGCGCAGATGGAATGGAAACTGTGAAGATCTTGATCTTTCTGGTTCCTAAGGAACAGTCTGATCTCAGTTTCCACTGTTTGTACAGACCTATGTGCCCGAAAACTTAGGATCTTTACGGTAGATATTGTAAGTGTATATTATAACTGTATATACTCCACAGTTAGTCGATTTGATGATGAACAATAACTCTGTTTGTTTTTTAAACAAGCTCGAACAGAGTTCTTGTGGGATCGTCCACCTTAAGTGCATAGTATAGACTCTGATCAGACTGGGTGGATGCCCAGGCTGATCCGAGTCTTCGCTGGGAGCACATGCCACTTTGTTGGCTTTGTCGTGTCGCGGCTCACTTGGATTTACACTGTTTGCCCTCTAGTCTTCGGCATCTAAATATACTGAAAGGATTTACATGTAAAAACTTCCACCCAATTTTGAATATCTCAAAAATTAATGCAGCTACGTCCACGGAAATTTTACAACATATATATTCTCTTATACCTGATTATATCAATATATCGAATTTGAAATCGTTCAACCGAATCGGTTAGGAATAAGCACGTGTTCCTCGTGTTCTTAGTACCGTTTAAATACGGAATTATAGCTTCATGTATACAGTTTTCTGATGAAACATTTCTCTTACAATATCAAATTGAATTTTAAAAGTTTGAACGCGGTATGTAGCTTTGTTTGGCCTACCGCGCCTAAACATCGCAAACAGGTACAGAGTTTGGGCCAGATAAATACTGAAATTTCAAAAATGTGACGTCGCATGACAATTTTATGTGTTAATTACGGCAATTAAAATCTCAGACGATGTGCACGGAATACAGGAAGCTCAAAAGACCGTCAGAAAAGCACCTAACCGAGATTGAAACCAAGAGATCATGACGTTAACTTACGTCGACGCCGTCTCCGTCATAGGCTTTGCGCGACAGCATCATCCGCAATGATACTTGCAAATCAATGTGGATGACGTCACAATATTAAGACAGTAGGAAATGTTCAAAAAGAGTGTTGCATAAGATAACGCCATCATCGCCTTTTGCATTGAGTTACGTAACGCTCTATTACTGACGTTATTTAAGTAAATGATACAAATAAACTGCGTCATCGCATTTGATAAGTTTTAAGCAGTTTGTCGTTAAATATTAAACACTGTCATGAGTGAACAGATCAGCAGCCAGCAATTTAAAGTGGAAATTTTTAAATTCTTTCAGTATATGATCTAGCTTGAACCAAAAAAAAAATCTTGAATTTAGCATACTTAAAACTTTCTCGTCTACTCTTTGGCGTTTAGAGGGTTAATCATAAATAAATTTATCCAATACTAATGCTCTTATTGGTGTGATGGCTGATCAGCCAGATCCGTGGTCTAAATTGCCTACCATAAAAAGAGCAAGGTATTTCTGCAGCCGCATGCTAGCTTAGTTACGGTATGTAAGTTTACTCTGGCCCCGAGGTTATAAAACTTTTTTCATGCTCAACTCAGCTGAGCATGAAATTTTACCAGCTTATAAATAGCAATTATGGATAAGTACAGTTATTTTCTTAGTCAATTGAGCTGAGTATGAAATTTTCTCTGCTTATGAATATGAAAATGCCAACATTAGTTGGCATTTTCATATTTAGCAGCAGAGAAAATTTCATGCTCAACTGAGTTGAGCACGAAAAAAGTTTTATAACCTCGGGGTCTGGGCAACTTTCTGTGCGTAGATAACCTCTGGGCCGTATATAATAAACAAAAGTTTAAACTTGATACGAAATTTACTAAACTCACTAAAGGGTCGTTTCTTAAAGGTCGCATCGGTATGACAAGTGTTTAAGATCCACAACATGGAATACATAGCTCCGAGCCACACCCAGAATGTCACTCAAAGTCATCTGATAGTGCATACCTGGCCAGTGCAACGACAATTTAGCACGTGATATAGTCTTACAAACAAAATCGCACGTGTTCAATGTCCCAAGTGAAGTTCATGATTTTACCTTTCAGCTTTTGGAGGGGTGTGTACCTGTTTAAAGCAGGGGTGGTTTTCGGAACTATGAATTCAATTTCCATCTGGTTTAGAACCAGAAGTGTTTCTGCACTGCATTTCATTAAATGTAAAAACTTTCCTTTCTGTTACAGGAGTTCAGACTAAAAACCGCAGAACTAGTATGAAGGAAGAAGAAGAGAAAGAGTTGTTAGGTTTCCAGCCACATATTCGCACAATAATGGAGGATATAGAAATAGGAGTGCAGGAAAAGGTAAGCCGATATTGCTTTCTTTAGCTTTTTAAGCGCCAGAGACGAATATAGCAGAATTTGCAAACAGCGTAGATCCTGATGAGACGGCTCATTATGAGCCGTCTCATCTAGATCTACACTGTTTGCACTTTAGTCTTTGAGTTCTCAATATGGAATACCTTTCACAAGTCATTAATGGAACTTTGGCAGTCGTAATTTTGTCGTCTACTTTTTTGGCGCTTAAAGGGTTAACAGATTCTTTCAGAGGAGGATCCTCTGCAAGCGTGGAACGCATCAGAAAATGTAAATATCAGGCTCGTTTTAATTGAGTTTATTGATGTTCAATAAAATACATGTAATATTGCAACAGTATATTAAAACCACATCTTTCACAGCTGATTAAGAGCGTAAATGGTAGAACGTCTAACTCGACAACGCAATACGCATATACCCATATGCCCAAAGACAACTCCAGTTATTACTTAACCCGACGGAGCAGGTCGGATAAACCGGAAGACTGAGTTGTAATTAAATATTTTGGTATTACGGTGTACAAACGTTATAGTAGGTAAACAGGTGTCCCCATTTCTTTCTAAATATGAGTAGGTTTGCATGATCATAAATGTAGTCCAAAAAGGGAAAAAGAAACACAGCTGTTTTCTTTTTCCTTTTCCTTACTTGAAGTTCTTGAACTAAAATGTAAAATAAGATAGACTTTAACTCTTCTTGGCCAAATTTTGAATACTATGGCTGCGCTTGGTAATAGAAAAGTAGAAGTATCAATAGCGGGTGACATATATTTATCGCCAGAAAAAGGAACTAGAAAGTGTGTTTATGAAACACTATGCCCCCAACCATGCCCCGAGGTTATAAAACTTTTTTCGTGCTCAACTCAGCTGAGCATGAAATTTTCTCTGCTGATAAATATGAAAATGCCAACTAATGTTGGCATTTTCATATTGATAAGCAGAGAAAATTTCATACTCAGCTAAACTGAGCATGAAGACAACTGTACTTATTTGTAATTTGCTATTTATTAGCAGGTAAAATTTCATGCTCAGCTGAGTTGAGCATGAAAAAAGTTTTATAACCTCGGGGCCAGATTGCTTGCCACTAAAATTGTCAAACTTTCGATGTCTAAGCCTGAAAAGGGGCACATTTCTGTCCAGTTTCACAGAGCTACAAAAAGATATGGGTCTGCTTATTTTTCATGATCTATTCATATACGAAATTTCAAAACCCTACACCCAGTGGTTCTTGAGCCCCACAACTGTATAAGTACTGACTATCAGTAGAAATAACTCCGTAATCACTTAACTCCAAGTTACCTTACCTTTATCGAAATACTTTAAACAGCAGGAAAACTTTTTTTTACCAAAAGTCAGGTTCCCAGGCCAAGCTATTCAAAAGTTACAAAATGCCAAATTCAACAATGGGGCATAACTTGCTTTTGACAGAATTCCCCCCAAAGTTAATCAGGTGATTTACACCATAGCCCCTAGGAGTATGCAAAATATGACCATCCTAGCTCAAATGGTATTCCCAGGATTTTGGGAACAAACTTTCATGTGTTTTTTTTAAAAGGGCACAATTCTGTAAGTACATGGCAGACGGAAAAGACAAAAAAATATGGGTCTGCTTATTTTTTATGTTTCATCCACCCTTTAAATATCAAGGCCTCAGCAGTTATTGTTCTTAAGAAACAGACCACCCATAATTATGTTTTATACAGATGAGAAAAGGAAAATAACTCTGTTAATATACGAAGCATTATAATGCAACAAACATCAAAATGATCAGCACATCAAATACTAATAGCAAACCAAAATTAGGGTTCAAGGTCAATGGTTCAAAAATTTAGAAGAATGCCAAATTCAACAAAGGGACATAAGTCAGTCATTAAGCCCCTAGCAGTATGTCAAATATGAGCATCCTAACTTAAACGGTGCTCCCAGGATTTTGGGAACAAACTTTCATTTATTTTATTTTGAAAAAGGGGCATTACTCTGCAAGTTCAAAGCTGATGGACAAGAAAAAATATACGCGTCCTCTAGTTTTTTTTTATAGTCTACCCACCTATGAAATATCAAGGCCCCAGCAGTTACGGGTCTTGAGTATTTGAAGCGTTACGTAAGGACGGACGGACGGACGGACGGACGGTCCGGCCCATACCAATATGCCCCCTCAACTTCTTGGAAGTTGGTGGCATAAAAACGACAAAATGTTGTTTGTTTTTGTTTTCCTTTTTCCTTATTTGGAGATGTTGAGAAGAAATGCAATATTTAAAGTGAGACAGAGTAACTAGATGACTGGCCATATCTTTCAGGATGAACCCAACTTGGAGGATCAAAATCCAGAATTCGTTCATGTTCAAACACTGACTAAAGGACAGGTGTTCGTAAGTATCTCATATACTTCACTTACAAACGAAACTAAAAATGCATTTAAGCTACGTTGTATACTGGGACTAGTAAATGAAAAAGAAAAAGGCTTGACCCAATTTTTTCTAGCATTTGTGTTACTTCGAAAGTCTAACCATTTATCTTTACTACATTCTTCAACTGTACAATAAAAATGATAACTCAGACCCTATAAGTCCCAATTCTTAGAATTTTTATGGTTTGTATGCACGTAAAAGTCACTAGACTTGATGCTTTCGGAAAATATCTGTAGATACAAAAAAGAGTCAGATTAACTTAATTGTTCCATTTATGAGTTGTAATATTTTGACTCTAATACCCGATGAGAAAATATGCAAGAAGGAAATTTTGGCACACAGGCTCTAATATACATTAGGCCAAATCACTTTTATTGCTCGTCCGAACAGTCCTTACTACCAATGACATTTGTATGATATTTGTTTATTATTTCTTCCTTAAATATGTTGTGACCGTCTGTAGATTTTACCATCACAGCCCACCATTAGCTGTTATAATATTTCAGTATTATTTGAGAAGCAGTAGTGGTCAAGGGGTTTAGCGTTAGGTTACCAACCCAGCGGTCGCAGCTCCTCCGACACTGTATACCGATACACTACCGCAAGGCCCAGCATTGGGGCGCTTTTTCATCCAGGGAAGCAAAGAATTATAGTTCTCCTTAGTACATTGTAAGAATGGTAGACAAAAACATGGAAGTGTACCAGTTTAATTAAACATCGGCAGTATGATGTGTAGATTCTTGAACGCGTGGTCGGTCGATATGAAATTTATGAAACGCGTCTACTCATGCGCTTACCAAGTCTTGTTTCTACCAATCACTCAGTTAAAATCCTCTTTTTATTACAGGGTTTTGCTGATATGTTTATTGGAGATCAGCCAAGTTTTTCTGTGATAAGTAAGGGAGCTGACTGTCTTTTAATCAACAAACAATTCTATCTGGAACATGCCTCGGAAAAACTTATCCGGGATGTGCGACAAAATGTAAGATATTTGAGCCGCGACACGACAAAACCAACAAAATGTGCCCAGCGTAAACTCAGATCAGTCTGGGCGGATAGTCTAGGCATCCGCCCAGACTGATCAGAGTCTTCGCTGTGCGCTTAGAGGGTAGCTAAGTCTCTAAGCTAGATCTATGCGGAGGGCGAAGACTCTTATCAGACTGGACGGATGACCATACTGATCTGTCTGCGCTGGGCGCACAACCACTTTGTTGGTTTAATCGTGATCTGTCTGCGCTGGGCGCACAACCACTTTGTTGGTTTAATCGTGTTGCGGTCCATTTTATTTAAAATCTTTATCGTCAGTATCAGCTTATACCGAGTCAGTATTAACTGGGTGTTTCGTGCGCAAATCAATGAAAATTGAGTGTTACAGAAAAACAACTTAACTTTATATGTGCAGTTCATTTAGAATAAATGACGAGTATAGATATGCTGTTACACTATTTTTTACGTCATATTTTTCAGTTTATCGATCTCTTGTGCAACCTTTCAAACTGCTCAACTTAAGGTGGAATAGGACAAAACCCAAATTTTCAGTTTTCGTGTAAAAAGAACAACGATAAAGAAGCTCAGCACTTTCTAAATTACAAAATGACTTTCTTTTAAGTGTGAAACAAATAGTTCTTTTTTCATGACGTCATGAAAATGTGAGGGTTTCACGCGTTTTTACCTAAAATAAATAGCGCTCGTTTATATATATTTCATGTTACAGCCCTTGACGTCAATTTATGCTTTACACTGAAAGATGTTCTACAACAAAAACACAAAATTAAAGCCGCCATGACCTTATGTGCTGTCAGACTGCTTTTATCGAAAACTGGATCACACAAACTGGGATCTCAAAAAGTGATTTTCTGGAAAACAACGCGATTTGACGTTTTGCACTTTACATGAACAATATTTTATACAAACATCTTACAGATTTACTTCCAAAGCATCCTTCAGCATCAATGGATACTTTGATACCAGTTCCAAATGTCTTTTTTATCAACGTAGTGAATGACGTTAACGTCATTGAGTCCATCCTTAACGGACTTTAAAATTCACCTTTTAACTATACGCAGTTCTAGAGTAGACCATTGCAAGTCGTAAAATACTGTTGGAGTAATTTTGTTTCTGTTGTTTTCGAAGTTTGCTGCCATGTTTAAAGTGTCATTATTGCGTTCCACGAGCGTTTGTTTACCTCTCTTCAATTCAGTAATTGTTGCAATATAGCGGAAGACGGGAACCACGATATACACCGAGAAGCTTCCGGACGGTGCATTTTAACCGTTTTAGCGAAAATCCCACATTTTAAAATACCCTTTTGTCTTTGTCGCGTGTATTTAAACATTTTAAATTCTAAGATTGTACGGACAATTATCTGTGGAGTTTGATGTATGCATACAGTTTTATTTATCATGAGTTTCATTCAGGCTTATAATAAAACAAATGCAGTATTTCAATTTCTTTCAGGTGAGGCGTTTTTAAAGTCCTCGAGTATATAATTTGCTCTTCGGTCTTTGACTTTATTGCTCTGTACAATGAAAACCTCACGGCCGTCACAGAAATTTTATTCCGAACAGCTATAATTTAACACGAGTTTATGCCGTGCAAAACCTAGCTATCGTCCTACTATCAAAACTAACAAACTGTAGATTAATAACGCCTTCCGTTTATTTTAAAGATTTTTATAAAACATGTAAGAAAAGGCTCAAAATGGCTTTAGAATCATGCGAAGGGTGATTTGAATACTGTACTCATTACTATCCACCCACGCACGACATTGTATAGGGCAATAAAGTAAAGACCGAAGAGCAAATTATATTAAACTTACCTCTTTACATTTTCGAAGCTGAATGACTGTAAATGAGGCAGCAGATTCCGGACAAAATCTCAAAACATAATGATTTCCGACTACTGGTTATAAGCGAATGTTTGTACTCTCGATTCAGCGCTATGATAACCGGAAGAGATGGTACAGTGAATTCGGATACTGTGATTTCTGTCCGTTTATTATTTTGTATTGGTCTTAAACTCTGGTGCTTTTGATTTCAGGTATGTCCCTTCCCGTCGGACGAAGAACTGCAGAAGGGTTTACAGCTTAGTGTAGACTGGAATGCTTACCGGAAGTCAACATTGAATAACAGTATAGAACGGCTCTCTTTGCGTCGTCTCATGAGGGAAGACTTACGTGGAACGAAGGTCCAGGAAGCTTTTACTTGAGAAGGGGCTAATGGAGTATAGCAAACTCTTAAGTGAACCCAGGGAATCCATTCATTATTTGAGGGGACATTTAGTGTCCTTATCTGCTCTTATTTAGGATCTGCGGCTTTAGCCATCTCCAGCCGGAAAGATACATAAGGACGAAAAAGCATCGCTGTGATAAATGAAAATAAAATTCGATTAACTTTACTGTTATATTTTACCCCCACCCTCATTCCGTGCAATTCCTTGTATTTAGTTGAAGCTTCATAATTGAGCAACTACTGATGAGCTGACGTAAGTGCTACCCAAAAATCATTTTTGTGCCCGGGATTAGGTAATAAATGAGGATTAGGTAATAAATGAGGATAGACCAAGACCAATTATCTTATGGCAGCCACTGTGGTGGAAAGTGACACAGACGAAAGCCCCAAATTCTAAATTCTATCATTCTTTAAGATGACAGACAGAAAAGGCCAAAGCCTTAAGCACAGGCAATTGCAGGCCTACACACACTTGCACAGTCAGTGGACCAGTTTGAGCATTATGTCATTTCTGTGGTATTACGTTTGCTGCAAATGCATAAAACTAAAGTTATCTTTGACAGAAAACGTACAAAGTGCACATATGACGCGAGCCAACAGCAAACACAGTGAGTCCTAGTGATAAAAAATCAGAGCTCTTAAAGCTATCTGGGACGTAACGTCGTAGTGTTGATTATCGTCACGATAATGTGAGACGCGCCTTTCAGTGCTATTATTGTCATGACAATGAAAGTCTCATCGTAGAGTGCTATAGTCAGGATAATGACAGCAACGTGGTGCACTGCTGATTATTGGCATGATAACCCGAGCTGCACAGTAAACGTAAATGTAGTGATCATTGCAAAGTACAGTGCTGAATATCAAAAATGTAATAGGCACTGCACAATACAGTGCTGATTATTGCAAATGTAATGTATTCTGCACAGTACAGTGCTGATTATTGTTACCATAGTATACACTGCACAATACAGTGCTGATTATTGCAAATGTAATGTGCACTGCAAAGTACAGTGCTGATTATTATAAATGAAATGTCCACGGCATAGAGCAGTGCTGAGTATGTTATGATAATAAGGACCACATTGTACAGTGTTGGTTCTTGTCATGATAATTTGGACTACATCGTACAGTGCTGATTATTGTCATAATTATTTGGGCAGCGTTGTTTAGTGCTGATCATTGTCATGCTAATGTGATCTGCATCGTACAGAAGTAATTACGATGTAAGAAAGTAAGTATGTAAGTAATGAGTTTATTTAGTGAGGGTGGCTCAGTTGGCAAAGCAAATCTTCCCTGAGGCCCTCATAAAACATACATAACATATATACATACATAACATATATACATGGCAAAAATGGAGAAAAGTTGAAACCGTTATTTCATCCTACAATACAATACAACCTTTATTACACCCAGCTTACATGTACATGTAATAACATGGGGAGCAATAATGAAAATTAATACTACACATTAAGACGGTTTCCAGCAGGCACACAACGTTAAAACAACGTTGATTCAACATTGATTCGACGTCATGACGTTGAATCATTGTCCACTCAACGCTGTGTTCCCAGTGTGTTGTGACTGTAACAAAATGACAACGCTGTGGAATAAGAGAGAGAGAGAGAGAGAGAGAGAGAGAGGGGGGAGAGAGAGCAAATATTCAAAACACAAAAAGTCACATAATCCATAGTTAATACATTACATTAGTTGATTAACCATTCAAACACCAAAAGGCAGACGACAAAATTTACGTTGCAAAATAATAGAAATAAAAGGCCTGATGTGAGACGTGTCGTAAAGTGCTGCCTGTTATTCTGATAAAGAGACTTGCGTCGTTCAATATAAACATATTCATACCAAACTTAGTGCGACAGACTTGCTTTTTGTATTTAACTTTTTAAGTCAGAATGCTTATTATAGTCAGGATAAGTTGCATCGTGCTTTTCTGAATAATGTCAGGATAATAATTATGAACTGTATACCAGATGTGCATGCACACACAAACCTGTCCATATCCACAGTCGATCACGGAATGCAAAGGTTTGCATTTGAAGTGATTTGACTTTGTGCAGTGCAAACGTATGCATATGCCGTAATACATGTTTTATCATGGCCGCATTCTTTTAAACTGTTCGCTATATTATACTAATTTTGAATAAATTTGCAGTCTTGCTGTATTCCATAGCAAGTTTTCTTTGTTTATACATGTATACCGAATTTCATGCATCGCAGGTGCTTATGCATCCATATATACTTATTTCCATACGCAATCCGGGGATAACTTTACGCAAAATTGTCATTTCGGGAGATAAATTGTCGGTTTATGGTCACAAATTTCGTTTTACGGCGACGCGTCATATGAGCCTTAAAACGCAATTTGTGACCATAAAACCGACGACTTACCTCCACAAATAACAATTTTCAATACAGTGATCCCAATTCTAATGCACTTTTTACATTTTTAGCGTTTAAAATGTACTAATTTGAAACTGAAGGAAGCCCTTTCAGCGACGAAAAACCAGACGTTAGCCAGTGAGAAGCGACGTTTCGTTATGACGTCGGGATTGACAGTATATCGCTGAATATCCTATCGTAAGTGTTTGATGTAATCCAATCAGACGTCGCTTTATACGTACATATATTCGAATATGAAATTTTTAAGTCTCATCACCACACCTCTCAGTCCCTCCCCGACTCCAACTCCTATACAATTTACTCAACATGTATAAAACTTCTTTCCGGTAGGAGCTCTATCCGTTTGGAGTTAAAAGAATGGTAATCTAAAAAGCATTACCAACCACAAATTCGGCTGGATTTTGTAGTGATGGATTATTGTCCTGAAACTTGCCTATGAAAGCGATTCACGCGCTGATAATGACTTGCTTTGCCGCTTTTCATATGCAAGTTTCAGGTCAATACTGCATCAATACAGAAGCCAGCCGGAAGTATACTGTTGCAGATATCGTTAAAAGATGTGTATGCAAGAGCTATACAGATTCGGATATTGTAAAAATAGAAGAGCAGGTGACATCGAGTAAAAAAACAACAATGAACATGATTTTAACTTGTGAACTGCTGCTTACGTTGGGATAAAAGTTCAGGGGCCGTATTCATAAAACGACTAAAGTGGTTGCTATGCTGTTGCTAAGGCTAAATTTCTTTGCCGGAGATTCCCTACAACTATGAAATTTGTTCTGGAGGAACAGTCTTTGAACAGTCTTACAATGACTGTTCCTCCAGACCAAATTTCATAGTTGTAGGGAATCTCCTTTATAGATATTGTAAGACTCTCCCCCTCAGCAGTTGGGCTTAGGTTTGTCAGGATCTAAGGCTGCAGCGGGCTGTGAGAGAGAGCTACAATGTTTTATTGTGGGTTCGCCTGGGTCGGACGGATTGTGGTGAAGGATAGTAAATAACAATAAACTAGAGAGCAAGTTTCAATTTTACCCTGAGGCAGGGTTCTTTTCAGTAAAATTTGTGCAAACAGTAATAGGCAAGAGAATATACTTTGTTAAATAAATTGGTGAAAACAAATACAATTTACAATTTAGACTAGTTAAAACATAAATTTTAAGAATAGTTTACAGGCTGGAATCAGCCTAACAGAAGTCTATTTTGTGTACATAGATATGTAGCCCTAACAAACATGTAAGGAATCAATATAAACTTAATGAAGTCACATTAGATCTAGGGTCAGCCAAATGCGGAGCAACAACTCGGAGAGAAGTGACATCCCAAAATGGCCTTACCAGGCTTAAGAATAAATGCAGAATTATATTAATTCCTTAAGACATAAATATATATTTTAGTTTAAAATTAATAACCTTAAGTTGAGAATGTTGAGAGAGAAATGCACCACCTTAAAATACTAACATATACTTGGCGTAGATGGAATAATGATAAAAGTTTAGATCCTTTAAGAGCAAAGAAAACATTCATAAGTAAGAAGTTGGGCCATACCGCGGTTTCGGCTATTCAAGCCTCATCAGTGACCCTTTAAATCTGGCACAAGGAGCCAGAGGAAAAAAACAGTAAATTTGCAGGTGAACATGGCAGTCGTCTCAAAGACTGATATAAGTCGAAAAATACCAAAATATTTCAAATTTGTTTAGAAAATGAATCTAAACGTATGATCATTTCTGACTTCTCAGAATATATTCCATGATCTCAAAGGACCAAAAGGAAAATATAATCTGCACTATAGATGAGTGCGGGGAGACTTTTTACAGCCGCCACACGGCACAACATCCAGCTGCAGTGATAGTAAATAATGATAAAAGTTTAATAGTCACACCCAAAAATGTGGGTGGGGTCAGGACGCAGGAGTAGTACGCCTGCAAAACAAAAACATTAAACCTTTCCAAAGAGATGTTTCTCCCACTTGGAAGTCATAGCTGTGTTAATAATATAGGTTGCAGGCGTAGAATACTCGTAGGCGTAGTTGTAGCAGTAAGTAATTTAGCAGGCGTAGATATTATTTTGTTGGCGTAGAGCCCAGACCCTGACCACAGAAAGGACAGGAACCGAAATTGAGAGGACAGCGCCTTATATAGTCTACGGGGGCTCGAATCACGCGCCGATTGACGTCACTCAGGCATGCGCGGAGAAACAACAACAACAAGCGGTTACCCTCGGTCGTTACCGTAAGCCCAGTACAGGGGATGGATTTTACCCGTTGCTGTTATTTCTGGCATGGCTGACCGGCGAAGCGGAAAGCAATTTAGACAAACAAAATCACGATATACAAGATGAAAAATGAACGACATATAAAATGATAAATGGAAGGATGAGCAGAACAATATGTAGAATTGATTTATAGCCGAAATTAGATAAGGTAACGCTAAATAATAGGTGAAAAAGCGGTGCATTCCTGTCTCAAGTCGCGATCCAATTTTGTAAACATTGTGTTCGAGCGGGTTTTACGAAATGGAAAACAATATTAATTTAAGCCAAGCTCTGCACGGGTGGGCCCGGGATCGCTACAATATTTAGCCTTAGCAACCGCATAGCAACGACTTAAGTGGCTTTATGAATACGGCCCCAGGTTATCTGACCATGGCTTGAAACAAGCATTTGTACAGAAAATCGTAGTGCATGTAGTTATCCTCAATGTAAATGCGATGATGCCGAACACTAGTCTATCAAAAGACGTCGCTGTTATTCAGTGGATAACGTCGTGTCATAAACACTGTACGACCACACGTGTAATTTTGATAATACTCTGGCGCGTTAACGTAACGTCATTGACAACGGCCATGTCAGCAATGCGTTTTCTTATTGGAATTATGTTCATTTTGAAGGCGTTAAAATCCCATTTTAAAGAGTCATATGATAAACAGACTCTTACACTCGTGGTCTTTTCATATGGAATTTATGAAATGACCACTCGTGTAAGATCATCAGGTCTGTAAACATTGCCTTATTTTGAAGCATTGTGCTTGAATTTATGCAATGTTAACAATCAAACATAGTGTTTCATTTCATTAAAATTTGTCAGGTCCCTCGGGGGCAGTTGAAAACATCGGTTTTCTTATGCATGAAAAACCATGTTTGATTCCTATTAACTTATGGATATGTTCTGATTCGACTTAGTCTCAACCAAACATAAATCATTCATATTTGAGTGAAACATTTTGTCATATCCTATCGCATCTTCGGACCAAAAACCGTATCAAAACAGGGCCCATCGGAACCAGAATTTTATGGTGACTTAATCTGTAAATTCAAAAAAATTGTAGGCAAGTCCGTTTAGGAAAATTATCATTCGTTACAAACGTATTGGATATAATATAAATGTAATGCTACAGTCTACATGTTTAGCGGTTAACCCAGTAATGGTTAAACACGTTGCTTCCCTCTTTAATTGCACGCCAGTTGGTCAGCGTCAGACTCAATGATGGGCCCGACATAAAGCTCCTTAATTTAGTTGGTTGGGGCCGGAGTTTGCCTTGTCTGTTGCTTGGTTATTCGGGGTTAAACTGATAGTTTTCTTTTGCTCCGGTATTTCAGTGGTGTTGTCGGACTTCCCAGGGGTCTCCTGGTGTCGCAATACGTCCTTTCCGTTGAGTCCTCATCTCTGATTCATCATAGGCCTTATCCGTGATTAGTTTGTTTCCGGTGATGAGTCATTGATGAGTTTGGAAACCTTCATGCGGACCAAACAGCTAACTTAATGTTTCAAACCACTGCAGAAGCAGAGGTCGAGGTTTGGGCCCAGTAAAACATGTTTAAGCCCCCAGTAATATTTTGCTGACCGTTCCAAGGCGGTACTTCTGTTGCGGTTCCTTGATGTTATATTGTGCTGTGTCCGCTTGTCGATGGTCTCTGGCGGTTTGGTCACCCGTATTTCTGCCTAATCTGCCTTCTGTTTTGTTTTGTTTTGTATCTAAAATAAACTAGAAAATGTGTTTATGAAACACTATGCCCCCAACCATATGCTTGCCTCTAAAGAAGGTTCATCCAATAATGCTTGTACCTTTGTACCATAGGCTTCAATGCACTAAGTCGAAAAAGGGGCTTAACTCAGTCAAAATTTCACAATTTTTTTGTAAGTTAATCAGGTCATCTACATCTTGGGCAATATTTTCCTGCAAAAAATCATGATCCTAGCATCAGGGGTTCTGCAGATATTTTGTTCACAAGATTCCATAGGCTAATAATGCATTATGTCAAAAAAGGGTCATAACTCGATTAAACATTCATGATTTTTTTTCAAAAGTTAATCAGGTCATCTATATGTTAGGCAGTATCTTCCTGCAAAATATCATGCTCTTAGCGTCAGTGGTTCTCGAGATATTTTGTTCACAAGGTTCCGTAGGCTAATGATGCATTAATTCGAAAAAGGGTCATAACTCGATTAAAAATTCATGATTTTTTTTTCAAAAGTTAATCAAGTCATCTATATGTTAGGCAGTATCTTCCTGCAAAAAATCATGTTCCTAGCATCAGGGGCTCTTGAGATATTTTGTTCACAAGGTTCCATAGGCTTACAATGCACTAAGTCGAAAAAGATGCATAACTTGGTCAAAAATCACTAATTTATTTCAAAAGTTAATCAGGTCATCTACACCTTGGGCATTGTCATCCTGCAAAACCTCAAGATCCTAGCATCAGGAGTTCTTGAGATATTTTGTTCACAAGGTTCCACAGGCTAGGTCGAAAAAGGGGCATAACTCTGGAAATACATGGCCGGCGGAAAAATAAATATGGGTCTGCTTATTTTCCATACTGATCATGTGTATAAAGTTTCAAGTTCCTAGCTCTTAGTAATCTTGACTGTGTGTAAGGGTACCTTTGTACAATAGGCTTCAATGCACTAAGTCGAAAAAAGGGGCATAACTCGATCAAAAATTCACGAATTAGTTTCAAAAGTTAATCAGGTCATCTTTACCTTAGGCATTATTTTCCTTCAAAATATCATGCTCCTAGCATCAGGGACTCTTGAGATAGTTTGTTCACAAGGTTCAATAGGCTTACAATGCACTAAGTCGAAAAAGAGGCATAACTCGGTTAAAAAATCACGAATTTGTTTCAGAAGTTAATCATGTCATCTACACCTTGGGTATTCTCATCTTGCAAAACCTCATGATCCTAGCATCAGGGGTTCCTGTGATATTTTGTTCACAAGGTTCCACAGGCTAAGTCGAATAAGGGGAATAACTATGGAAAAACATGGCCGGCGGAAACATGAAAAAAATATGGATCTGCTTATTTTCCATACTGATCATTGGTATAAAGTTTCAAGTTCCTAGCTCTTAGTAATCTTGACGGTATGTAAGGGTACCTTTGTACCATAGGCTTCAATGCACTAAGTCGAAAAAGGGGCATAACTCAATAAAAAAATCACGAATTAGTTTCAAAAGTTACTCAGGTCATCTATATGTTAGGCAGTATCTTCCTGCAAAAAATCATGCTCCTAGCTTCAGGGGTTCTTGAGATATTTTGTTCACAAGGTTCCGTAGGCTTACAATGCACTAAGTCGAAAAAGGGGCATAACTCGGGTCATCTACACCTTAGGCATTCTTATCCTGCAAAACCTCATGATCCTAGCATCAGGGGTTCTTGAGATATTTTGTTCACAAGGTTCCCTAGGCTAAGTTGAAAAAAAAGGGCATAACTCTTGAAATATGTGATCCGCGGAAGAAAGAAAAAATACGTGTTCGCTTATTTTTCATACTGATCATGTGTATAAAGTTTCAAATTCCTAGCTCTTACGGTTCTTGACTTATAGATAGTGGACAGACGGACTGACGGACGGACAGACGGACGGACGGACATACGGACAGGCCCAAACCAATATGCCCCCACAATTTTCGCCGAAATTGGGGGCATAAAAAAGTAAAAACAGACGTTGATGCTGTTACTGGGGTAGCTGAATGACCATCTGTTTGGGTAAAAGCTGCTCATTCGATTTACTGTGCGTGTCTTTCGAAAACTTGTGTCACTTTCTCTGTGTATGTGCTTCTTTCCCTATTGATTTTGAGAGCGGAATGTGGGATTTTATTGTATTAATTCCTGACCATTGCCCCCAAGAAATAACAAACTATTTCAGATGATGCCAACAGACAAATTTATTTCAAGCAAATTTCTCTACTACTCAAATATTACAAAACAAGCCAAGTCCCTGTCACCACAGAAACCTCAGTGGACCCACCTACATCCGACCATTGAAAATGAAAAGCCCATCTGGGAACCGCATTCTGTTCGAGACAGATTGTTCGTGTATTTCACAAGTAAAACCACCTGAAAAAGACTTAAAACCCAGTTCTACCGCATTTACTATTTCTGTCGACAAAATTGATGACTGAAATCTGCATCATATGAGCCGCGACGTGACAAAACCAACAATGTGGTCGTGCGTCCAGCGCAGACTCAGATCAGCCTGGGCATCCGCCCAGTCTGATCAGAGTCTTCGCTTTCCGCATGAAGGTAGCTTAGTCCCTCAGCTACCCTTTAAGCGCTTAGCAAAGAGTCTGATCAGACTGGGTGAAAGCCCAGGCTGATCTGAGTCTGCGCTGGGCGGACGACCACATTGTTGGTTTTCTCGTGTCGCGGCTCATATAGACTGGCCTGTAAATTGAAATATTCTAAGACTTATCATTTATTTCGGCATCGAATCTAGAACGTTTTTAAACTGTATTCTTGTTGCTGTTGTATTGTTGGTTTACCACCACGGTAAACAGCTATGGTCATGTCGGGACGGTCGGTTAAACTAGCCGCACTATTCCTGGGCAGGCTTAGACTTCCTAAGTGGTTAACCAGGGGCCGTATTCATAAAGCCACTTAAGTCGTTGCTATGCGGTTGCTAAGGCTAAATATCTATAAAGGAGATATCCTACAACTATGAAATTTGGTCTGGAGGAACAGTCTTTGTAAGACTGTTCCTCCAGAGCAAATTTCATAGTTGTAGGGAATCTCCTTCAAAGAAATTTAGCCTTAGCAACAGCATAGCAACGACTTAAGTCATTTTATGAATACGGCCCCAGTACTAAGTGCACATACTTTCGCCAGTAATCGACAACTGCTTTCTTATCTTTTTACGGGCGCCCGTAAAAATAACGGGAAAAAGGTACTGTTTTGTAACCATCTAGTTTGTGTTTAACAAAATATTGTTTAAACCAAACATTTTAATATATACCCTGTCTAGCGAGCCCTTGAACCGTCAAACTGAATACCACAGCCATCCCATTCATCGTCACTTCATTAATTGCCATATCTTGCACCAGGATAGTAGATCAATGATTACTTTGATGATCTCACAGCTTAGCATCAACCGTTTATTAAATATGAATGACGACACTTCCACTATGTCTTCTTTAAACACGTGAATGTAAAATCTGAAATAGACTAAAACGTACTTCAGAAAAATACTGCCTACATCTAATGATCTTATTTATCAATCTTTCTATTTCAACCATTTTCAGAAATTTCAGACTGAATCCGCAATTAATATAACCATTATTCGCATGCCGAATCTAGTAATTTCAATTCTTCAAACACATTTTTAAACAAACGGATAACATAAATATCTGATTCGAAGTAACTAAAAATCCTTCCTAATACAACATGTTGAACAATTACAGATCAGCGTTTATATAGTGCCACGCCAGCTGATGAAATTATTTCTAGCACGATAAATATCCTCCATGATAAATTTTAGTAAAAAGCGTGACTTCCTGCTTATCCCCAAAAGCATGGTAACTCATTGTTAAAATACTAAAAATATGTTACAAACATGCTTCGCCTATTTCATAAAAATAGTAATTCAGTATCGCATTCTGTCCAGTAAATGCTCTGCATCTAAAGCCCTGTTAACTGTTTCGTTTAGTTTCTACATATTCATCTAAATTTAAAAGCCATTGTAAAGGCCTCCATGGCCTCATGGATACAAGCGCTGCTTTTCAAACATTAGGATTGTCATTGTTGTGTGTTAAAGCCTCGGCCGCGCACATCTGAGAAAGCTAAGTTCTACTAACAGGTTTATCCACCCCGGAGGCACCGGTTTTCACCCACATCTGTTTAACGATCGGCTCGACATAGGTAAACTATTCAGCAAAAGGCCGTCAAACCCGATGGCATTGAACAATTATTGCCATTTGTACATGTAAGTTCATGACTATCACAGCACCAGTTCTTCAAAAGAATATCATAACACTGTCCCTTCATAAGAATATGACACCACTGCAATTCTTAGTAATATTACAACTCTGCTTCTCTTAAAGAATATCACAAAACTGCTCCTTAAATAAAATAGCTTAGCACTGCTTCACCAATATTACAACCCTGCTCCTCCGTTAGAATATCAAAACCAAGCCTCTCCTATAGAATATTACAACACTTCTCCTTCAAAAGAACATCACAACACGAATCCTCATTAAGAATATCACAAGATTGCATCTCCTTACGAATATTATAACACTGCTCATCCTCAACAATATCACAACACTGTTTCTCCTAAGGAATATCACAACACTGTCTCTCTATAAGAATATGACAACGCTGCTATCCTTATAAATATTACAACACTGCTTCTCTTTAGAGTATCACAACACTGCTTCTTCATTTTAGAATTGAAATTGATTTTTCAGCGTTCATCGTGTGATGAAGCCAGTGGGCGGAGCTAAAATTCCATGAAGCGCGAAGCGCTTCTTGTAGAATTTTAGCGACGACCACTGGATTCTCCACTCGATGAATGCTGAAAAATCAAATTTTTATTCTTATATTTACACTTTATTTTTAGACCCTTACTGTCCTGTTTTCGTGTTATATTTAATGTAGAATATGCAGAATATCACGACAGTGTTTTTCCATAAGATTACCATAACACTGCTTCTTCATAAGAATATCACAATACTGCATCTCCATAAGAATATCATAACAGTGTTTCTCCATAAGAATATCACAACACTGCTCCTCCATAAGAAGTTCACAACACTGCTTCTCCATAAGATTATCACAATACTGATTCTCCATAAGAATATCACAGCATGGCTTCTTCATTTCAGGATTGAAATTTGATTTTACAGCGTTCATCGTGGTGTGATGAAGTCAGTGGACGGAGCTAAAATTCCATGAAGCGCGAAGCGCTTCTTGTAGAATTTAGCGACGACCACTTGCTTCTTCACACGATGAACGCTGAAAAATTAAATTTTTATTCCTATATTAACACTTTATTTTAGACCCTTCCTGTGCAGTTTTCGTGGTAATTGAATGTAGAATATGCAAAATATGCCTCGAAGAAAAGACAGAAACGACGTATTCGGCCATTATGTTAAACAGCCGTCGCCATAACGTGGCATCAATCGAACGTTACGTGGACCAATCAAGACGTTTGTTTGCATTAGACGTCGCGCTTAACGACAACGTCACATAAACAATTAACGTTCATCGGTGTATGAAGCCAGTTGGTCTATACGGTTTACCTATGGGAAGTCAGTGGCAAGTGTAAATATTAGAATATCACAACACTGCTTCTCCATAAGAATATCAAAACAGTGCTTCTTCATAAAAATATTACAACACTGCTCCTTTATATGAATATCACAACATTGCTCCTCACTACGAATATCACAACACTGCTTCCCCATTAAAAAATCACAACACTGCTTCTACATAAGATATAACACTGCTTTGCAATAAGAATATCAAAACACTGCTGCTCAATAAGATAATTTCTACACTCCTTCTCTAAAAGAATATCACAACACTGCTTCTACATAAGATGTCACATCACTGCTTCTCCATAAAGATATCACAACAGTGCTCCCCCATAAGATTATCACAAAAAGTAAAAAGTATGCAAAGACCAGGAACTGAAACAATCCAAATCCAAATCCAGCCCTCAAACCATAGTTGGAAACAACTAAGATTACAAATAATCAAGATACAGAGAACATATGGCCAACCGAGTGAGCAGCTTGTTCCCAAAAGGAGGCCACTCAGCAACCCAAACCGAACCAAAAATAATAAGAACATACATAAGGTAAAACATCACAAAAACTCTAACACCAAAAACAGGCAACAAAGAACCACAACAGAACTACCGCCTTGGAACGGTCAGTAATGAATTACTGGGGGGCTTAAAACGATTTTACAGGCCCAACCTCACCCTCAGTATCTGAAGTGGTACACAACATTTAGTTGGTTGTTCGGTTCGCATGATAATCCTCTAACTCGTCAATGAATCATCACGGTAAACACAGAAATCAAATTTCAATACTATGAAAAAGCAAAGACGAGGACTCAACAGATACAACGGGCCGTCTGACAGGTGGAGATCCCTGTCCTGCCAAACAACCCCACTGGAAATCTGAAGCAAAAGAAGGTCACCAGTTGAGCCCCGGTGGACCAAGCAACAGACAAAAAGGCTCCGGTCCCAACCAACTAAAATATATAGCTTTAGGTCGGGGCCATAATAGAGTCTGACGTCCGATCCCCCGGTGTGCAATTAAAGAGTGCAGCAAAGTTATCAACCGTGATTGGGTTAATCACTAAGCATGCAGATTGTCGCATAACATTTAAATTATAGCCAATACGTTTGTGACGTATTATTATTTTTCGGAATTGATCAGAAAAATCAGTCTTACCCTTATTCTTTTTGAATTTGTATACTAAGTCACCATAAAATTCTGGTTCCGATAGGCCTTGGTGTAAATGAAATTTTAATCCGACATCAAATTTTGAAAGCAATTCATGGTGTCTGCGATAGTATTTAGAAAAAGCCTTTCTAAGCTTATGATACCGATAGCCCTGTTGAAGAAGTTTAGCAGTTAAACATTTATTACAAGCATTAAAGTCATCTACATGACTACACACTCTAGCAAATCTTATAAGTTGAGAAATAACACTGCTTCTCTATAAGAATATTACAACACTGATTCTCCATAAGAATATCACAGCATCGCTCCTACAGAAGAATATCGCACCACTGCTTCAACAAAAGAATATCACAAAGCTGCTTCTCAATAGGAATATTACAACACTGCTCCTCCATAAGAATACCACAACACTGCTTCAATATAATAATATCACAACAGTGCGTCTCTTTGAGAATATCACAACACTGTTTCTTCATAAGAATATCACAACACTGCTTCCATATAAGAATATCACAACAATGCTTCTCCATAACAATATCACAACACTGCTTCTCCACAACACTGTTTCTCCAACGGATAATCTCAACACTGGTTCTATATTAGAATATCACATAACAGCTTCTCCATATGAATTTCACAACACTTCTTCTGCATAAGATTGTCGAAACACTGCGTTTCAATGAGAATCTGACAACACTGCTCCCTCATAGAAGAATATCGCACCACTGCTTCAACAAAAGAATATCATTACAGTGCGCCTCAATAAGAATATCACAACACTGCTCCTCAATAAAAAATCACAACACTGCTCCTCCAAAAGAATACCACAACAGTGCTCCTCCATGAGAATATTACAACACCATTCCTCCATAAGAATATTACAACACTGCTCCTTCATAAGAATATCACAACACTGCTCCTACATAGAATTATCACAACACTGCTCCTCCATAAGAATATCACATCACTGGTCCTCCATAAGAATATCACAACACCGCTCCTTCATAAGAATATCAGAACGCTGCTCCTCCATATGAATATCAAAACACTGCTCCTTAATAAGAATATCACAACACTACTCCTCCATAAGAATATAACAACACTGCTCCTCCATCAGAATATCACATCACTGCTCATTCATCAGAATATCGCAAGACTGGTCCTCAATCGGAATATCACAACACTGCTCCTCCCTAAGAATAACACAACAGTGCTCCTTCATACGAATACCAAACCACTGGTCCTCCATAAAAATACATTACTGCTCCTCCAAAAGAAGATTACAACACTGCTCCACCATTAGAAATATTACAACACTGCTTGTCATCCAGAATATCAGAACACTGCTCCTTCATAAGAATATTACAACACTCTCCTCCATAAGAATTCCAGAACACTATTCCTTTATTAGGAAATCACAACACAGCTCCTCCATAAGAATACCGCAACACCGCTCCTCCATAAGAACATCACAACACTGCCACTCCATAAGAACATCACAACACTGCCACTCCATAAGAATATCACAACACTGCTCCTCAATAAAAAAACCACAACACGGCTCTTTCATAAGAATATCACAACACTGCTCCTTCAAAAGAATATAACAACACTGCACCTCCATAAGAATATCTCAACTCTCCTCCTCCATAAGAATACTACAACACTCTTCCTACATAAGAATATTACAACACTGCTCCTTCATATGAATATTACATGACTGCTCCTCCATAATAATATTACAACACTGCTCCTTCATACGAATATCACAACACTGCTCCTCCATTAGAATATTACAACACTGCTCCTCCATCAGAATATCACAGCACTGCTCCTTCATAAGAATTTCACAATTCTGCTCCTCCATAAGAATATTACAACACTGCTCCTCCATAAGAATATCAAAACACTGCTCCTCCAAATGAATAAAACAACACTGCCCCTCCATAAGAATATCACAACACTGGCGCTACATAGGAATATTTACATTCTTGGTGTATTTACTGAAAAGCCCTATAGTAAACCATTGGAATGTAATGTAGTTTACATTCCAATAAATACATTGAGACACGCAACGTCAATGACGTAAAATAAACAATGGCTCTCTACAACCTGATTGAACGTCAGCAACGTCATGACGTCATGCATGCCATTCTGCTGTTAGCAGACGAAACTGCGTGTACATGTTTTACTGCTTCAATTTTAGCGCTTATACAAGATTTTTCATGAAAGACTTGATTAAAACAAATGTAAATATAAGCAATGAACTTAATTTTTCTGATGTTTATCGAAGTGTAAACTACATTGGGTCTCTAGCAAAGTTTACATGAACCCCGAAGGGGTTCATTCACTTTGCACGTGACCCAATGTAGATTACACTTCGATACACCTCAGAAAAATTAAATTCATTCCTTAAATATCACAACACTTTACCTCCATAAGAATATCACAACACTGCTCCTCCATAAGAATACCACCACAGTGCTCCTTCATAAGAATATCACAACACTGCTCCTTCATCAGAATATTACAACAATGCTACTGCATAATAATGTCACAACACTGCTCCTCCATTAGAATAACACAATAGTATTCCTCCATAAAAATATCACACCACTGCTGCTCCATAAGAATATCACAACATTGCTCCTCCATATGAAAAATACAACACTGCTCCTCCATAAGAATATCACAACACTGCTCCTACATAGAAATATCACAACACTGCTCATCCGTAAGAATAAAACAACACTGCTCCTCCATAAGAATATCACAACACTGCTCCTTCATAAGAATATCGAAACACTGCTCCTCCATCAGAGTTTTGCAGCACCACTTCTCCATCAGAATATCACAACAGAGCTCCTCCATATGAATAGCACATCTCTGCTCCTCCATAAGAATATCATAACACTGCTTCTCCATCATAATATCACAAAACTGCTCCTCCATAAGAATATCACAGCACTGCTCCTCCATCTGAATATCACAAGACTGCTCCTCCATCAGAATATTACAACACTACTCCTCCATAGGACTATCATAACACTGCTCCTCCCTAATAAAAACACAACAGTGCTCCTTCATACGAATACCACAACACTGCTCCTACATCAGAATATTACAACACTGCTACTCCATAAGAACACCACAATACTTCTCCTCCATAAGAATACAACACTGCTCCTCCATAAGAATATTACAAAACTGATCCACCATTAGGAATATTACAATACTGCTTCTCATCCAGAATATCAAAACACTGCTTCTTCATAAGAATATTACAACACCGCTCCTGCATAAGAATTACAGAACACTGCTCCATTATAGGAAAATCACAAGACCGCTCCTCTTTAAGAATACCGCAACACCGTTCCTCCATAAGAACAGCACAACAATACTCCTCCATTAGAATATCACAACAATGCTCCTCAACAAGAACATCACAACACTTCTCCTCCATAAGAATATCACAACACTGCTCCTCCATAACAATATCACAACACTGCTCCTTCATAAGAATATCACAACACTGCTCCTCCATAAGAATATTGCAACACTGATCCTCCATAAGAATATCACAACTCCACTGATCCATAAGAATATTACTACACTCACTGTCCCTCCATAAGAATATTACAACACTGCTCCTTCATAAGAATATATATTACAACACTGCTCCTTCATAAGAATATTACAACACTGCTCCTCCATACGAATATCACAACTCTTCTCCTACAGTTCGCAAATTATTGCAAAGATTCGTCTCGAGATCGTCCTTTTTCGCTTGATATGCAAATTAGCTGATCAAGATATGCAAATCGGCTGATAGCTGCGATCTCTAACGCCAGTTGACGAACGCTTTACGAAGACTTTCCGATTGGTTTACGCATTGAAACGAATTCTAACGAATGATAGACCAAACAATTATTCGCTACAAAATTATCAACATGTTGAAAATTTGCCGACGGACAAAACTAATCGCAACGGACGCAAAAGCTCACAAACGAATCCATACGAAAACCACCAACGATGTAAAACGTACATATACTAATGAGAACGAATACTGCTGAAGTCCTATTCGCCAGTATACGCATGTTGACGTCGGGGGATTTTCGTCTATGTGTGAGGAGGCCTTTAGAATACCGCAACACCGCTCCTCCATAAGAACATCACCATACTGCTCCTGTATACGAATATCACAACACTGCTCCTCCATTAGAATATTTAAAAACACTGCTCCTCAATAAGAATATCACATCACTCCTCCTGTAAAGAATATTTCAACACTGTTCATCCATAAGAATATTACAACATGCTCTTCAAAAGAATATCACAACACTGCTCCTCCTTAGGAATATAAAAACACTGCTCCTCCATAAGAATATATATTACAACACTGCTCCTCCATAAGAATATCACAACACTGCTCCTTCATAAGAATATTACAAGACTGATCCTCCATAAGAATATCACAACTCTCCTCATCCATAAGAATATTACAACACTGTTCCTCCATAAGAATATTACAACACTGCTCCTGTATAAGAATATTACAACACTGCTCCTTCATAAGAATATTACAACACTGCTCCTCAATAAGAATATCACAAAACTGCTCCTCCATAAGAATATTACAACACTGTTCCTCCATAAGAATATTACAACACTGCTCATTCATAAGAATACCGCAACACCGTTCCTCCATAAGAATATTACAACACTGCTCCTTCATAAGAATATCACAACACTGCTCCTCCATAAGAATATCACAACACTGCTCCTCCATAAGAATATTACAACACTGCTCCTTCATAAGAATATCACAACACATCTCCTGCATAAGAATATCACATTCCTGCTCCTCCATAAGAATATTACAACACTGCTCATCCAGATGAATTACAGCTAGAACACTGCTCCTTTATAAGAAAATCACAACACCGCTCCTCTATAAGAATACCGCAACACCGTTCCTGAATAAGAAAATCACAACACTGCTCCTCCATTAGAATATCGAAAAACAAGCTCCTCAATAAGAACATCACAACACTTCTTCTTCATAAGAATATCACAAAACTGCTCCTCCATAAGAATATTACAACACTGCTCCTCCATAAGAATATCACAACTCTCCTCGTCCATAAGAATATTACAACGCTGTTCCTCCATAAGAATATTACAACACTGCTCCTTCATAAGAATATTACAACACTGCTCCTCCATAAGAATATTACAACACTGCTCCTTCATAAGAATATCACAACACTGCTCCTTCATAAGAATATCACAACACTGCCACTCCATAAGAATATCACAACACTGCTTCTCCATAAGAATATCACAACACTGCCACTCCATAAGAATATCACAACACTGCCACTCCATAAGAATATCACAACACTGCTTCTCAAATAATTAGTAAAACACTTCTCCTCCATATTAATATTACAACAATGCTCTTCCATACGAATACCACAAAACTGCTCCTACATAGGAATATCACACCACTTTATCTCCATAAGAATATCACAACACTGCTAGTCCAAAAGAATATCACCACACTGTTCCTACATAAAAATATCACACCACTGCTCCTCCATCAGAATATTGCAACACTTCTCCTCCATCAGAATATCACAACAGTGCTCCTCGATAAGAAAATCACATCTCTGCTCCTCCATAAGATTATCACAAAACTGCTCCTCGATCAGAATATCACAAAACTGCTCCTCGATAAGAATATCACACTACTGCTCCTCCATCAGAATATCACAAAACTCCTCCTTCATAAGAATATAACAACACTGCTCCTCCATCACAATATCACAACACTGCTTCTACGTAAGAATATCACAACACTGCTCCTTCATTAGAATATCACAACCCTGCTCCTCCATAAGAATATTACAACACTGCTCCTCCATAAGAATATCAAAACACTGCTCCTCCATATGAATAATACAACACTGCTCCCCCATAAGAATACCACAACACTGCTCCTGCATAGGAATATCACAACACTTTACCTCCATAAGAATATGACAACACTGCTCCTCCATAAGAATATCACCACACTGCTCCTCCATAATAAAAACACAACAGTGCTCCTTCATACGAATACCACAACACTGCTCCTACATCAGAATACTACAACACTGCTACTCCATAAGAACACCACAATACTTCTCCTCCATAAGAATACAACACTGCTCCTCCATAAGAATATTACAACACTGATCCACCATTAGGAATATTACAACACTGCTTCTCATCCAGAATATCAAAACACTGCTTCTTCATAAGAATATTACAACACTGCTCCTGCATAAGAATTACAGAACACTGCTCCATTATAGGAAAATCACAAGACCGCTCCTCTTTAAGAATACCGCAACACCGTTCCTCCATAAGAACAGCACAACACTGCTCCTCCATTAGAATATCACAACAATGCTCCTCAATAAGAACATCACAACACTTCTCCTCCATAAGAATATCACAACACTGCTCCTCCATAACAATATCACAACACTGGTCCTTCATAAGAATATCACAACACTGCTCCTCCATAAGAATATTACATCACTGATCCTCCATAAGAATATCACAACTCCACTGATCCATAAGAATATTACTACACTCACTAACCCTCCATAAGAATATTACAACACTGCTCCTTCATAAGAATATATATTACAACACTGCTCCTTCATAAGAATATTACAACACTGCTCCTCCATACGAATATCACAACTCTTCTCCTACAGTTCGCAAATTATTGCAAAGATTCGTCTCGAGATCGTCCTTTTTCGCTTGATATGCAAATTAGCTGATCAAGATATGCAAATTGGCTGATAGCTGCGATCTCTAACGCCAGTTGACGAACGCTTTACGAAGACTTTCCGATTGGTTTACGCATTGAAACGAATCCTAACGAATGGTAGACGAAACAATTATTCGCTACAAAATTATCAACATGTTGAAAATTTTCCGACGGACAAAACCAATCGCAACGGACGCACGAGCTCACAAACGAATCCATACGAACACCACCAACGATGTACAACGTACATATACTAATGAGAACGAATACTGCTGAAGTCCTATTCGCCAGTATACGCATGTTGACGTCGGGGGATTTTCGTCTATGTGTGAGGCCTTTAGAATACCGCAACACCGCTCCTCCATAAGAACATCACCATACTGTTCCTGTATACGAATATCACAACACTGCTCCTCCATTAGAATATTTAAAAACACTGCTCCTCCATAAGAATATCACAACACTCCTCCTGCATAAGAATATTTCAACACTGTTCATCCATAAGAATATTGCAACATGCTCTTCAAAAGAATATCACAACACTGCTCCTCCTTAGGAATATAACAACACTGCTCATCCATAAGAATATCACAACACTGCTCGTCCATAAGAATATTACAACACTGATCCTCCATAAGAATGTAACAACTCTCCTCATCCATAAGAATATTACTACACTCACTGTTCCTCCATAAGAATTTTGCAACACTGCTCATTCATAAGAATATTACAACACTGCTCCTCCATAAGAATATATATTACAACACTGCTCCTTCATAAGAATATAACAACACTGCTCCTCCATAAGAATATCACAACACTGCTCCTTCTTAAGAATATTACAATACTGATCCTTCATAAGAATATCACAACTCTCCTCAGCCATAAGAATATTACAACACTGTTCCTCCATAAGAATATTACAATACTGCTCATTCATAAGAATATTACAACACTGCTCCTTCATAAGAATATTACAACACTGCTCCTTCATAAGAATATTACAACACTGCTCCTCCGTAAGAAAATCACAAAACTGCTCCTCCATAAGAATATTACAACACTGTTCCTCCATAAGAATATTACAACACTGCTCATTCATAAGAATACCGCAACACCGTTCCTCCATAAGAATATTACAACACTGCTCCTTCATAAGAATATCACAACACTGCTCCTCCATAAGAGTATCACATCACTGCTCCTCCATAAGAATATTACGACACCGCTCCTTCATAAGAATATCACAACACATCTCCTGCATTAGAATGTCACATTCCTGCTCCTCCATAAGAATATTACATCACTGCTCCTCCATATGAATTACAGCTAGAACACTGCTGCTTTATAAGAAAATCACAACACCGCTCCTCTATAAGAATACCGCAACACCGTTCCTCTATAAGAACATCACAACACTGCTCCTCCATTAGAATATCGCAAAAAAGGTCCTCAATAAGAACATCACAACACTTCTTCTTCATAAGAATATCACAAAACTGCTCGTCCATAAGAATATTACAACACTGCTCCTCCATAAGAATATCACAACTCTCCTCGTCCATAAGAATATTACAACACTGTTCCTCCATAAGAATATTACAACACTGCTCCTTCATAAGAATATCACAACACTGCTCCTTCATAAGAATATCACAACACTGCTCCTTCATAAGAATATCACAACACTGCCACTCCATAAGAATATCACAACACTGCCACTCCATAAGAATATCACAACACTGCTTCTCCATAAGAATATCACAACACTGCTTCTCAAATACTTATTAAAACACTTCTCCTCCATATGAATATTACAACAATGCTCTTCCATACGAATACCACAAAACTGCTATATAGGAATATCACACCACTTTATCTCCATAAGAATATCACAACCTTATGCTAGTCCATAAGAATATCACCACTCTGTTCCTACATAAACATATCACACCACTCTCCTCCATCAGAATATGTGACCGATCATGAGATTTTGGGTCCAAATGAGGCCCATGGGCGAAAATGAGATATCGCCAATTTCTGATAGCTTTATAATGCTGGAGTGCATATATGAAATTTCAACTCAATATAGTGAGCGGCTTCTGAGAAAGTTGACTCTTGTCACACTGACCCAAAAACGAGATTTTTAGGTTTTAAAAAGAACATTTTCAAGCGGTCTTTGACTTAGATGCCTTATGCTTTCTTTAAAATGATATATTATCTGCAGAAATAATAAGAATTAAATAAACTTATTCTTTAATCATCCAGCAATCTTAAATCAGGAAAAAAGTGTTTCCATGGCAACCGACATCATTGTTACATGCCAACAAGGAATTGTTGGTTAAGCTTATTTCTCAAGTAAATCTGGGCATAGATTTACTTTTCACATTTTGATTTGCAATTTTTAAACTTTTGGAACTTGAAAACTTTCTATTGTTAAATGTCATTGAAATAATCCTGAAGTGTTTTAAGTTCCGCCTTCATATTTGGTTTTGGGCAGCTGGTCTAAGGAATACTTCTGCATCTGAGCAGAACGAACCAGCCTCTTTATAAATATACCATTGTCTTTGCGCATCGAGTCCTTGGAAATGATTCTTTGCACATACACACACAGTTGAAAAAAATGTCATCTTAAGTTTCAAAGGCACCAATATTTGTTCCACGTCCGTGGCATATTTTCTTAAATAAACAACGACCGGGTTCAGTTGTCCTGTAAAACAAAATGAACTCATGGGCATTTGAAAGGGATGTTCAGTATTAAAAAGTGTAAACATGCGTTGGATGTGCGGTCTCTTTTCTCAAAAACTTTTGTGGCAGCGTTTTATGACAATTATACACATTTATTGTCAGAGCCGGAACTTAAAAACAATAAGGCAACCATCTTCTTTCTAACCAAAACAAATCGTTCACAGTCACAAAACTGTATCAAATTTTAACCTAGATGGGTGCATCTCTAGGGGAAGCATCTCTACTACTTTCATTTTTGTCTCCCTTTTCAACTGAGGCCAAGTCTTTTAAGGAGAGAATTTGCTGCGCCAAGAGGAACTATTTTCTATTCAGTGTGGACCCATTGTGGAAGAGTCAGGAAGCACCAGGATGTCAAAACGCTGTTTCTCAAGAATTCCACAGAATGTTAGTTGGTACATGTACCTGCATTTCGCGTCCATAGTTAGTAAGGGTCATACATGTAGTTAGAAGAAACTGCATGGCTGGTTTAATGGCTCCATTTAGAAAATTCGTAGCGATTTGACTTTTACAAGCTAGGAAGGATGCAATTCTGGATGTAAAATTTCACAGTCAACAATGTGTGAGCACATAAGCTTTGAGTGTATTCAGTAATCCAACGATTCAGATGACAAGCCGGAGAAAAATATTTATGCTGTGTCCGATGATTGTAGGTAGCTAATTACAAGTGAAATAGTGAGAAATGAGCTTAAATACTAGAGTCTATGCAGCTGAGGATGCAAAGTTGGTTTCAAATGTGTCAAAGCCTGCATTGTATAGAATATAAGTCAAGGGTAAATGCACAAATGATAGCAGCATCCAGAAGGATATTAGAAGAAATGATAATAGGCATGAGAAATGGACTTAAATGCTAAGGTCGACACAGAATTTTATAAAGTCATCAGAGTGTGAAATATAAGTCAAGAGTAGTCATCCCTGTAATTCTAAAAAGAAACATTATGCCACGTTAAACTTTGTTAAATTGCAGGTGTCATACTTTAAGAGAAATGGACTTAAGCGCCAGAGATACAGTAATTTTGAAAGTAAAATTTTACCAAGTCACCAGCGTTTTTATGATGAAGACATCAATATAACCAAGCTTGGTGATTTTATGTATCATATTTTCAGAATAATGGAAATAAGGTTAGAGTAGAAGTAGGGCGTAATTGAGGACGTGCGAACTAATGGAAAACTGACAGACATACGAACAAGTGAACTCATATAGTGCTTCTTGCTGCAGCAGGTGCGACCAAGTGGCAGAAATTTACGGATGTGTGCCCATTCACCTTCAATATACCTTAAATCAACCAACCATCCTGTATCAAATTGCTATTTTTACAGTTTCCTGCACACAAGATATTTTCTTTAAGATTTATGAAGGATGCTAAATGATGCAGAGTTGCTTCCCCGTATAAATTCCAGTCAGCTTAAAATGCAATTCTTCTTGAATTTTTAAGTAAAAGTTTCAGCATATTTGACGGCAGCATAAAAAAATAATCTTGGTATTCAGAAGTTTGAGGCAATGCCTGGTACAGTACTTTGCATACAAGCCTTAATACTTCCGCATAGGATATTCCGAAAGGTTCTGGACACACACTGTGTTTTGGGTGTAAGCAAAACTAAACCAAAACAAGACTGCCGCTGTCTGTCCACAGAATCACTTTAAAGTATTTATACCGATGTCCAAATCTTCAGGGTATCCCAATTTTTAAGAAGAAAAAATGTATGATTTTATGCTTTATCGGGAATAATAATTGCCTATAAAACGGTAATGTAAGAAGTACATATTAAATCTACTTCTTGACGAAATAATGCACAAAAGAAAGGAAGAACAAAAATCAGGCTCATCCATTCTATGATCAGTATTTCTCTGCAAATGTGTATTTTCCCCAGTAGCAGTCTTCAGGAATTTCTAAGCTGGGGAATAAAAGACCACAAGGTTACGTAGAACAGAAATTGAAAAAAAAAAGATCAGCTGCGGTGCCCTAATGACCACAAAGTTTCAGGATCGATGGCCACAGGAGCCCCAGTAGCTCAGTAAAATAATTAGGCTAGCTTTAGCCTGCTTGTCTAGCGGTCCCGAGTCAAGTTGAGTCCCGCTGGAGGAGGAAATATTTTCAACCGTAAACGAGGTTCCATTGCACACAACCTTTAATTATCATCCTCCCATCGCCTTGCTATAACTGAAATACTGTTGAAAAGGACGTTAAATTGCAAGCCATTATCCGATGACCACAAACTTTTGGGACCGCAATGAGAAAATGATTCTCCACATATAAAAAGCTTGGTCAAACTTTAATATTACCAGCATTCTGTAATTAACTGATCCATAAGCACAAATGCAAAAAAAGAAACAAAAAAAAAAAAAAAAAAAAGAGAAGAAAAAAAGAAGAAAAAAAAAACCGAAAAAAAAAAAAAACACGGACACTTTGTCTTGGATTCTCGAAGAAAGAGGCCGAGCCGGCTGATAATCAAAGTAGATAGATAAATCTTGTAAGAGCTCAAATAGGTACAACTGCAACTGCAATTTCTGGATTAAAATTTATCGGTAGCGTGAACACACCGGGTAGGCGGTAATCGAGAACGCTCGAAGCAATCGATTAACGTGGATCAGAAACCGTTATAAACAGCGTTTTTGATTGCAAATTGGCGCCAATTTGCAATCGAAAACGCTGTTTCTAATGATTTTTTGATCCGCATTCATCGACTGCATTAGCGTTTTCGATTGCCGCCTACCCGGTGTGGTGAAATACAGATCCCGCGAGAACACATTCCATAGTTTTTGCCATGTATAATTTAGGTTTCTCTACGTGTTTATTTTCCCAAATTATTGTAACTACATGTAGATACTCGTTAATACGAAGATACGAGACGTGTTTCACCACGACGTAAAAACAGGTGCGACGTAAATTAACTTGGCCTACGTCACGTCGTGACGTTTCGACCGCGTTTTTCTCAAATGACGTCAAACCTCATTTGGACCCAAAATGCCATGACGCGTCACATATTACAATACTTCTCCTCCATCAGAATATCACAACAGTGCTCCTCGATAAGAAAATCACATCTCTGCTCCTCCATAAGATAATCACAAAACTGCTCCTCCATCAGAATATCACAAAACTGCTCCTCCATAAGAATATCACACCACTGCTCCTCCATCAGAATATCACAAAACTCCTCCTTCATAAGAATATTACAACACTGCTCCTCCATCATAATATCACAACTCTGCTTCTCCGTAAGAATATCACAACACTGCTCCTTCATTAGAATATCACAACCCTGCTCCTCCATAAGAATATTACAACACTGCTCCTCCATAAGAATATCAAAACACTGCCCCTCCATATGAATAATACAACACTGCTCCTCCATAAGAATACCACAACACTGCTCCTGCATAGGAATATCTCAACACTTTACCTCCATAAGAATATGACAACACTGCTCCTCCATAAGAATATCACCACACTGCTCCTCCGTAAGACTATCACAAAACTGCTCCTCCTTCAGAATATCACAAAATTGCTCCTCCATAAGATTATCACAAAACTGCTGCTTCATCAGAATATCACAAGACTGCTCTTCAATGTGAATATCACAACACTGCTACTCCATAGAAATATCACAACACTGCTCCTCCACATGAATAATACAACACTGCTCCTCCATAAGAAATTCACAGTACTGTTCCTACATAGAAATATCAAAACACTGCTAATCTATAAGAATAAAACACCACTACTCCTCCATAAGAATATCACAACACTGCTCCTTCATTAGAATACTGAAACACTGCACCTCTATCAGAACAATTTCACAGAAGTGCTACTCCATAACACATCACAAAACTGCTCCTTCATAAGAATATCACAAGATTACTTCCCTATAAGAATATCACAACACTGCTCCTCAAAAGAATATCACAACAATGCTCCTCATAATAGTACCACAACAATGCTCCTCCATAAGAACATCACAACACTGCTCCACCATAAGAATACCACAACACTGCTCCTCCATAAGAATATCACAAGACTGCTCCTCCATAAGAATATAACAACACTGCTCCTCCATTAGAATATCACAAAACTGCTCCTCCATTAGAATATAAACATATTACTCCTCCATAAGAATATTATAAACCTGCTCCTTCATAAGAATATCACAAAACTGCTCCTCCATAAAAATATTACAACACTGCTTCTCCATCAGAATATCATGACATTGCTCCTCCATAAGAACATCACAACACTGCTCCTCCATAAATATATCAAAACGTTGCTCCTCAATATAAAAATACCACACTGCTCCTCCATAAGAATATTACAACATTTTACCTCCCTAAGAATATCACAACGCTGCTCCTCCTTAAGAACATCACAACGCTGCTCCTCCATAATAATATCACAACACTGCTCCTTCATAGGAATATCACAACACTGCTCCTCCATCAGAATATTACAACACTTCTCCATCAGAATATTATAACAGTGCTTCTCCATAGGAATGTCACATCTCTGTTCCTCCATAAGAATATCACAACGCTAGATCTCCATCAGAATATCACAAAACTGCTCCTCCATAAGAATATTTATACGCTGCTCCTCCATAAGAATATTAAAACACTGCTCCTTCATAAGAGTATCACAACACTTCTCTTTCATAAGAATATTACAACACTGCTCCTCCATAAGAATATTAATACACTGCACCTACATAAGAATATCAAGACACGGCTCCTCTATATGAATATGAGCCGCGACGCGAGAAAACCAACAATATGGTTGTGCGCCCAGCGCAGACTCAGATCAGCCTGGGCATCCGCCCAGTCTGATCAGAATCTTCGCTGTCCGCATGGAGGTAGCTAATACCCTTAGCTACCCTTTAAGCGCTTAGGGAATACTCTGCGCAGACTAGGAGGATGCCAGGGCTGATCTGAGTCTGTGCAGGGCGCACAACCACATTGTTGGTTTTCTCGTGTCGCGGGTCATATTACTTAACCGGTCCTCCATAAGAATATTACAACGCTGCTCCTCCATAAGTATATCACAACTCTCCTCCTCCATAAGAATATCGCAACTCTCCTCCTCCAAAAGTATATCAAAACAGTGCTCCTCCATAAGAGTATCAAAACACTGCTCCTCCATAAGAATATAAAAACACTGCTCCTTCATAAAAATATCAAAACACTGCTCCTCCATAAGAATACCACAACAGTGCTCCACCATCAGAATATCACGACACTGCTCCTCCATAAGAACATCAAAACACTGCTCCTCAATAAGAATATCACAACTCTGCTACTCCATAAGAACACAACAACACTGCTCCTCCATAAGAATACCATAACAGTATTCCTTCATAATAATATCACAACAGCGCACCTCCATAAGAATATCACAATATTGCTCCTCCATATGAATAATACAACACTACTCCTCCGTAAGAATATCACAACACTGCTCCTTCATAGAAATATCACAGCTCTGCTCCTGTATAAGAATATAACAAAACTGCTCCTTTATCAGATTATCACAGCACTGCTCCTTCATAGGAATATCACAACACTGCTCCTCCATCAGAATATCACAGCACTGCTCCTTCATAAACATATCACAACACTGCTTCTCCATCAAAATATATCAACACTTCTCCATCAGAATATCACAACAGTGATCCTCCATATGAATATCACACCTCTGCTACCACATAAGAAAATCACAACACTGCTCCTCCATCAGATTATCACAACACTGCTCCTTAATCAGAATATTACAACACTGCTCCTCCATAAGAATATTACAATACTGCTTCTCCATTCGAATATAACAACACTGTCTGGCCCATGTTCCTTTTTCTGAATGTATTCTCTGCTCTTGAAGGAACTATTTCAGATTTTAATTAACTGCTCCTCCCTAAGAATTACACAACAGTGCTCTTTCATATAAATACCACATCACTGCTCCTCCATAAAAATATTACAACACTGCTCCTCCATAAGAATACAACACTGCTCCTCCATAAGAATATTACAACACTGCTCCACCATTAGGAATATTACAACACTGTTTCTCATCCACGATATCACAACACTGCTCCTTCATAAGAATATTAGAACACTGCTCCTTTATAAGAAAATCACAACACCGCTTCTAAATAATAATACCGCAACACCTCTCCTCCATAAGAACATCACAACTCTGCTCCTCCATAAGAATATCACAACAGTGCTCCTCTATAAGAACATCACAACACTTCTCCCCCATAAGAATATTACAACACTGCTCCTCCATAATAATATCAAAACACTGCTCCTTCATAAGAATTTATCATGCATCTGCTGCAAATTCCACCTGATAACAGGGGTATGATAACAAAATGTGATATCATGTCACTATAGAACTGCACTTGCGCGAATGTTATCAGGCGATGCCTTCAGAATCGATCTCAGAAGACGATTGGCTACATACTAACATTTGTAGTGATTACACTGTCCGATTGGTTAAATGACGTCACCGACTAACGTCATAATGCATTCGCGACGTCAGCAAGTTCGGACAACACCGCGTTTGTTTTTCATTTGTATGATGCTCTTGGCGCTTCAAAAGATGCTATTGATGCCTGATAAATAGAAAATAATGCCAGTGTCTTTTAATATCAAGTTTATCAGGCTCGACCAGAAACACGTCGGACTGGCTCGGAAAGCCTCGCCATTCCTACGCTGTTTCTGGTCTCGCCTGATAAACTTGATATCAAAAGTGTCTTTTAATATCAAGTTTATCAGGCTCGACCAGAAACACGTCGGACTGGCTCGGAAAGCCTCGCCATTCCTACGCTGTTTCTGGTCTCGCCTGATAAACTTGATATCAAAAGACACTAACATGATATTCTCTATATCACAACACTGCTCCTCCATAAGAATATTACAACATTACTCCTCCATACGAATATCACAACTCTCCTCCTCCATAAGAATATTACAACACTGTTCCTCCATAAGAATATTACAACACTGCTCCTTCATAAGAATATTACAACACTGTTCCTCCATAAGAATATTACAACACTGCTCCTTTATACGAAAATTACAACACTGCTCCTTCATAAGAAAATTACAACACTGCTCCTTCATAAGAATATTACAACACTGTTCCTTCATAAAAATATTACAACACTACTCCTTCATAAGAATATCACAACACTGCTCCTTCATAAGAATATTACAACACTGCTCCTTAATAAGAATATCACAACACTGCTCCTCCATCAGATTATTACAACACTGCTCCTTAATAAGAATATCACAACACTGCTCCTTCATAAGAATATCACAACACTGCTCCTACATAAGAATATCACAACACTGCTCCTCCATCAGAATATTACATCACTGCTCCTTAATAAGAATATCACAGCTCTGCTCCTGTATAAGAATATAACAAAACTGCTCCTTTATCAGATTATCACAGCACTGCTCCTTCATAAGAATATCACAACACTGCTCCTCCATCAGAATATCACAGCACTGCTCCTTCATAAAAATATCACAACACTGCTTCTCCATCAAAATATATCAACACTTCTCCATCAGAATATCACAACAGTGATCCTCCATATGAATATCACACCTCTGCTTCCACATAAGAAAATCACAACACTGCTCCTCCATCAGATTATCACAACACTGCTCCTTAATCAGAATATTACAACACTGCTCCTCCATAAGAATATTACAATACTGCTTCTCCATTCGAATATAACAACACTGTCTGGCCCATGTTCCTTTTTCTGAATGTATTCTCTGCTCTTGAAGGAACTATTTCAGATTTTAATTAACTGCTCCTCCCTAAGAATTACACAACAGTGCTCTTTCATATAAATACCACATCACTGCTCCTCCATAAAAATATTACAACACTGCTCCTCCATAAGAATACAACACTGCTCCTCCATAAGAATATTACAACACTGCTCCACCATTAGGAATATTACAACACTGTTTCTCATCCACGATATCACAACACTGCTCCTTCATAAGAATATTAGAACACTGCTCCTTTATAAGAAAATCACAACACCGCTTCTAAATAATAATACCGCAACACCTCTCCTCCATAAGAACATCACAACTCTGCTCCTCCATAAGAATATCACAACAGTGCTCCTCTATAAGAACATCACAACACTTCTCCCCCATAAGAATATTACAACACTGCTCCTCCATAATAATATCAAAACACTGCTCCTTCATAAGAATTTATCATGCATCTGCTGCAAATTCCACCTGATAACAGGGGTATGATAACAAAATGTGATATCATGTCACTATAGAACTGCACTTGCGCGAATGTTATCAGGCGATGCCTTCAGAATCGATCTCAGAAGACGATTGGCTACATACTAACATTTGTAGTGATTACACTGTCCGATTGGTTAAATGACGTCACCGACTAACGTCATAATGCATTCGCGACGTCAGCAAGTTCGGACAACACCGCGTTTGTTTTTCATTTGTATGATGCTCTTGGCGCTTCAAAAGATGCTATTGATGCCTGATAAATAGAAAATAATGCCAGTGTCTTATCAGGCTCGACCAGAAACACGTCGGACTGGCTCGGAAAGCCTCGCCATTCCTACGCTGTTTCTGGTCTCGCCTGATAAACTTGATATCAAAAGTGTCTTTTAATATCAAGTTTATCAGGCTCGACCAGAAACACGTCGGACTGGCTCGGAAAGCCTCGCCATTCCTACGCTGTTTCTGGTCTCGCCTGATAAACTTGATATCAAAAGACTCTAACATGATATTCTCTATATCACAACACTGCTCCTCCATAAGAATATTACAACATTGCTCCTCCATACGAATATCACAACTCTCCTCCTCCATAAGAATATTACAACACTGTTCCTCCATAAGAATATTACAACACTGCTCCTTCATAAGAATATTACATCACTGTTCCTCCATAAGAATATTACAACACTGCTCCTTTATACGAAAATTACAACACTGCTCCTTCATAAGAAAATTACAACACTGCTCCTTCATAAGAATATTACAACACTGTTCCTCCATAAAAATATTTCAACACTACTCCTTCATAAGAATATCACAACACTGCTCCTTCATAAGAATATTACAACACTGCTCCTTAATAAGAATATCACAACACTGCTCCTCCATCAGAATATTACAACACTGCTCCTTAATAAGAATATCACAACACTGCTCCTTCATAAGAATATCACAACACTGCTCCTACATAAGAATATCACAACACTGCTCCTCCATCAGAATATTACAACACTGCTCCTTAATAAGAATATCACAACACTGCTCCTCAATAAGAATGCTACAACAGAATTCCTCCATTAGCTTGTGTCGACAGTTAAAAAGTTTTATGGGAGACACCATGACCCTATCCCTACAACGTGGCCGTTTCTAAACTAATCTCCGATTTGATGGCCTCAGCCGAAGCTTAGTTAAGCTTTCAAATACCGGACTTTCAATTTCACTGACTTTTTCCACAGATACATAGATATGGCGGGTGTATTATAATAGACAGGTGATGCTTACTACCCCGCGGGCACCTGATCACACCTCTGTTTTCGGGTCCATGTCTGTGTATCTAAAATATTCCGAAATTGTCTATGTTTAACTGACCCAAGAGTTCGGACTTATGATTTGGGAACTTTGACCACTATCATTTAGAATATCACAACACCGCTCCTCCATAAGAATACCACAGCACTGCTCCAACATAGGAATATCACAACACTGCTCCTCTATAAGAATATAACAACACTGCTCCTCCATAAGAATATCACAACAGTGCTCCTTCATAACAATATCTTATCACTGCTCCTCCATCAGAATATTACAACACTTCTCCTCCATCAGAATATCACAACAGTGCTCCTCCATATGAATATCATATCTCCGCTCTTCCATAAGAATATCACAACACTGCTCCTCCATCAGAATATCACAAAACTGCTTCTCCATAAGAATATAACAACACTACTCCTCCATCTAAGTTCACAAGACTGCTCCTCTATCAGAATATTACAAGACTACTCCTCCATAGGAATATCACAACACTGCACCTCCCTAAGAATAGCACAACAGTGCTCCTTCATACGAATACTCCAACAATGCTCTTCCATAATAATACTACAACACTGCTCCTCCATAAGAGTACCACACTACTTCTCCTCTAAAGAATACAACACTGCTCCTCCATAAGAATATTACAACACTGCTCCACCAATAGGAATATTGCAACACTGCTTCTCATCCAGAATTTCACGTCTCTGCTCCTCCATTAGAATACCGCAACACTGTTCCTCCATATGAACATCCCAACACTGCTCATCCATAAGAATATCACAACACTGCTCCTCCATTGGAATATTAAAACACTGCTCCTTCATAAGAATATCACAATACTGCTCCTTCATAAGCATATCACAACCTGCTCCTCCATAAGAATATTACAACACTGCTCCTCCATAAGATTATCAAAACACTGCTCCTTCATAAGAATATCACCACACTACTCCTCCATAAGAACATCACCACACTGCTACTCCATAGGACACTTCTCCATCAGAATATCACAAAACTGGTCCACAATTAGAATATCAAGAATATCAAATTACTGCTCCTCCGTCATAATATCACAACATTGCTCACCCATAAGAATAGTACAACACTGCCCCTCAATCAGGAGGTTACAACACTGCTCCTTAATAAGAATATTCCAACACTGCTCCTTCATATGAATAAAACAACACTGCTCCACCATAAGAATATCACAACACTGCTATTCCATAAGAATATTACAACACTGCTCCTCCATAAATATATCACAACACTGCTCCTTCATAAGAATATCACCACACTGCTCCTCCTACAGAACATCACCACACTGCTCTTCATAGGACACTTCTCCATCAGAATATCACAAAACTGGTCCTCTATAAGAATATCAAATTACTGCTCCTCAGTCATTATATCACAACACTGCTCCTCCATAAGAATATTACAACACTGCTCCTTTATAAGAATATCACAACACTGCTCCTTCATTAGTCTATCGCAACCCTGCTCCTCCATAAGAAAAATACAATACTGCTCCTCCAAAAGAATATCATAAAACTGCTCCTCCATAAGAATATCACAACGCTGATCCTCCATAAGAATATTATAATATGTTCTATAAAAGGGTTATCCTTTGGAAGCAAGAATCACACCAAAGATCTGAAAACTGTCGAGTGTACAAGTTTTCTGGGCCAGACTAGCTAGTTTCGGCCAATTAGGCCTCATCAGTGACCCTCAAATATTTTTTTCAAGATCTACAATGGAATCAATGATCCCAAAGGACTAGAAAATAAAATCTACACTATGATGAAGGGGAGGGAGACTTTTTACGGTGACCACACAGTCCCAATCACCAGCTGTAGTGAAGTCAAATATGTTCTATAAAAGGCTTATCCGCCGTCATAATATCACAACAATGCTCCTCCATAAGAATACCACAATAGTGATCATCCATTGGAATATTACGAAAGTGCTCCTCCATGAGAAGATTACCACACTTTTCCTCCATGAGAATATCACAACACTGCTCCTCCATAAGAATATTACAACAGTGTTCCTTCATAAGAATATCACAACACTGCTCCTCCATAAGAATACCACAATACTGCTAATCCATTAGAATACCACAATGGTGTTCCTCCATAAGAATATCACAACACCGCTCTTCCATAACAATATCAAAACACTGCTCCTCTATTTCAATAATAAAACATTGCTCCTCAATTGAAATATCACAACACTGCTCCTATATAGGAATATCACAACACTTTACCTCCATAAGAATATTACAACACTGCTTCTCCATAAGAATATCACGACACTGCTCCTTCATAAGAATATGAAAACACTGAATCTCCATCAGAATATTTAAATACTTCTCCTTCATCCGTATATTACCACATTGCTCCTCCGTAGGAAAATCACATCTCTGGGGCCGTATTCATAAAACGACTTAAGTGGTTGCTATGCTGTTGCTAAGGCTAAATTTCTTTGAAGGAGATTCCCTACAACTATGAAATTTGCTCTGGAGGAACAGTCTTGCAAAGACTGTTCCTCCAGACCAAATTTTATAGTTGTAGGGAATCTCCTTTTATAGATATTTTTCCTTAGCAACCGCATAGCAACGACTTAAGTGGCTTTATGAATACGGCCCCTGCTCCTGCATAAGAATACCACAATACTGCTTCTCCATAAGAATATCACAACACTGCTCCTCCATAAGAATATCACAAAATTGCTCCTCCATGGCAATTTTTCAATACTGCTCCGCCATAAGAATATCACAACACTGCTCCTCCATAAGAATATCACAACACTGCCCCTCCATACGTAAATCATGACACTGCTCATCCACAAGAATACCACATCTCTGTTCCTGCATAAGAATATCACAAGACTGCTCCTTCATAAGAATATTAATACACTGCATCTCCATCAGAACATTAAAACAATTCTCATTCATCCGTATATTACAACATTGCTCCTCCGTAGGAAAATCACAACTCTGCTGCTGCATAAAAATGTCACAGAACTGCTCCCCAATAAGAATATCACAACACTGCTTCTCCATAAGAATATCACAAAACAGCCCTCCACAGCAATATCACTATACTGCTCCTCCATAAGGATATCACAACACTGCTCCTCCATAAGAATATCACAACACTGCTCCACCATAAGAAAATCATAACACTGCTACTCCATAAGAATATCATATCTATGCTCCTGCATAAGAATATCACAAGACTGGTCCTTCATAGGAATATCACAAAACTGCTCCTCCATAAGAATATTACAATACTGCTCCTGCATAAGAATATCACCACACTGCTCCTTCATAGGAAAATCACATTTCTTCACCTCCATAAGAATATCACAACACTTCTCCTCCATCAGAATATCACAAAACTGCTCCTCCATCATAATGTCACAACACTTCTTCCCATCAGAATAAAAAAACACTGTTCCTCCATCAATATATTACAACACTGCTCCTTAATAAGAATATACCAACACTGCTTCTTCATTGGAATTTCACAACACTGCTCCCCCATAATAATATTACAACACTGCTCCTCCATAAGAATATCACAACAGTGCTCATTCATGAGAATATCACATCCCCTTTCTCCTTCATAAGAAAATTACAACATTGCTCCTCCAAAAGAATATCACAAAACTGCTCTTCCATAAGAATACCACAGCAGTGCACCTCCATAAGAATATCACAACACTGCTCCTCCATAAATATATCAAAACACGGATCTTCCATAAGAATATTATAACACTGCTCCTCCATAAGAATACCACAATAGTGCTCATCCATTAGAATATTACGAAAGTTCTCCTCCATAAGAATATTACCACACTGCTACTCCATGAGAATATCAAAACACTGCTCCTCCATAAGAATACCACAACAGTATCCTCCATAATAATAGCACAATACTGCTCCTCAATTAGAATACCACAACGGTGTTCCTCCATAAGGAATTCACAACACCGCTCTTCCATAAGAATTTAAAAAACTGCTCCTCTATATCAGTTATAAAACACTCCACCTACGTTAGAATATCACAACACTACACTTACATAGGATTATCACAACACTTTACCTCCATAACAATATCACAACACTGCTCCTCCATAAGAATATCACAAAACTGCTCCTCCATAAGAATATCATTACACTGCTCCTCCATAAGAAAATCACAACACTGGTCCTTCATCAGAATATCACATCTCTGCTCCTGCATAAGAATATCACAAAACTCCTCCTCCATAAGAATATCACAAAACTGCTTCTATACAAGAATATCACAACACTGCTCCTCCATAAGAATATCACAACACTGCTCCTCCATAAGAATATTACAACACTGCTCCTCCATAAGAATATCACAACACTGCTCCTCCATAAGAATATCACAATACTGTTCATAAGAATATCACAAAACTGCTCCTCCATAAGAATATCACAAAACTGCTCCTCCATAAGAATAACACAACACTGCTCCTCCATTAGAATATCACAACACTGCTCCTCCATCAGAATCTTACATCACTGCTCCTTCTTAAGAATATCACAACACTGCTCTTACATAAATATATTACAGCACTGCTCCTCCCTAAGTATACCACTAAAGTTCTTCTTCATCCGAATTTCCAACATTTCTCTTCCATAACAATATTACAGCACTGCTCAGCCGTAAGAGGACCATAAGAATACAACACTGCTCCTCCATTAGAATATTACAACACTGCTTCACCATTAGGAATATTACAACACTATTCCTCAGCCAGAATATCACAACACTGCTCCTTATTAAAATATCACAAAACTGAACCTCCATAAATATCACAACACTGCTCCTCCATAAGCATATCCGCAACTCCACTCCCCCATAAGAACATCACATTACTGCTCCTCCATAAGAATATCACAACACTGTTCATCAATAAGAACATCACAACACTTCTCCTCCATAAGAATATCACAAAACTGCTGCTTCATAAGAATATCACAACACTGTTACTCGATAAGAATATTACAACACTGCTCCTCCATGAGAATATCACAGCACTCCTCCTCCATTAGAATATTACAAAACTGTTCATCCATAAAAATATTACAACACTGCTCCTTCAAAATTATATCTCAACACGGCTCCTACATAAAGATATTACATCACGGCTCCTGCATAAGAATATCACAACACTCCTCCTACATAAGAATATTACAACACTGTTCCTTATTAAGAATATCACAACACTGCTCCTTCCTAAGAATACCACAACACTGCTCATCCATAAGAATATTACAACAGGGCTCCTCTATAAGAATATTACAACACTGCTCTTCCGTAAGAGTATCACAACATTGCTTCTCCATAAGAATACCACAACGGTGCTCCTCCATAAAAATACCACAACAGTGATCCTCCATAAGAATATCACAACACCGCACCTACATAGAAATATCAAAACACTGCTCCTCAAAATAAATAATACAATTAAAATCGGAAAGAGTTCCTCTGCTCCTCCATAAGAATATCACAACACTGCTCCTCCATAAGAATATCAAAACACTTTACCTCCATAAGAATATCACAACGATGCCCCTCCATAATAATATTACAACACTGCTACTTCATAGGAATATCACAACACTGCTCCTCCATCAGAATATTAAAACACTTCTCCTCCATCAGAATATTACAACAATGCTCCTCCATAGGAATGTCACATCTCTGCTCCTCCAAAAGAATACCACAACACTGGTTCTCCATCAGAATATCACAAAACTGCTCCTCCATAAGAATATCACAACACTGCTCCTCCCCAAGAATACCACAACAGTGCTTCTTCATACGAATACCACAACACTGCTCCTCCATAAAAACATTACAACACTGCTCCTCCATAAGAATACAACCCTGCTCCTCCATAAGAATATTACTACGCTGCTCCACCATTAAGAATATTACAACACTGCTCCTCATCCAGAATATCACAACACTACTCCTTCATAGGAATATTACAACACGGCTCCTCCATAAGAATATTACAACACTGCTCCACCATTAGGAATATTACAACACTGCTCCTCAGCCAGAATATCACAACACTGCTACTTTATAAGAAAATCACCACACTGCTCCTCAATATGAAATATCATAACAATGCTCCTCAATATGAACATCAGAACACTTCTCCTCCATAAGAATACCGCAACACCGCTCCTCCATAAGAACATCACATTACTGCTCCTTTATACGAATATCACAACACTGCTCCTCCATTAGAATATTAAAACACTTCTCCTCCATAAGAATATCACAACACTCCTCCTGCATAAGAATATTTCAACACTGTTCATCCATAAGAATATTACAACATGCTCTTCAAAAGAATATCACAACACTGCTTCTCCTTAGGAATATAACAACACTGGTCCTCCATAAGAATATCACAACACTGCTCCTCAATAAGAATATCACAACACTGCTCCTCCATAAGAATATTACAACACTGCTCCTTCATAAGACTATAACAACACTGCTCCTTCTTAAGAATATAACAACACTGCTCTTCCATAAAAATATCACATAACTCATCCTCCATAATATTATTAAAACAATGCTCCTACATAAGAATATAACAATACTCCTCCTCCATAGGAATATTACAACACTGCTCCTTCATAAGAATATCACAACACTGCTACTGCTCTTCCATAAGAATATCATAACACTCAATCCTCCATAATTTTATATCAAAACTGCTCCTACATAAGAATATAGCAACACTGCTCCTCCATTAGAATATTACAACACTGCTCCTCCATAAGAATATTAAAACACTGTTCTTTCATAAGACTATCACAACACTGCTCCTACATAAGAATATCACAACACTGCTCCTCAATAAGAATACCACATAAGTGCTCATCTATTCGAATATTACAACAGTGTTCCTCCGTAAGAATATAACAACACAGCTCCTCAATAAGAATACCACAACGGTGCTCCTCCATAAGAATACCACAACACTTGTCCTTCATAAGAATATCACAACACCGCTTCTCCATATTGCAACATATCCCGAACACTGCTCCTTTATAAGAACATCACAACACTTCGCCCACATAAGAATACCGCAACTCCGCTCCTCCATAAGAACATCACAACACTGCTCCTACATAAGAATATCACAATACTGCTCCTACATAAGAATATCACAACACTGCTTCTCCATAAGAATATCACAACACTGCTTCTCCATTAGAATATCACAACACTGCTCCTCCATAAGAATATTACAACACTGCTCCTTCTTAAGAATATAACAGAAACTGCTTTTCCAAAAGAATATCACATAACTCCTCCTCCAAAATATTTTTACAACAAGGCTCCGATATAAAAATATAACAACACTACTCCTCCATAAATATATCACAACACTGCTCCTTCATAAGAATATCAAAAAACTTTACGTCCATAAGAATATCACAACGATGCCCCTCCATAATAATATCACAACACTGCTACTTCATAGGAATATCACAACACTGCTCCTCCATCAGAATATTACAACACTTCTCCTCCATCAGAATATTACAACAATGCTCCTCCATAGGAATGTCACATCTCTGTTCCTCCAAAAGAATACCACAACACTGGTTCTCCATCAGAATATAACAAAAATGCTCCTCCATAAGAATATCACAACTCTGCTCCTCCATAATAATAATATGACAAGACTGCTCCTATATCAGAATATTACAACAGTGCTCCTCCATAAGAATATCACAACACTGCTCCTCCCCAAGAATACCACAACAGTGCTTCTTCATACGAATACCACAACACTGCTCCTCCATAAAAACATTACAACACTGCTCCTCCATAAGAATACAACACTGCTCCTCCATAAGAATATTACAACGCTGCTCCACCATTAAGAATATTACAACACTGCTCCTCAGCCAGAATATCACAACACTGCTCCTTCATAGGAATATTACAACACTGATCCTCCATAAGAATATTACAACACTGCTCCACCATTAGGAATATTACAACACTGCTCCTCAGCCAGAATATCACAACACTGCTTCTTTATAAGAACATCACCACACTGCTCCGCAATATGAAATATCATTACAATGCTCCTCAATATGAACATCAGAACACTTCTCCTCCATAAGTATACCGCAACACCGCTCCCTCATAAGAACATCACATTACTGCTCCTTTATACGAATATCACAACCCTGCTCCTCCATTAGAATATTAAAACACTGCTCCTCCATAAGAATATCACAACACTCCTCCTGCATAAGAATATTTCAACACTGTTCATCCATAAGAATATTACAACATGCTCTTCAAAAGAATATCACAACACTGCTCCTCCTTAGGAATATAACAACACTGGTCCTCCAAAAAAATATCACAACACTGCTCCTCAATAAGAATATCACAACACTGCTCCTCCATAAGAATATCACAACACTGCTTCTCCATAAGAATATCGCAACACTGCCCCTCCATAAGACTATAACAACACTGCTCCTTCTTAAGAATATAACAACACTGCTCTTCCATAAGAATATCACATAACTCATCCTCCGTAATATTATTACAACAATGCTCCTACATAAGAGTATAACAACACTCCTCCTCCATAGGAATATTACAACACTGCTCCTTCATAAGAATATCACAACACTTCTACTGCTCTTCCATAAGAATATCATAACACTCAATCCTCCATAATTTTATAGCAAAACTGCTCCTACATAGGAATATAGCAACACTGCTCATACATTAGAATGTTACAACACTGCTCCTCCATAAGAATATTAAAACACTGTTCTTTCATAAGAATATCACAACACTGCTCCTCCATAAGAATATCACAACACTGCTCCTGAATTAGAATACCACAAAAGTGCTCATCTATTAGAATATTACAACAGTGCTTCTCCATAAGAATATTACAACACTGTTCCTCCATAAGAATATAACAACACAGCTCCTCCATAAGAATACCACAACGGTGCTCCTCCATAAGAATACCACAACACTTGTCCTTCATAAGAATATCACAACACCGCTTCTCCATATTACAACATATCCCGAACACTGTTCCTTTATAAGAACATCACAACACTTCGCCCCCATAAGAATACCGCAACTCCGCTCCTCCATAAGAACATCACAACACTGCTCCTCCATAAGAATATCACAATACTGCTCCTACATAAGAATATCACAACACTGCTTCTCCATAAGAATATCACAACACTGCTCCTCCATAAGAATATTACAACACTGCTCCTTCTTAAGGATATAACAAAAACTGCTTTTCCAAAAGAATATCACATAACTCCTCCTCCATAATATTTTTACAACAAGGCTCCGATATAAAAATATAACAACACTACTCCTTCATAAGAATATAACAACACTGCTCCTTCATAAGAATATCACAACACTGCTACTGCTCTTCCATAAGAATATCATCACACTCCTCCTCCATAATTTTATTTCAAACTGCTCCTACATAAGAAAATAGCAACACTGCTCCTCCATAAGAATATTATAACACTGCTCCTCCATCAGAAAATTAAAACACTGTTCTTTCATAAGAATATCACAACACTGCTCTTCCATAAGAATATCACAACACTCCTCCTCTATAAGAATATTACAACACTGCTCCTCTATAAGAATATTACAACACTGTTCCTCCATAAGAATACCACAACACTGTTCCTCAATAAGAATATTACAACACTGCTCCTTCATAAGAATATCACAACACTGCTCCTCCATAAGAAAATCGCACACTGCTCCTCCATAAGAATATCACAACACTGCTCCTCCATAAGAATATCACCACACTTCTCTTTCATAAGAATATCACAACACTGCTCCTCCATAAGAATATCACAACACTGCTTCTGCATAAGAATACCACAAAAATGCTCCTTCATAAGAATACCACAACAATGCTCCTTCATAAGAATACTACAACACTGCCCCTTCATAAGAATATCACAACACTGCTCCTCCATGAGAATATTTAAACACTGGTCCTCCATCAGAATATTACAACACTCCTCCTCTATAAGAATATAACTACACTGCTCCTCCATGAGAATATTAAAACATTGCTCCTCCATAATAATATTACAACACTCCTCCTCCATAAGAATACCACAACACTGCTCTTTCATAAGAATATCACAACAATGCTCCTAAATAAGAATATAACAACACTCCTCCTTCATACGAAAATCACATCACTGCTCCTTCATAAGAATATCACAACACTTTTCCTGATTGAGGATATTACAACACTGTTCCTCCATAAGAATATTACAACACTGCTCCTGCATAAGAATATCACATCATTCTCTTCCATAAGAATATTAAAATACTGTTCATCCATAAGAATATTACAACACTGCTCCTTCAAAATAATATTAAAACACTGCTCCTCCATAAGAATATTTACAACACTGCCCTTCCCTAAGAATATAAAAACACTCCTCCTCTATAATATTATTACAACACTGTTCCTCCATAAATTTATAACACCACTGCTCCTTCATATGAATACCGCAACACTGCTCCACCATAAGAATATTACAACACTGTTCCTCCATAAGAATATTACAACACTGCCCCTCAATCACATCACCACATGTTCCTTCATAAGAATATCACAACACTGCACCTACATAAATATATCACAACACTGCTCCTCCATAAGAAAATTTAAAACGCTGCTCCTATATAAGAATATTACAACACTGCTCCTTCATAAGAATATCAAAACACTGCGTTTCCATAAGAGTATCACAACACTCCCCCTCCATAATACTATTACAACACTGCTTCTACATGAAAATATCACAACACTGCTCCTCCATAAAAAAATTACAGCACTGCTCCTTCATAAGAATATCACAACACTGGTCTTCCGTAGGAATACCACATTTTTAAGAGTAACAACACTGCTTCTACATAAGAAAATATCACAACACTGCTCCTACATAAGAATATCACAACACTGCTCCTCCATTAGAATATTACAACACTGCTCCTCCATAAGAATATTACAACACTGCTCCTCCATATGAATATTACAACACTGCTCCTCCGTAAGAATATTACATTATTGCCCCTACATAAGAATATCACAATACTGCTCCTCCATAAAACTATAACAACACTGCTCCTCCATAGAAATATTACAACAATGTTCCTTCATAAGAATATCACAACACTGCTCTTCCATAAGAGTATCACAACACCCCCCCTCCATATGAATATTACAACACTGCTTCTCCGTAAGAATATTACAACACTGCTCTTCCATATGAATATTACAACACTGCTCCTCCGTAAGAATATTACAATACTGCCCCTACATAAGAATATCACAACACTGCTCCTCCATAAGAATATAACAACACTGCTCCTCCATAGAAATATTACAACAGTGTTCCTTCAAAAGAATATCACAACACTGCTCCTTTATAAAAATATTACAACACTGCTCATTTCAGAATATTACAACACTGCTCCTTTATAAGAAAATCGATACACTCTTCCTCCATAAGAATATCATAACACTGCTCCTCCATAAAAATATCTCAACACTACTCTTCTATAAGAATAATACAACTCTGCTCCTCATCCAGAATATCACAACACTTGTCCTTCATAATGATATTACAACATTGCTCCTCCATATGAATTCCTGACCACTGCTCCTTTATAAGAACATCACAGCACCGCTGCTCCATAAGAATACCGCAACACCGCTCATCCATAAGAACATCGCCACACTCCTCCTTCATAAGAATATCACAACACTGCTCCTCCATAAGAATATCACAACACTGCACCTACATAAGAATATCACAACACTGCTTCTCCATAAGAATATTAAAACGCTGCTCCTATATATATAAGATTATTACAACACTGCTCCTTCATAAGAATATCACAACACTGCGCTTCCATAAGAATATCACAACACTCCTCCTCCATAATATTATTACAACACTGCTTCTACATAAGAATATCACAATACTGCTCCTCCATAAGAAAATTACGACACTGCTCCTTCATAAGAATATCACAACACTGCTCTTCCGTAGGAATACCACAATTTTAAGAGTAAAAACACTGCTTCTACATAAGAATATCACAACACTGCTCCTACATAAGAATATCACAACACTGCTCCTCCATTAGAATATTACAACACTGCTCCTCCATAAGAATATTACAACAATGTTCCTTCATAAGAATATCACAACACTGCTCTTCCTTAAGAATATTACAACGCTGCTCCTCCATATGAATATTACAACACTGCTCCTCCGTAAGAATATTACAACACTCTTCATACATAAGAATATCACAACACTGCTCCTCCATAAGAATATTACAACACTGCTCCTCCACATGAATATTACAACACTGCTCATCCGTAAGAATATTACAATACTGCCCCTACATAAGAAAATCACAACACTGCTCCTCCATAAGAATATTACAACACTGCTCCTCCATAAGAATATTACAACAGTGTTCCTTCATAAGAATATCACAACACTGCTCCTTTATAAGAATATTACAACACTGCACATTTAAGAATATTACAACACTGCTCCTTTATAAGAAAATCGATACACTCTTCCTCTATAAGAATATCACAACACTGCTCCTTCATAAGAATATCTCAGTACTACTCTTCTATAATAATAATACAACACTGCTCCTCATCCAGAATCAAAACACTTGTCCTTCATAATGATATTACAACATTGCTCCTCAATTTGAATTCCCGAACACTGTTCCTTAATATGACGTCGTAACAACGCTCCTCCATACGAATACCGCAACACCGCTCCTCCATAAGATAATTACAACACTGCTCCTCCATAAGAATATAGCAACCGTGCTCCTCATAAGAATACCACAACAATGCTCCTCCATAAGAATACCACAACACTGTTTCTTCATAAGAATACCCGATACTGCTCCTCCATAAGAATATTACAACACAGATCCTCCATAAGAATATCGCTCCACTGCTCCTCCATATGAATATCGCTCCACTGCTCCTCCATATGAATAACACAACAATGCTCCTCCGTCAGTATATCATAACACTGTTCCTCCATTAGAATATTAAAACACTGCACCTCCATAAGAATATTACAACACTGCTCCTTCATAAAAATATCACAACACTGCTCCTCCATAAGAATATTACAGCATTGCTACTCCACAAGAATATCACAACACTGCTCCTTCATAAGAATATCACAACATTTTTCCTCCATAAGAATATTACAAGACTCCTCCTCAATCAGAATATCACAACACTGCTCCTCCATAAGTATATCACAACACTGCTCCTCCGTAAGAATATAAGCAGACTGCTGCTTCGAAAGAATACCGAAGCACAGCGTCTCCTTTTGAATATAATATCAAAACCACAACTCTGCTACTCGATGAGTATTCCAAATTTCTGTTACTTCTAACGGGTTCAACGTCCGATCAACACACAGAACCTCGGTTTATAGTCTCACGCAGATGCCAGAAGAGCGGAGAAGCAAGGGATCGAACCTGCGACCACTGCATTGATAGTTCTGCACCTTGTCTAACAAAGAAATCGGCGTATCCGATAGATTATCCCCGAAGGGCCGCAGTAGTTACGAATGGGTATCCTGCTGAAGGAGTGATTTTCTGTGTAAACTTAAACAATTAAAAGCGGGAAAAATAGAGATAAAGGAATGAGGTGATCCAAATCTGCTCCTCAGTAACATACTATTTTTAGCTTTCTCATCTTTTGCCAGACACTAAGCATACTAATGATTAGCCATCACGGTTTCTGTGTATTGGAAATTTGTGGAATCCACATAACGGCTAAGCATCATAAACACCAAAACTGCTTGTGTTAGAGTAATGGTTCTTGTGTCCTTCGTTCTGCACTTCCTCTAGTTGCCTTCTATCAATCTGTGAAATATAATTTAATTCTCTTCAATACTTTCAGAGATATGCTCTGGACATGCATACATACGTCTGAAAAAAAAATAAGAAGGGAAGTAACTCCAAAATAACCTGGAATACGGTTATGGTTCTTGTATTCTGCATCTTCTGTCATTGCACTCTATCAGTGTGTTAAGTTCCATTAAGTTCTTAGCAAAATACTAGAAAAACCTAGGAAAGGAGCTAACTCCGTATCCACTTGAGGTAGGGTTATTATTCTTGTGTTCGGCACTTCCTCTCACTGCCCACTATCAATGTGTGAAATTTCAATGTCATTCCCTTTTAATATTGCCAAAGATATGTACCGGACAAGCATTATATTGCAAAAATTAAGAAGAGGGCTAACTCAGTCAGTAATTACTTAAGATAGGGTTACGGTACTTCTGTTCTGCAATTTCTCTTATTGCTTTCCCTTTTATGCTTTACAAATATGCTCCAGACAAGCAAAATACTGGAAGTACTATATACTTAAGGCAAAATTCATCAAAGGGCCTTAACCATAGGAAACTTATCAAACCCAAACATGCAGGAGTTTAGCGCATTCACCCGTCAAGCTTAAAGTTCCCATGAAGTCCTGTTGAAAGCCAACCAGTATTTGCCATGAATTGGCGAGGACAAGTACGGGACGGACGGTCGCACGGATGGACGAAATGGCGACTATATGCTTCCCCAAATTCTTCGTGGAGCATAAAAATGATAGCAAATAAGCAATAACTGCAATGACAATAATGATAATATTAACAATACTATTGGTACATGTAATTATAATAAATATAATTTACTTGCCATTGACTTCCCATAGGTAAACCTTTTACAGCAACTGGCTTCATACACCAGTGAACGACAGCTGATCATATGACGTTATCATCAAGTGGGGTCTCAGGTATTAGTCCACGTAACGTTCGATTGACGCCACGTTATGGCGACGGCTGTTAATAAGTCGTTACTATCTTTTCTTCCATGTATATTTTGCATATTCTACATTAAATTACCATGAAAACAGCACGGGCAGGGTCTGAAAATAAAGTGAAAATATAAGAACAAAAATTTGATTTTTCACCGTTCTTCGTGTAAAGAAGCCAGTGGTCGTCGCTAAAATTCTACAAGAAGCGCTTCGCGCTTCACGGAATTTTAGTTCCACCCAATAGCTTCATCACACAATGAACGCTGAAAAATCAAATTTCAATTCTAAAATAATAATAATAATAACAATAAAAAATAATTGCATGTATGTAACCGTTTACCACAACTGATCGACAGGAATTTGACCATCGACACGAAAAACAAGAAATATCTTTAAAAAAAAGATAATCGGCTTAGATTAAATAGAAGTGTGTATTTAAGGAATGAATTTCATTTTTCTGAGGTTTATCGAAGTGTAAACTACATTGGGTCACGTGCAAAGTGAATAAACCCCGAAGGGGTTCATGTAAACTTTGCTAGTTACCCAATGTAGTTTACACTTCGATAAACATCAGAAAAATCAAGTTCATTGCTTATATTTACATTCATTTCAATCAAATCTTTCATTACAATCTTACATAAGCGCTAAAATAGAAGCAGTGAAACATGTACACGCAGCATTTCTGCTAACAGCAGAACAGCATGCATGACGTCATGAAGTCGCTGACGTCCAATCAGGTTGTAGAGAGCCATTGTTTATTTTTACGTCATTGACGTCGCCTGTCTCAATGTAATTATTGGAATGTAAACTACATTACGTTCCAATGGTTTACTATAGGGTTTTTCAATAAATACACCAAGAATGTAAATATTGTAATATGTATGAGTCAGGTACATGTAAGATATCAAATGTGCTGATCAGATTGTACGGATGCGCATGTTGATATGCAAATTTGTTGTTGGTGTTTGGGTTTCGATTTCGCAAATGCTGTTGAATTTTGATTGGGGTCTGTCTGTGTTGCACATAACAATGAGGATTGGTTGGATAACCGCCCAACATATAACTTTAAAAGTGTCGCAGTTCCAACATAACATCAACAACTAAGCCAGTAACAATTACTTAATTTCGTATTCGATTTCTGTGTCAAGTTATTTTGTTGGCTGTATATTTTACATGAGCGACATAACAGGCGAAGTGTTCTGTGGCATAAAACGATTTGGACCGAATTATCTAGCTTCATCACGACACGGATTATAGGCCAATAGTCAAATGAAACTGAAAGTAGAAAGAGAAAGCGAAAGTAATAAGCTATTTACATCAAAATCCCGAGTGTATTTATATTGGCCAATGAAATGCTTAAAATATAGGTCAATACTAAGGTTATATGGCTAAAGCCAAAAAACAAAACAATGGCATGTGCGCCTAGCGAAGTCGCAGATCAAATTGGGCAAATTCTGATCAGAGTCTTTGCTGTGCACTGGAACGGCAGCTTATTTCTAAGCTAGCCCCATGCGGTCAGCGAAAACTCTGATCGGCCTGGGCAGATGCCCAGGCTGATCTGAGTTTTCGCTGGGCGCACAGTTCACTTTGTTGATTTTATCGCGTCGCAGCTCATTTCATTTACACACAACTAGACGTAAAAGAATTTTACCTCTGTGGAAATGTTTTAAAAAAATCTTTTCAATGGTCTCTGAGGAGACTGTAACATTGGTAAAATGGGGATTTTCATTTTTATTTAAATGGCTCTTAAATGGCTGTTACAGATGTCCGTCCGGAATCGTTATTTTTGAAAACAGCTAGCCCGTAATAGGAATACACGTGCAAATTTTCGACAATGATTAATTCCAGGGCAATCAATCTTGCAAGTGTCAAAATATTAGAGACATTCAGGTCAAAGGTCAAAGAATGATCTTAACCTCTATTACTCAAAAATTTTCATGCACACATTTAGTTGTCAGAATGAATTTATAAAATTTTGCACCAAACTCTTTTATAATTACCATGAACTCTTATGTTTAAGCATCTTTCCATATAAAACCACGAGAAAGCAATTTTGACTTTACCAAACAAAAGCCAATTTCATCCAATGGTCAACAATTAAACAGTCTTGGTAGAACTCCAATACTCAATGCTAAATATTAAGTTTCAACGCCATCGGTCGATTGGTTCTGGAGAAGAGGATTTTGAAAGATTTTTAACATATATGGGTGTGGCGGCCATGTTGGTCAAGTGACCTGGACCGCTTGAACAAATTTTCGTTTGCGCAACCTCTAAAATGCCAAATTTCATGTATCTGAGCCAAGTGGTTCTGAAGAAGAGGACTTTTGAATATTTTCCTACATATGTCTATGTTTCAAACCCAGGACTTCCTGGGCTGGGGCCATTTGACCCTAGCGCCACAATTTGAATAAACTTGGTAAATGACCACAAGGCGTTGCTACATACCAAATTTCCAGAATCTGAGCCCAGCAGTTCTAGAGAAGAAAAATTTTAAGTGTTTTATTTTCGAACCAAAACCCCCTGCTGCAGCCGGGTCATTTTTGACCCTACGGCCACCACTTGAACAAACTTCGAAGAGGTCTACCAGCTATTGCTTAAGGTGAGGTGGGAGTAATTCAGCGCCGCAGTGCGGCAGTTTCTGTCGCTACGTTACCTAATGACGTCGAACGTTCCGTTTGATAAAAACAAGATGACGTCAACCATAGTGCGTACTAGCACTTCTACAGGTGTGAGCCAATTTGACATATACGAGTAATAAGGGAAAGTTTCATTATCACTTAATAACTTCTTTTTTTCTTAACATATTTTTACATCACAAACGGTATCAGAAAGTTAAATTCTTCATCTTAAATATTGTGTTTTAATTTTGATTCTAGCACAAGTACAAAATGGTCTTTTTTGGGGTGATTTTCTAGAGGTACATAATTAATTAAAACAAATAACAAAATCTCCGTAAAACCAGTAGGGCACATGAATTTAACGACTAATTTCGAATCAAATTAATACAAAATGTTATGCATCACAAATAGATCAGATTAGAAGAAAGAGTATATTTTCATCTGGTATATATTTTATTTGTCTAGCTATATGATAAAATGGTCTTTTTTCAATATTTGTTAAAATTTTAGTTGATTATTTTTTTGCCGGTTGTTTCCGTGCGTTTCCGTAAAATGCGACGCTAGAACACGACTTCGGCTTTCAGGTAATAGCTCCAGGCGGAGATTGCCACGATAAGATATGATAGAAAGTTGTTAAAGTGAATGAATTATTCAAAAAGTAGATTTATCCTGTACTGTGTCTAAATTTTGCTTGAACTGAAAGATAAAAGTAAATTTATTTAGTTTTTATTTTACTTTTCTGGTCCAGAGCTGCACTAGAGAACGTTTTTGGTTTCTGGTGTTAGAATAGAAACGACACCGTGCTAGTGAAATACTATTTGTAAAGTCGGTATGTTTAGAAATTAAGCGTTTGCTCAATTGTTGCTCATTTATGTAATTATTAATGTGAGGCAAAAAGCCACACTATCTGCATAATCGTTATGCAGTTGACTTTAAGACCCAAACAAAAAATAGATTACAAATTACTAAATGAGGGTGAATTCCGGACACTAAAGAAGAAAATTCTATCTGCCAAGAATGGAAGGACGATAATGACAGGTTGTGTAATGGAAACCGTTTACGTCTGAGAAGGTTTCCGCCTTCGGAAATCGAACTTGGGACCGCTAGATCAGCGGGTCAGCGTTTAGCCTACTGAGCTACATGGTCACCTCGTAGATAAAACTTTGGCGGTCTCTAGCGATTTAATATAATTTTGTTAGTAGGAAACATAACACTTTATTTTTCTACAGCATTTAAGTTATGTTTATTTGTTGATTTTTTTATATCTTAAAGAAAGTAAATTACTTAATTTACAAAGAAGGTCTATATGCATGTTTTTTTTTATTCATTTGTGTCATTCTTCTATAAAATGCATTATACAAATCCGTAATTCCAAGGAAAATGTTCTTATTGTATCAAGTTTGATGTCTCATATTTATTATTATTTTAAAATTTATAATCTTATTTTGATCCAGTTTCATCAATTTCATTTTAATTCAATTCAAATATTACTCAGTGTCAATTTAATCAATGTGTGAATATACACTATTACTGACACGGCACGCGTATAACTGTGTGGCAATATTTAATTGAGTCGCGACACGAAAAAAAAAAAGAAAAAAAATGTGCGCCTACCAATGATTAAGATCAGCCTAGGCGTTCGCCAAGTCTGATCAAAGTCTTTGCTGGTAGCATGGAGATAGCTTAGCTACCATTAAAGTACACAGCGAAGACTCTGATCAGACTTGCCATATGCCCAGGCTGATCTGAGTCTTCACGTAGTACATATGACACTTTGTGGGTTTTGTCGTATCGCGGTTCGACTGGATTAACCAAAGGTAATATGCCGCGACTCGCCAAAACTAACAAGGTGGCATGTGCACTTCGCGTAGATTCAGCAGTCCGAGCATAGTCTTCCCTTTTCGCGTAAAGGGAGCTGAGAGTCTAAGTCCTCTCCACGCTGACAGCGAAGACTAGGATCAGCCTGGACATCCGCCCTGGACATGCGCTTACAATATAGCATAGGTCTTAACTATCCCTTTGCGGACAGCGAAGACTGGTTAGATTGGGTGGATGCCGAGGCTGATCTGAGTCTTTACTGGGCGTACATTCGGCTGTGTTCGTTTTGTCGTGTCGTGGAAAAAATCTGTTGTCTTTAACGATAAAATAAATGCATAATGTTTACTCACTCATTAAATTCTAGGTTTTTATCATCATGAAATTTTAACTAAACTTATTTTCACAAGACTTTTTTTATTATTATTTTTTTTGAATCAAAATTTTGTGCAATCAATCATATTTTTGCTTGACTGTTCTAACAAAACCCTCAGTTATACAATTGTGTGACATACAATTCATTTATTTATTTATTTATTTATTGTTCTTGATAATGTTTAACTTAAATTCTATGTTTGAATCAAACATACATTGTGTCTTATATAATGTTTAAGAGAGAGAGAGAGAGAATTTAGTCACGTAAAATTTTGATTATCATTGCATTATGAGACTAAATGACATGAACTGTTAGTAAATATAACCAATATAGCACCTCTTTTTCCCCCTTATTGGCTGCCAAAATCATTTTGGATTTCTGGAGCATGACAATTCCTTTTAAGAACCAAACATCTTTGAAAAATAATAATAATAATAATAATAATAATAATAATAATAATAATAATTATTATTATTATTATTATTATTATAAGATATCATTATCATGTGTTCTGACAGCATAATGCAAAGGAAATCCAAAAGGTTTAATTACATTACCATGATTATTTTATGCATGAGTCTGACTATTCTAAGTGAAATGTATTCAATATTCAATTCTAACACAGTGCGCCTATAGAAGCAATGGAAAGTTTCCGTGTTTTATTCAGCAACAATTCACTGTCTCGGAGCGCGTGAGTCTAATTGGTGACGTCAGTTGCATTACTGACGTAATTTTGTGACGTTTTGAGACGTTAGACGGTGTATCGTCTCTTTTTCTTTCTAAAAATCCATAAAAACGTACATTTACCTTAGATACAGTTTAGAATATTGGCGGGAGCATGAACGCGCTGGCAGGAAGGTTAGGAGAATTTGAATGAAAAGAATACCTTTTCAGCGTTTTTGAGCGTTAGAATCGAAATAGTTCAGCTCTAGCATTGAATTGTTGAGTAATAATTCACTGTTTGTCGGTCAGTTGTAAGTAGATATATCACTCGCGCTCCGCGCTCGTGATATGATCTACTTTACAACTGACATCCAAACAGTGAATTATTACTCAACAATTCACTGCTAGAGCTGATCTATTTCTTAATTAAAGTCATAAAGATTGATATTTTATCATGATCGAGATAAGAATATTAGCCGGAGGAAATACCTTGACACCTGCGATTATCGCATACTGTCGTTAAAATTCGGAGATCAACCGAAAGATCTCTGGAGATCTACCTGTCCAAGATGAAACTCAATAACCTAGATGACGAAGTACGAGTATTCTGCCAGATGGTTAGCCGCTTCTGTGATCACTACATGGTCTGCTCACAAAATGCAAGGAGGCCGATCGCTGGGCGAAATATAAAGGAAGTAGAAAGTGCCGTAGAGAAGAAACTGAAAAAAGTATAGTTAGTTTTCCGTGCGGAAGACTATTTGCGGAATAGCTGACAGTTTAACAGTTTTTAGACGGAGTTCGCAGTTGTTGAGTTGCGATAATTTTGTTACATTTCATACGACAAGAAAAGGAAATAGAAAGTGCCATAGAGAAGAAACTGAAAAAAAAATATAGCTAGTTTTACGTGGGGAGAAAGCTGTTCTCTGACATTTTCTCAACAGTTTGTTAGACGGATTTCGCAGCTGTTGAGTTGCAATAACAAAGCCTTGTGAAATTGAATCCAGAATCGTACAATGAGTAGTCAGATCACTGTCTACACTGCGACCACGGTCGTTAAAACGCTGGGTATATAGTGCAGAATATTTTAGGCTCTTTCTTGGGTCGGTTCAGGAACTGGAAAACTTGACTCGCTTACACTGTACAAAAGCCAAGTGGACAAGGGAATTGTTCAAATGTCCGAACACGTAGAAGCCCGCCCCAACTCGGGTGCCCGTCAACGGTATAGGGGGGCATACTGGCCATGTTTTCGATTTTTAAAACTAAAATACAAAAAGCGATAGTTGATATGTGGCGCGAAAAGTTTAGTAACGTTAACGTCACCATGCGCAACGTCAACATTTCGGTCTAAAGAGACGACAGGCCTGGCATTTTATGCAATTTAACTCGAAAGTTAAGTCGGCGACCTACTATTTTTATTGCTTTAATGTGAACTTCTATCATTGGGCCATACTGTGTTAGTTTTTGAAGAAAAAAATATGTTTTGTTTTCTTAGAATGAAGGTTTTTATCCAAGAGTGACGAGCAAAAAAGTGCATTTTCCATAGAAGCCATTATAACGTCGGGTCAAAAAAGTGGAAAAAATGGCGTTTTCGAGGTCAGATATCTTGAAAACGACATCGGCGACTCCCCTTTATTATTATATTTTCTGAAAGATGGACTGAAAATGTTCACTATAAAGAAGTATAAATAGAATCGTGTGTTTTGTCAATTACTCCCACCTCACCTTCAAGAATATCAAATTTCAAGCATCTGAGCCTAGCGGTTCTGAAGAAGAATTTCTTTTTTGAATGTTATCTATGTTTTTCTATGATTCAAACCCAGAATCCGCTGGGGTAGGTCCATTTTGGATCCTGGGGCCTCCATTTGAACAAAGTTGGCATCTGAGCAATGCGGTTCTGAGGAAAAAGATTTTTTAATATGTTTCTATGATTCAAACTTAGGACCCCCTAGGGCAGGGCCATTTTGGACCCTGGGGCAACCGTTTGAACAAACTTTGTAGAGGTCTACCAGGCAATGCTTTATACCAAATTTCAAGCATCTGAGCCTAGTGGTTCTGAAGATGAAGTTTTTTGATTTTTTGAGTATTCATGGATAACTTTCCACGCCACTGTTTAAAAATCGATAATCGATATTCACGAATAGAGCTGGTAATGAAATACACTACGAGATATGGGCAATTCATCTTTTCCTTCTTATTTTATTTTTCTTTATATTCAAATCCATTTTTCCGTGTTCATTTCGAAAACCGCATTAATTTGCGAACAGCCTGATATAATTTTTGAAAAGATATTGCATAAGAAATACCGCGGTCATTTTTTAGTTTAAGTTGACTACCCTCAAAATGTATAGAATATATAGTAAATCATGACTTTTTTACTGCGTTGATCAAAGTTTTTACCCGCATATGTCTCTTTTGTTCATAAAATGAAAATTTTCCGTGTTCATTCCGAAAACTACAATTATTCAGCATTTTACTGATATAATTTTTATTGAAATAGGAAGTAAAACAGTGCGGTCATTTTTACATTTTCGATCAGCACCCTTATTTTCTATGCTGGCCGCAAATATCCAACAGAATTCACACATTACTCCAGGTGGCGTAGAAAGTTGCGGACGCTAAAGGCGTTCTACAAGGGGAATATTCCAGTGCTCACTGTTTTATATGACCAGATTGCTCTTGTAAAGGGGGGAAAGTTGGGGTGGGTGTGTGTGTGTGTGTGTGTGTGGGGGGGGGGGGGGGGTAAATAACTTGATGAACGCAAAATTCGTAAAGTGTCCTCCCTGGATTTTTCAAATAAATAGTACTATGAGATATGATGAACAGGACATATGTAATATCATTAATCTTACTGTTTTCTTCAGAAAAAATGCGTTTTTCTACCAAATTGTCTGCTTGGCAACGTTTGTTTTCCGCTGAAATGCTTTAATTTCGTCCGACATATAAGTTCGGCAAAAACAATGTTTGGCTTCTGAGACCAGACTTGTTAGCTCTAAGGTTTGACAATTGATTGATTGACTTGTTTTGGGTTTAACGGCCCTTTGAGACAGTATTTCAGTCTATATCAGGCCGTCTCCCAGAGAGAGGGAGAAAGAAAAGAGAAATAATAGAAGAGAGAAAAATGTCCAAACAACCGCCCCGCACCTACTGCAAGCACAGTAGGCCCTTGCCGTACAATGTTCCAAATGAATAGGACGCCCCGGCACTGGAAGTTACATACAGCGCCATTGCACCACCCGACCACCCCCAAGGTTTGACAAGCTGATTACCATATTAATTCGGCCATAAGACGGAGGTTCATTTCCCCCAACACAAACAGAATGACCCCAAACATCTGAAACCTACAGTAACTGTGCTGTAAGACCGGACTTCTCTTACGGTCTAAAAAAGCTCAAGATCCATCTTAGAAGATGGACCTAGAATTTTGTCTTCTTCTTTGGAGGAAATCCCGTCTTATAACTGAATAAAAAGTTTCATCATGTGTGAACAGAGACGATTCAGTTCCAACATTTATGAGCAGGTTGTTCTGTAATGTGAGTTATTAGCTCTTGGATTGGGTAACCTGACTGCCAGATCAATTCGGCTATAAGACGGGGCTTCCCCCACCCCCAGTAAAAAAAACCCACACAACAACCTCCAATGCGTTCAATAGTAATTTTGCTATAAAACCGGTTAATCTTGTACAGTCTAAAGTCTACATCCATCTTAAAAGATGGAACTAGAATTTTGTCTACTTCCTTGGAGGGAAATACGCGTCTTATTACCGAATAAAGACATATATCATGTGCTATTAGCAAAGATTATGATCCGACTCATATGTACAGTCTGTTCTGTGATGTACGGTTTGTATATTCCAAGGCGCATGCACAAATCAAAATTAAACATTTCAGGCGCGTCATGAAAAATGTATACTCATACAGAGGATAAACGCACGAATTACGCTTGTCTGAACCAGCCTGTACATGGTACTCCACAGTCTGATCAGACCTGCACAGTTCCCTTTCAAAATTGTGCATGCCTAGATATTTTCTTTGCGAAGATCTCACGCTAAATCAGTATATTTTGTATGTGTGCAGGTTGGCAGTGTTTGTATATGCAGACGGTAGTTTTTGCAGGATGCGGACAATAACACCTTTTAATATACAAAGTGATAATTAATGTTACGCTCGATTAACCCGCTAAATACCCGAAAAATATTTGGTAAGGTCGTGGGTTCGAATCCCAGCAGTTGTTACCTTTTTTTTTTTTTTTTTTTCTTTTTTTTTTCCTGCAATAAATTGAAGTATCTGCAAACAACTTTATATATCATATTTAACAAAATCGATCATTTTTGGCAACTTAATACATGGAAAACAGCTTTGAGAATAAGGACCTTACCATGGATAACTTTCCACGCCACTGTTTAAAAATCGATAATCGATATTCACGAATAGAGCTGGTAATGAAATACACTACGAGATATGGGCAATTCATCTTTTCCTTCTTATTTTATTTTTCTTTATATTCAAATCCATTTTTCCGTGTTCATTTCGAAAACCGCATTAATTTGCGAACAGCCTGATATAATTTTTGAAAAGATTGCATAAGAAATACCGCGGTCATTTTTTAGTTTAAGTTGACTACCCTCAAAATGTATAGAATATATAGTAAATCATGACTTTTTTACTGCGTTGATCAAAGTTTTTACCCGCATATGTCTCTTTTGTTCATAAAATGAAAATTTTCCGTGTTCATTCCGAAAACTACAATTATTCAGCATTTTACTGATATAATTTTTATTGAAATAGGAAGTAAAACAGTGCGGTCATTTTTACATTTTCGATCAGCACCCTTATTTTCTATGCTGGCCGCAAATATCCAACAGAATTCACACATTACTCCAGGTGGCGTAGAAAGTTGCGGACGCTAAAGGCGTTCTACAAGGGGAATATTCCAGTGCTCACTGTTTTATATGACCAGATTGCTCTTGTAAAGGGGGGAAAGTTGGGGTGTGTGTGTGTGTGTGGGGGGGGGGGGGGGGGGTAAATAACTTGATGAACGCAAAATTCGTAAAGTGTCCTCCCTGGATTTTTCAAATAAATAGTACTATGAGATATGATGAACAGGACATATGTAATATCATTAATCTTACTGTTTTCTTCAGAAAAAATGCGTTTTTCTACCAAATTGTCTGCTTGGCAACGTTTGTTTTCCGCTGAAATGCTTTAATTTCGTCCGACATATAAGTTCGGCAAAAACAATGTTTGGCTTCTGAGACCAGACTTGTTAGCTCTAAGGTTTGACAATTGATTGATTGACTTGTTTTGGGTTTAACGGCCCTTTGAGACAGTATTTCAGTCTATATCAGGCCGTCTCCCAGAGAGAGGGAGAAAGAAAAGAGAAATAATAGAAGAGAGAAAAATGTCCAAACAACCGCCCCGCACCTACTGCAAGCACAGTAGGCCCTTGCCGTACAATGTTCCAAATGAATAGGACGCCCCGGCACTGGAAGTTACATACAGCGCCATTGCACCACCCGACCACCCCCAAGGTTTGACAAGCTGATTACCATATTAATTCGGCCATAAGACGGAGGTTCATTTCCCCCAACACAAACAGAATGACCCCAAACATCTGAAACCTACAGTAACTGTGCTGTAAGACCGGACTTCTCTTACGGTCTAAAAAAGCTCAAGATCCATCTTAGAAGATGGACCTAGAATTTTGTCTTCTTCTTTGGAGGAAATCCCGTCTTATAACTGAATAAAAAGTTTCATCATGTGTGAACAGAGACGATTCAGTTCCAACATTTATGAGCAGGTTGTTCTGTAATGTGAGTTATTAGCTCTTGGATTGGGTAACCTGACTGCCAGATCAATTCGGCTATAAGACGGGGCTTCCCCCACCCCCAGTAAAAAAAACCCACACAACAACCTCCAATGCGTTCAATAGTAATTTTGCTATAAAACCGGTTAATCTTGTACAGTCTAAAGTCTACATCCATCTTAAAAGATGGAACTAGAATTTTGTCTACTTCCTTGGAGGGAAATACGCGTCTTATTACCGAATAAAGACATATATCATGTGCTATTAGCAAAGATTATGATCCGACTCATATGTACAGTCTGTTCTGTGATGTACGGTTTGTATATTCCAAGGCGCATGCACAAATCAAAATTAAACATTTCAGGCGCGTCATGAAAAATGTATACTCATACAGAGGATAAACGCACGAATTACGCTTGTCTGAACCAGCCTGTACATGGTACTCCACAGTCTGATCAGACCTGCACAGTTCCCTTTCAAAATTGTGCATGCCTAGATATTTTCTTTGCGAAGATCTCACGCTAAATCAGTATATTTTGTATGTGTGCAGGTTGGCAGTGTTTGTATATGCAGACGGTAGTTTTTGCAGGATGCGGACAATAACACCTTTTAATATACAAAGTGATAATTAATGTTACGCTCGATTAACCCGCTAAATACCCGAAAAATATTTGGTAAGGTCGTGGGTTCGAATCCCAGCAGTTGTTACCTTTTTTTTTTTTTTTTTTCTTTTTTTTTTCCTGCAATAAATTGAAGTATCTGCAAACAACTTTATATATCATATTTAACAAAATCGATCATTTTTGGCAACTTAATACATGGAAAACAGCTTTGAGAATAAGGACCTTACCATGGATAACTTTCCACGCCACTGTTTAAAAATCGATAATCGATATTCACGAATAGAGCTGGTAATGAAATACACTACGAGATATGGGCAATTCATCTTTTCCTTCTTATTTTATTTTTCTTTATATTCAAATCCATTTTTCCGTGTTCATTTCGAAAACCGCATTAATTTGCGAACAGCCTGATATAATTTTTGAAAAGATTGCATAAGAAATACCGCGGTCATTTTTTAGTTTAAGTTGACTACCCTCAAAATGTATAGAATATATAGTAAATCATGACTTTTTTACTGCGTTGATCAAAGTTTTTACCCGCATATGTCTCTTTTGTTCATAAAATGAAAATTTTCCGTGTTCATTCCGAAAACTACAATTATTCAGCATTTTACTGATATAATTTTTATTGAAATAGGAAGTAAAACAGTGCGGTCATTTTTACATTTTCGATCAGCACCCTTATTTTCTATGCTGGCCGCAAATATCCAACAGAATTCACACATTACTCCAGGTGGCGTAGAAAGTTGCGGACGCTAAAGGCGTTCTACAAGGGGAATATTCCAGTGCTCACTGTTTTATATGACCAGATTGCTCTTGTAAAGGGGGGAAAGTTGGGGTGTGTGTGTGTGTGTGGGGGGGGGGGGGGGGTAAATAACTTGATGAACGCAAAATTCGTAAAGTGTCCTCCCTGGATTTTTCAAATAAATAGTACTATGAGATATGATGAACAGGACATATGTAATATCATTAATCTTACTGTTTTCTTCAGAAAAAATGCGTTTTTCTACCAAATTGTCTGCTTGGCAACGTTTGTTTTCCGCTGAAATGCTTTAATTTCGTCCGACATATAAGTTCGGCAAAAACAATGTTTGGCTTCTGAGACCAGACTTGTTAGCTCTAAGGTTTGACAATTGATTGATTGACTTGTTTTGGGTTTAACGGCCCTTTGAGACAGTATTTCAGTCTATATCAGGCCGTCTCCCAGAGAGAGGGAGAAAGAAAAGAGAAATAATAGAAGAGAGAAAAATGTCCAAACAACCGCCCCGCACCTACTGCAAGCACAGTAGGCCCTTGCCGTACAATGTTCCAAATGAATAGGACGCCCCGGCACTGGAAGTTACATACAGCGCCATTGCACCACCCGACCACCCCCAAGGTTTGACAAGCTGATTACCATATTAATTCGGCCATAAGACGGAGGTTCATTTCCCCCAACACAAACAGAATGACCCCAAACATCTGAAACCTACAGTAACTGTGCTGTAAGACCGGACTTCTCTTACGGTCTAAAAAAGCTCAAGATCCATCTTAGAAGATGGACCTAGAATTTTGTCTTCTTCTTTGGAGGAAATCCCGTCTTATAACTGAATAAAAAGTTTCATCATGTGTGAACAGAGACGATTCAGTTCCAACATTTATGAGCAGGTTGTTCTGTAATGTGAGTTATTAGCTCTTGGATTGGGTAACCTGACTGCCAGATCAATTCGGCTATAAGACGGGGCTTCCCCCACCCCCAGTAAAAAAAACCCACACAACAACCTCCAATGCGTTCAATAGTAATTTTGCTATAAAACCGGTTAATCTTGTACAGTCTAAAGTCTACATCCATCTTAAAAGATGGAACTAGAATTTTGTCTACTTCCTTGGAGGGAAATACGCGTCTTATTACCGAATAAAGACATATATCATGTGCTATTAGCAAAGATTATGATCCGACTCATATGTACAGTCTGTTCTGTGATGTACGGTTTGTATATTCCAAGGCGCATGCACAAATCAAAATTAAACATTTCAGGCGCGTCATGAAAAATGTATACTCATACAGAGGATAAACGCACGAATTACGCTTGTCTGAACCAGCCTGTACATGGTACTCCACAGTCTGATCAGACCTGCACAGTTCCCTTTCAAAATTGTGCATGCCTAGATATTTTCTTTGCGAAGATCTCACGCTAAATCAGTATATTTTGTATGTGTGCAGGTTGGCAGTGTTTGTATATGCAGACGGTAGTTTTTGCAGGATGCGGACAATAACACCTTTTAATATACAAAGTGATAATTAATGTTACGCTCGATTAACCCGCTAAATACCCGAAAAATATTTGGTAAGGTCGTGGGTTCGAATCCCAGCAGTTGTTACCTTTTTTTTTTTTTTTTTTTCTTTTTTTTTTCCTGCAATAAATTGAAGTATCTGCAAACAACTTTATATATCATATTTAACAAAATCGATCATTTTTGGCAACTTAATACATGGAAAACAGCTTTGAGAATAAGGACCTTACCATGGATAACTTTCCACGCCACTGTTTAAAAATCGATAATCGATATTCACGAATAGAGCTGGTAATGAAATACACTACGAGATATGGGCAATTCATCTTTTCCTTCTTATTTTATTTTTCTTTATATTCAAATCCATTTTTCCGTGTTCATTTCGAAAACCGCATTAATTTGCGAACAGCCTGATATAATTTTTGAAAAGATTGCATAAGAAATACCGCGGTCATTTTTTAGTTTAAGTTGACTACCCTCAAAATGTATAGAATATATAGTAAATCATGACTTTTTTACTGCGTTGATCAAAGTTTTTACCCGCATATGTCTCTTTTGTTCATAAAATGAAAATTTTCCGTGTTCATTCCGAAAACTACAATTATTCAGCATTTTACTGATATAATTTTTATTGAAATAGGAAGTAAAACAGTGCGGTCATTTTTACATTTTCGATCAGCACCCTTATTTTCTATGCTGGCCGCAAATATCCAACAGAATTCACACATTACTCCAGGTGGCGTAGAAAGTTGCGGACGCTATGTATTTCTTAAGTTCAGGACCCCCTGGGGGTAAGTTCGTTATAGCCCTGGAACCTCCATTTTACAAAACTTGGTAAACGACACCTAGGCAATGCTACATACCAAGTTTCAAGCATCTGAGTCAAGCGATTCTGAAGAAGATGTTTGAATATTTTTCTATGTATTTTTCAGGTTCAAACTCAGGCCCCCTGGGGTGGAGCCATTTTGGACCCTAGGGTCATCAGTTGAACAAACTCGGTAAAGAACCAAAAGACAATGCCACATAACAAATGTCAAGCATCTGCGCCTGGCGGTTCGGCGGAAGAAGATTTTTAGGTATATTTTAATATTCGAACCAAAGAAATCCCCCGCCGCAGGGCCATTTTGAACCCCAGGGCCACTATTTGAACAAGCTAGGTAGAGGTCTACTAGGCTATGCTTCATACAATATATCAAAGCCCTAGGCCTAGCGGTTGCAGAGAAGATGTCATTTAAAGGGAATCACCTCAATGTTCGTGCGCACACATTTTGTTCCCTGCTATGGTTATCATGACGTCGTTTGCCGTAACGCTAAAACGTTTACGTCACTTTCGAAGACAACATGGCACCTGAATGGACGCTTTGTTGAAACAAACGTATGAGTTTTTGCGACAGAAAAATGGTAAAAATATGAACCTGGACAAAAAAAATGACGAAAATGGGGTGTAGAATTTTATACGGAAAAGAGAACGCCAATTGTTTTGGGGTAGTGTGTGATTTTTTAGGAATTATTTGTCAGGTAAAGAGAGGATATGAAAGCTGCAAGTGCGTTTTGATTCTCGTAATTACTTAATGCGATCATAATACAAATAAGGACTTAGTACGCTTGGCTTCAGTAATGAATTACCTATGCAAACAGTCAAAGCGGAGATCAGACTGAACAAACGCGCAGGCTAATAGCCTTTACTGTTAGGTCATGTCATTATGGTAAGTTCCCGCAATGCACAGACTGATCTAAGCATTTACTGTTACATTTTTTTCTGCAGACGGAGAGAGCCTTTCCATGGTAAGTAACTCAGTCTTCAAGCCTGCTAGACCTTCCTCGTGGAGCCAGAAAATTACGAAGTTCCAAACGCAAAAATATAACAAAGTTATTCGACCATAACCCCAAAGTCATATGCACATTTACAGATCGTGAAGAAGAACCCTGCAAAGTTTCAGAATGATTCTGAGAAGCGTAGCTAGGTGGCGAAACTCTTATTTTTCACTAATATTCCAAGACTTTCCTCAGGATTCATAGATTGTCGGTGCGAACGGGGCAAAAATATCAGGCTGCGCATCCTTGGAAATTGGTCTTAGCACTAATGATAAATTGAAATCATGCACCACGGACTAAGCTTTGCCGATGTTTCTATGAAAATACATGTCGGGCAGTGGCCGGGTCCAATATACAATGTTCGCATATTAGCTTGTTCATCAGATATAAATGGGATATAATCTAGACCCTGAAAAAAAGTTCGAATATTCAATGAGAAACAACAATGAACATGCTGCCAAACTTCTTCCTTGGAATTTCTCTCATTAATATGTTGTCTGCATACGAGAAAACTATGAAGGCGACAGTTAAATATAGATTATATGTTTCAAGACATAACAGTTGGAACGCAGCTTCAAGGAGTAGGGATATAATCAAACACATTGCAACGGATTTTTGTTCGAAATTATCGCCATCAAAATGGCTATCGACGAACCCCTCAGTAATTTCATGCAACCATACAGATTTATGAAATTGCCTCACCGGTTACACGCGTCAAACATGTGAACCAAAAATTACGATTTATAGCGTATTCGACTTTCTCTAGGTCGCAGACCTATGCCATGAAAAACATTGAACTATATTCTACTATCATGTGAAATTTCAGAAAATTTGGTTTTGGAACATTTTAAAATTGCAAAATAATATATGCCTACCCAGTTTGTAAACAAACAAAAACAAATGGCGTCGAAATCATGCCAGCCTTAGGCCTACGTGACGTCGCACGAATTGTTCATTGCCAAAATAACAAACTCGCAAATCTGCCTTTTCGTAGAAACCTTACCACCTAACACTGATTAATTTTCGACCAAAACAGAATAAAACAGTCAAGCAAATATATTTTATACATCATTTATTGAGAGATAGAATAATGTCAACTCTTACCTCGATACTGTAGCAATTTGTAAACACGACGCTTATTGACAAACTTATGACGTAATTTTGTATGGGATGCCGTTTTACTATTTAGGGACGAGTCATTTATCAGGTGGGGGGCCGGGTACATTTTTATATGAATCACCAAAATTTTTCCGACCCACTCAGTCTCAACAGAATTATTCCCCCCCCCCCACCCCCTTCCCCCAGATAGGCGACAAAAAATATATGACATGACCCGCCCCATCCCCCAATCCCAATCCCAGCTACCCTCCCCCTACCTCCCCCCCCCCCCCCCACACACACCATTTTACCTATTTTATGTCAGACTGTCAGACTGACCTCAATCAAAAGCTGTATGAAATACAAAGAACATTTTCTTATTCTAGTAGGTTAATTAATCATGGTCTGTTTAAACTTTGTCTGCATTTCTTTCACTTTCTTCTGCACGTGACCATCCAGAAATCTGTTGTTGAATGCTTGATAATTATAACTGTTGATAATAGCCTATTAATTGGGCCTCTGGGTGGCGGGGTCTGGGGGAGCCACAGTAGTTTTGCTGATGAAAAGGCACCTGGACAACTGATATTATCACAAATGCAGGCATTAAAATTAATTACAAAATCATCTACTTGACATGAATTTATAGACACTTTCATACTGTTCTTCTAGCAAATCAATGAAAAGATCTGTTTTAAGAATTGAAATTTTATTTTTCAGCGTTCATCGTGTGATGAAGCCAGTGGGCGGAGCTAAAATTCCATGAAACGCGAAGCGTTTCTTGTTAAATTTTAGCGACGACCACTGGCTTCTTCACACGATGAACGCTGAAAAATCAAATTTTTGTTCTTATATTTATACTTTATTTTTAGACCCTTCCTGTGCTGTTTTCGTGGTAATTTAATTAAAAATATGCACAATATGCGTCGAAGAAAAGACAGAAACGACGTATTCGGGCATTACGTTTAACAGCTGTCGTCATAACGTGGCGTCAATCGAACGTTACGTTGACCAATCAAGACGTTTGTTTACCTTAGACGTCGCTTGACGACAACGTCACATGATCAACTGTCGTTCATCGGTGTATGAAGCCAGTTGCTCTATACGGTTCACCTATGGGAAGTCAGTGGCAAGTGTAAATATATCTAAATATTTTTATTCTTATATTTACACTTTATTTGCGAACATCTCTGCCGTTTTCGTGGTAATTTGGTGTAGAATGGGCAAACTATGGGTCGAAGTAAAGTTAGTATCGATGTTTTCGGCCATAACGTTAAACAGACGTCGCTATGACGTGGCGTTAGTCGAACGTTACAAGAACCAATCAAGACGTTTGTTTACATAAGACGTCGCTTGACGACAGCGTCACATGATCAATTGTCCTTCATCGGTGTATGAAGCCAGTTGCTCTAATGGGTTCACCTATGGGAAGTCAGTGGCAAGTGTAAATATTTAGATATGAAGCTGCCCCCCCCCCCCCCCACACACACACCAAATATCTTAAAGTTTTGAGTTGAAAGGAATGAGTCTGAAATTTGAGGGGTAATAAAATTTTAGGGTAAAAATGAAGGCTGATAGAATAATTCTGACCCCGCCCCCCCCCCCACACACACACTCATACAATACGCCTAATAAAATGTATGACACCCCCCCCTCCCGCCTGCCTCGACGCTTAATGATTTCCGACCCCCCCCCCCCCCCCAAGCCTCCCCGGCCCCTCCAGTTCATCCTCCCCGCCCCCCTCCCCCACCTGGTATTAAATGACTCGTCCCTTATCATGTTTATTCCTTACTTATCGATATCCTAAATCCATAATTAATTTACGGATATCCGGAAACACGCGAATAAAGAAATCACAACAATGGAAATGTTTGCCAGATTTTGGACCTGCAGGTTTGCTAGAATTTAAAATCTTATGGTGACACGGTGGGTATGCCTCCATGTATTTCCGGCTGCCATTTCTACAAATGGGGAACGGCTGCCATTTCTACAAAGGGGAACAACTTTATTGACTTCCACATAGTTTTCCTGTACCGGAAAATTCTTCAAAAACACTTTGCCTCCAAAGGAGCAAATGCTTTTCTAAAAGAGTTGATTCCCTTTGGAAAGGTAGGTATAAATCAAAATTGCCGAGATGCTTCCATATGAAATGTACCCAGTCTCCTTAAGCGCGCACATTTACATACATGTACGTTCTCAATTTCTTTTCGGTTCATTCTTCATTTGTGTGCCAATTAGAACTTTAACTGAAATTGTGTGGTCTTATCTTTCTTTGACTAGCAGTCCCAGGTATCTTAAAGGTCACCAGAAAATTTGATATTTTTGCATTCAAAAATCTTCCTGAAGGCAAACATAAAGGGCAATCCGGTACACTTTATGCTCAACTCTGGGTTTATTCTTCATATTCTGTGTCCTGAAAGTAAACTCAGAATGGAAAGGTATTCTTGCAAGCCAACCAGTCAATCAGGATTTTGCTGTTCGCTTACATAAACAGCTAGTCGTCAGACTAAGCACGTTTTTGCTGTTGTCACATGCGACAAGAGTCCTCTTTTAAATTAAAAAAGAGTCCTCTTTGAAGATTCAAATGTTATAAATCTCAGTGCGTGTAACAACAATGTAGCCAAAACTCTTCTACTGAATTGACAGAGAGAGAGAGAGAGAGAGAGAGAGAGAGAGAGAGAGAGAGAGCAACGACTGTTCAGTGTTCAAGTCGTGTTTGGATGTTTGGTACCAAAACATCACTACAGGCGTCATTCCAGACTAAATTAGTATTATACCAATGTATAACAACACATCTTCGTCTCATTTGTAGATATATCTGTGATTAAATGTGAATTCGTTAGTCTAAATATGATGTAGTAAGTGCTAGTCGCCCCCCCCCCCCCCTTCCCACCCGCGGCCGCCCAACCTCCTTGTATGGATCCCCGCTCGGCTTGTTTCTTGTTTCTTTCTCATTTAAGTATATACCACTGGTAATTGTTGAGCAAATTATAAAATCAAATTGTAAATTATTTCGAAAACTAACACCCTCCACCCGCGGCCGCCCAACCTCCTTCCATCCCCGCTCGGCTTGTTTCTTGTTTCTTTCTCACTTAAGTATATACCACTGGTAATTGTTGAGCAAATTATAAAATCAGATTATAAATTATTTCGAAAACTAGACAAACAAAATGACAAGAAAGAAAAAATAAACCCTCATACTTCGTACCGGGTTCTAATGAAATTATCTTGTTAATTCTAAATTTAAAAATGTTCCAAAACGATATTGCTTGAAATTTCACATGCACAAAGAAGAAATAATAAAGTTTTCGATGGCATGGGTGTGCGCATTGGAGAAAGTCCCGGCTCTCTGTAAATTATGTTTTATGTTGATGCAAGTTTTCGGTAGAACCAAGATAGTGTATTGTGCTTTGACGATGAATATTTTAGCATTTCGAGCAATTTTGGCCCTCAATTTTGTTGAGAAAGCCTGCTTAATACTAGTTAACAAAGCAATTTTCTGTGTTGAATCATTTTAATACAGCCAATACCTCTAAAAAAAGTACATTTGAGAATAATGGGAAATTTCGTCAAGAACCATGTTCGCCATTTTAGGGCCTATTTTTTATGTGGAAGGATCCACCGTTGTAAATACAATCACCGCTTTTCGAGGGTTTGCGTTCCAACTGTAAGGATATTGCTGAAAATGAATAGGGAATTATATTGCATTGCTATAAACAAGATCAAAAGGTAAGTGCATTATCAATATGGCCGTTTATAATATGGCATTATCAATATGGCCGTTTATGGCGCCAAATAGAAATCGACGTCAACGCATAAAAACATTGACGTCAACGCGCTTATATGAAAAGCGCGCGAAATAAAAGTGGTTTTCCTTCCATAACTCGAATATTTGGCCGATGACCTATATTTTTATTTGCTTATCTGCACGGGATCGATCATCCCTTTACCATATCAAAAGCATAGAAAATTTTCAATTGTGGAAATTTTTACAATGAAGAAATTCCACGTTTTTACCAATAATGGAAAATGGCGGGAAATTAAAAACTGAAAATAATCTTTATAATGAGGCATACGACGATGACACTTTTGATGTTAAAACAAAGAGACAAGAACGAGGAGTAATTAATCTTTATTTCGAAACGATCGATCATCTATTTTCTCGGATAAAGTCTTCGTAATAGACATAGAAATGTTTCACACAGGCATATAGATGGCGCTGCATTATCTCAAAAAGTAGTACGGTGACCCCATTTTTTTATTTCATTTTTTTCACTCAGCATATAATATTCTACCACTGTATGAAGTTTCAACAAAAACCCAATGGCAGCTTTTATAGGGCGATTTCCCTTTAAAGCAAATTGTTGACGACGCACGACGCACACGGACGACGTTAATACTCCCATTTGAAAGGGTCATACGCTTAAAAAAATCTTACACGAGTGGTCATTTCATACGAAATGTATGAAACTCACCGAAGGCTCGTTTCATAATTTCACGTGAAATGACCACTCGTGTATGATCCTCCATCCCTCTCAAAGTTTCATATATAGAGCCAAAATATTTATGAGTGAGTTTCAGCATTACTTTATTGTTCTTTCCTGACTGGAAAATATTATTTGCCTGTACTTGGTTTTAGCACTTTATCTTAAATTAATGGTTTCGGCCTGTGTTTCTAATCTGCCAATAGTTATAATATAGAGTCGCGACACGACAAAACCAACAAAGTGGTTGTGCGCCCAACGCAAACTAAGATCAGCCTGGGCATCCGCCCAGTCTGATCAGAGTCTTCGCTGCCCGCATGGAGGTAGCTGAGACCCTTGGCTACCCTTTAAGCGCTTATCGAAGAGCCTGAGCAGATGTACAGGCTGATCTGAGTCTGCACTGTGCGCACAACCACTTTATTGGTTTTCTCGTGTCGCGGCTCAATTATATAAAGGTCTCGTGCACTTTTTGTTTTATTTCTTACTAGCTCTATTTTGATCCTAGAAAACGTATGACAGCCACAATTACTGAGTCTAAAGAGAAGCTTTAACTCGTCCAACGAGACAGATCTTGTGACAGTGCCCCGATAGCTCAGTAGGCGCCCCGATAGCTCAGTAGGCGCCCCGATAGCTCAGAAGGCGCCCTGATAGCTCAGTAGGCGCCCCGATAACTCGATAGCAAAGTTTACCTGCAAACCGTAGACTGGCTACAAACCTCTGTCGCGTAAGTTTAAACCCGACGCTGGCAAGTATGAATGGTTGGCTGTTCCCTTCGGCGCTGCGGTGGTTTCACAGGGTATTTCCCAGCTCCGATACATGTACCACTGATGACCACTTCTGGCTCTCTTCAACCACAGAACAGCCCTCTGATATAATGATCAGATAGATATGATCTAATCGGAGTATGAAGGAAAACAAAACAAAACAGTGAGTTTTAAAGAAGTCACACTCCTTCCCCCACCCCATCCCAACCACACAAACACCTCCGTCTCCACCAAAAAACGGGAAAATGGCTACGATGTTTTCCCAGTGAAACCTACCAGAAAATGGCTTTATTGCAGAAATCTTCCCAGAGAATAATGTATGACTGGAACACTTCTACTTTGGCGGTCCCCAGCAATTGGTAGTAAGTTTTGCTGGTATAGATCTAGTTGATGTATTTTTTTTATTTTTTTTACATTTCTTGATGGGAGCTACCCCCCCCCAACCCACCCCCCCAACCTCGCCCCCCCCCCCCCCCCCCCCCCCCCAACACACACACCTGCTGCAGAACTCAATTGCGCTGGGCTCATGCACAATAACGATGCGCAGTTGAAGATGTGCAAAGTTCTGGGGACCGCTAAAGTGGAATCTTCCCGTTCCTTCATTTCCTCGTCCGTTTCTTCACAGACAGACAGTCAGACAAGCAAACAGACAGACACTCAAAAATAAACATTAGCTTAACTTTACACTACTAACCTTTATCGGCAGGATTTCTACCACAAGCCGTTGCTCATTATACCCTTTGATACACAAATACAATTATGCATATTCGCAGATAAGCGAACACACACATTGACATGTAGGCTCGCAAGAAGACATACATATGCACAGATGAACGCTTGCATTGGTACACAAACATACATAAACCTAAGTGCACACCTAGTACACATAACCCCTGTCACAGCAGACAGATAGATAGAACGTTGGTACCAAAGTAAGACTTACAGTAGACACATGCCGGAATACAGTTCGAAATACATTTTGATGTCGACAATGGTATTAATTCCTAAAGAAAAAATCTTATTCTTTAACAATGTGTAACATTAGATGTCTGATAAATAGGAAATTAAAAACTTACATTTTCAGTTCCACAAGAATGTTGTCAGCAATAATTTGATGTTATTGGTTGGTTGGCAATCGATCTGTGTCCATCGACATGTTTACACTGCGCTGCTTAGTAGCCTAGCAACGTCAGTCACCAAACGTCACGTTACCTTAACCGCTAACGTTACGTTCTCTTTCCTACGTTGACGCCGGGCCGCGTAGCGCGGTCCTTAGCGCGTCTGACTCAAGACCCAGAGTTTCCGGGTTCAAAACCCGATCCGGCCACTTACTTTTGGGTGAGATTGATTCTTCTCCTTCCGCAGATTCAAGAACGGCAATGACAGTATATGTGTTCTGCGCAAAGTAGGAATCGGTACAATTCCGGAATTGTACTGCGCAAAGTAGGAATTCTCACTTTGTGTTACAATTCCGGAATTGTACCGGTACAATTCTAGAATTGCGCAAGGGATTTGGTGGTTTATCGAACAGGTAAATGTGTCTGCGCAAAGTGGGAATCTTTAGGACAAAGTGGGAATTGAATATTCATTTGATAAGAGTAACAGGGAACTAGAATTGTTTTCCTACGAAAAAACAGATGTCTCCCCCCTTTTTGATGTCAAAAGAATCAGTCATTAAGACGCCAAGGGAAAAACAATATGTTTCCCTACCCTGAAGCAGGGATTCATAATAAGTAAAAAGTACAAATGCCAGAGTTATAGTTTTTATGCTCTGCATGTCATGTAATGTTGACTGATATTCATATTTAGTTTTTGTCAAAAAAATATAAATGCAAGAGTTACAGTGCTCTGCACGTCGTCTATTTATATGTTGACTGATATTTGTACGAAGTTTCATGAATATAGCTTAAACGGTTTTCAAGTTATAGAGCTTAGACGATTGAGACACAATTTTGTGAATGACAAAGTTCCAAGGGAAATAACTCAAATAGTATAAATGCTGTGCTCTGCAGGTTGTCTTGTGTTGACTGACATTTGTATGAAGTTTCGTGAATATAGCTTGTCCGGTTTTCATGTAATAAAGCGATTGAGACACGATTTTGTGACTGACAAAGGTCCAAGGAAAATAACTCAAGAAGTATAATTGCAAGAGTTATGGTTCTTGCACTATGCAATTCTTCTAATGTTGATTGATATTTGTATGAAGTTTCGTGAATATAGCTTGAATGGTTTTCAAGTTATAGAGCAGACACAACTGAGACACGATTTTGTGACTGACAAAGTTCTAAGGGAAATAACTCAAATAGTATAAATGCTAAAGTTACGGTTCTTGCATTCTGCATGTCGTCTCATGTTGATTGATATTTGTATGAACTTTCATGAATATAGCTTGAATGGTTTTAAAGTTATAGACGGACTCGACAGAGACGCAATTTTGTGATGGACAAAGTTCCAAGGGAAATAACTCAGAAAGTATAAACACCAGAGTGCATTCTGCACGTCGTCTGATGTTGACTGATATTTGTATGAGCTTTCATGAATATAGCTTGAATGGTTTTAAAGTTAAAAACGGACTCGACTGAGACGAAATTTTGTGATGGACAAAGTTCCAAGGGAAATAACTCAAAAAGTATAAATGCCAGAGTTACCATTTGTGCACTCTGCACGTCGTCTCATGTTGATTGATACTTATATGAAGTTTCGCGAATATAGCTTGAGCGGTTTTCAAGTTATAGAACGGACACGATTTGTGACAGACAGACGGACAGACAGACGGACAGACGGACGGACGGACGGACAGACGGACAGACGCCCGGGGAAAAACAATATGTCTCCCGACCCTGAAGGGGGGAGACATAATTGACTTTTAAATGAGGAATCTGATTAATAAAAGTACGGCCTCATACTTAGAATTTTTTCGAGTTTTTGGCTAATACAGGATGACAAACTCGTATAATCAGCTCTTTCCAGAGTTTTGAGCGGTTGATTTGAAACGTTGTACACATGCTGCAGACATATGTATCTGTGCATGTGCCGTATCAAAAGTAAAACATTAGTTTGACAAAATTACAGCCTATTGAAATTTAGAAATTTGTAAGGTATGGCAAATACTGGACGACACATTTTGAAAGGACATACTCAAGTTGAAAGTTCTTTATAATGCCAGAGGCTCATACACTCTATTCTTTCGGAATTATGATTACAAAAAAGACCAAAATCAAACAAATAAATGCAAACATAGATTTGTTAACCGCACTAACATCCTAATTATTCTCACTTTGTCCCGATTCTCACTTTGCGCAGAGACAATTCCGGAATTGTTTTGCGCAAGGTAAGAATTCCAACTTTGCGCAACAAAGTGAGAATTCCTACTTTGCGCAGGACAATTCCGGAATTGTACCAGTTCCCACTTTGCGCAGAACATATGCACTTAGAATTGGTTAACCGCTTAGGAAGTCTAAGCCTGCCAAGGAATAGTGTGATTTTGTTAGCTGACCGTCCCGACATAACCATAGCTGTTTACCGTGAATGAAAAGCAACAACGAAACAAGAACAAAATTTACGTTAACTCTTTAAGTACCAAAAAGCAGACAACAAAATTTACGTCTGCAAAAATTCAAAAAATGCCTTGTCCAAGACATTTCATATTGAGAATTCAAAGACTAGAAGGCAGACAGTGTAGATCCACATGAGGCGGCTCATAATGAGCCGCCTCATCAGGATCTACGCTGTTTGACAATTATTGTATTTTTGTCTTTGGTGCTTAAAGTTTTAACTTTTTAACGCGCCAAATCAAACTGAGTTGCTTTGGATTGATTTTCAGGATAGTAGTTTTACAATTTTGATTTTGCCTCCCTTCCTCGTCGGGATCTGTCATAAAGACCTCATTAAAGATCTCAGCTCGATATTGCTCCGTCGTCCAGCAAAGCAAACAAAAGTGTTTTTCCTTTGTAAAAACCACTGGAAAATCTCTTTCTCTCTTTCTCTCTGTCTCTCTCTCTCAACCGTGAAGTGGATAAGAGGTGATAGGTTTAAATAGTGAAGTGGAGCTTAAATCAGTCCCAGAGGTTAAAAAAATTGAGTACATCCTCAAACTCAAGATAAAGCACACTGATTGGCTGCTTCCGAGCATGTGCTCGAAAACAGCCAGTCAGTGTGCTTTATTTTGAGCTTCAGAATGTACTCAAGTTTTATAACAAGTTAGCCAGTGTAAAACAAACTTCTAGATCTTAGGCGCCAGGTGTGTGCAACTATGGTTACGTACCGTTGAGCCACTTGGGTAACGTCGATATGAGAATTGAACAGAACAGAACAGAACAGAACAATAGACCTCAACTGTTACAACCTGCCAAATGCTTCCTTGAAAACCTCAGGGGTTGGCCAGTTTACAAGTCTCGGGTAAGGCATTCCACTGTAAGAAAGTGAGACGGATTTGCCGAAAAGTCATTGAGTGACAATACCGAGATGTTCTATGTGTTGGCTGGATATAGCTGGGGAGGGGTACTCCCAACAGGCCATATGCAAATTAATAAAAGGATAAGACGCGTGTCTGTCCGTCTCTGTTCTAGGGTCGTCCACCCTAGGTGCTGAAGCATAACTGTGACGCTTGACCTGTAATCAAAATCAATGGCTGGTGGTCCAGCGTGCAGTCTGACGTTGAACTTATTCCAGCTGGAGTATAGGATCCCAAAGAGGTGCAGTATCTTCCAGCATGGGAGCGAACAAGAGTGTAATAGGCAGTCTCTCTAACCTTTTGAGGTTTAGTTCTAATGTTTCTCCTAATAAAGCCGAGTGTGTTGTTGGTTTTAGCAGTAATTCTGTCAAAGAGAACATGGTTCACGTGGATCTGCTCTCCACCCCCAACCCCCACCTGCGCCCCGCCCACCAAAGCACAATGAATACTCATCCATGAGCTCCAGCTTACATATACAATCTCAAAGATAATTTAAGGTAACATGAGCCAGTTTTATTAAAATAATCTAACATCTGCCATCAAAACGCTATATGTATAGGGTAAATAACCGAAAGAATGACAGAAACTATGTTTGCGTTTTCCTGGTTAGAATAGTTAAGTTAAAACATATTTAATTGCTACGAAAGGTACAAGCAAATGGGTCTGGCCATAAGTTCAACAATATTAGTTATGAACCCCTTATGAACGTGAACCTATTATCATATTTAAGCCAAGAAGTTAAAATAAAAATATGCATTATTTCATGCCATGCCAAATAAGCCTCTCAAGTTTCGATCGGGTCTGTTAAAACTCGAAAGAGGAGTTGCGCCCACAGTTTCATCTGCAAAGGGACATAACTAATATTTCCTGCCGGAAATAGACAAACAATATGCCTATTACGTATCCGACGTTTATCACAAGAAGCAGACTAAGTTTCAAATGAATTGGTTGAAAACTAAGAAAAAGTTCACCCACACGGTACACCTAAGAACAAATGAGCCGCAATACGACACAACCAACAAAGTGGCATATACGCCAAGCGAAGACTAAGATTAGTCTGGGCATCCGCCCAGAACCTTCGTTGTGCGCTGTAAGGGTAGCTAAGGGTCAAAGCTAGCTCCATACAGACAGCAAAGACTTCGTGTGCCGGGGAAAAATGGCTGAAATTCAGTCGAAAGAATAGTCAAATCTTCGATAGACATTATGCAAATGTTTAAGTAGTTCTACATGAAAGATTCAAATAAGTCAGTGCACACCTGGTAAGTGCGCAATTCTGTTCCCATCCGGAAATTAACCCTTTTTTGACCAGTGGACTTGTCCATCTTTTATCATTTGGATGATTCCATATTTAGTTTTAGGAGTGTCTAGTGAATGTTTTAAGTTCCACTGTATTTTGCATAGACATTCCTGTTAGCAAAGAGTGTAGTGCGTTCTGCGGCGTCTGAATTGGGCTTGCACTGTTTCCATAAAACCCCCATAATACCCCAAAAGGGGTATTTGGTCTAAAAAGGGTTAAAACCCCAAGTTTCTGCAAAAATTTAGTCAATATACATGTGTATTACATTCTTAGCAAAGAAATACAAGGATTTCTTGCCAACTATAAATATACTATTTCCCAGGTCTCCGAGAGGATTTATTTCCTCTAGGGAAATAAAGCCCTGTAGATTGGTTACCTTCTCTATAATAGCGAGCACTCGCTTGCAGGCGCTACTACGCGCCTGCAATTCAAAGCTCCGAAGGAGCTTTGAAAGAGCGGGAGCTCTATGGTAGAAGATTGGTAAGGCATATTTTTACCTGTAAGATGCATTACTTTAAATCCAATTTCTTTCGTTACGACACCCACGGAAGTTATAATTAGACTGGTTCGAATAGAAATCAACGAAAAATTAAGAAATACGGGGCATACAGTCTTCCTGTCGCTACGTTACGTAATGACGTCAAACGTTCCGTTTGAGAAAAACAAGATGGCGTCAACGTTAACTGCTTCTGTGATCACACAAAATGCAAGGAGGCTGAGCGTTGGCTGAAATTAAAAGGGAATAAAGCGCTGTAGAAAAGGAACTGAAAAAGTATAGCCCATTTTCCGAAGGGATAGATTACTAGGGGGAATTTTGTTCTCTGACAGTTATTCATCAGTGAGTCGCAGCTGTGGAGTTGCAATGCTTTTTTACAAAGGACCTGGTATATGATAAGGGCCATATTTGGCCCCCAGAAAACTCATTTTACTTAAGTCCTATTTCGATAATAAAAATGTATTCGGAGGAAAGTTCAAACTTTGAATGTAACAGCACACACAAAATTAACCAGTTCTTGCAAATATAATATGTTTTTCTCTTGAACATACCTAAACCCCAGTGGATTCTGACGAAAATGATGAATTTGGTAGCCTTTGCGGCTTTCAAAATATATGAGCCCAGCCTCTAGCATATTTATGTTTTGTACACAGACAAAGTTTTAACATATTTACATGCGATGAAAATATTAAATGTGCTGGAGACTGGGCTGTATGTTTCTTTAAAAAATAACTTTTTGCTTCCAAACTGGCAGTGTTTGGAACATTTTCCCTGTTTCCTCATCATAAAAATGCCCATATCTCCGCTCATAGATAAAATAAATATATGAGCCCGTCCAGATAGAAATCGACCGTATGACATAAAAAATCGATTTTTAGGTTTTCTGTTATCTGAATGCGCATGCCATTATAGAACAAAAACGTAAAAACCGTTTGAAGTTATCTTGATTTTTAAGAATATTATGGCAGTTTTAAACACACTGGTATCTAACGAAATTTGCCAGATTCACGTTACGTGACGTCACGTTACACTGTTATGGATAACGCCATTACCAATATTTTCCCTTGAAATTCAATCATTATTATTAACGTTAGCACAGCAAATGCATGGTATCAGTATGAGTAAATTTTCCTGTAACACAGCTCTAGACTCTGGTCCCACCCTGGGACATGCCTCTTGGGATAGATAAAAAAGATGGAAAGATTTTGATCCAGGTAAATGTCATACCAAGTATGATCCCTTTACCGCGATTGGTATTCAAGAAATATATTTTCCGAAAAGCAGCTTTAACAAAAATATAGATATTCGGAGTGAACGACATGCTTAAGTATTGTCGCACGTACGGATAATCCGGAAACTTCATACCCCCGGTGCTCCTATGGCTTCGAGTACATAAAGCAAAAATAAAAATCTTTTGATGTTTTGAAATACTTAACAGTTTCTAAAGATGAATAAGTAATGAACTTTAAGTTTGTAGTTTTCTTTTTAATAAAGCAAAAATTTTTTTGTTCCTGTGCCAGAGTCCTTCGGCAGCATTTTAACTTTAAGAGTAGATCGCATTTCGGAAGAGCTACGTCGTCCGAGGAAGCAAAAAAAAAAAAACAAAAAAAAGTCACAAAAGTTGTTTCCCTTTGTAAAATGGTGGGAAATCATAGACATGTACCATACGCCACGACATCTGTTCACCATACAATTTACCAGGCCCAAAAGCCCAGAAGCCGATATTGTAGTATGCAAGTAGTGGACACAAATACACTGATGCGAAGGCTGAGTTTATTTGAATACAAATGATTGCATGCATGTTCTATTTAAGTCTCCATATTCCTATTAGTTGTAAAATTGCCTAAACACAAACTTCATGATTGGTGACAAAATGTGGGTTGTTGAGCATATACGAGGGGTGTTCGAAAAGTTTTGCAAATGGCCTCATGAATTTGTTTAGGAGCCTGCTGGCTACAGCTGCTATGCATGTACTGAAAGCACTGCATTTTGTCTTTACAATGATACCAAACACTATACAAAGTCACTTTTCCTTATTGAGTTACAACGCATTTTAATAGGTCCCAGTCATACCACTGGGCTAATTTTATATGTAAAATCTTTTCAGTGTTAGGCATTCAAGTCAAATATCCCTGTAAATACCAAATTAATCTTTGCCATTTGCTTGTCCATCGTTGCCTACAATATCCATACAAAAATTAGAAGGGCGGCAACCGTTATCAATTTATTCCTTGCAAAGCAATGCGCAGTTCTTATGACGTCATTGAATTTTTCGTTAACGTCATTTTTGAAAGCTTGCAAGCGCTTCATTTTTGGCATTAATTTAAATTTGTTGACAGGTTTTCGTTGACTCATGTAAATGCTCTTGCCGACAATATTTTGAATGCTAATACACTTGTTTTCATTACAAAATCACAAAATTTTAGTAGAAATGGAGAAATTGCTACAACATAAAGTACGGATAATCCATATTCCCGGTCCTGTACGAAAGCCAGATTAAAACTAATATCCGCGATATTTACAGAACAACATTGTCTGGGCATTGTCTTTAACTAACAAAGATAAAAAGATAACAAAGACTGCTGATATATAAATTACGGCCTACTAAAGTAAAATTCTGCAGTGTCTTTAGGGTATACCTCTTTCAAAGAAGATAAAAATGCGTCCTTTTCTAAAAAATGCACCTTGTTTGCAGACTTCTCTTCGCATAATATAGCTTTATGTGCTTTTGCAATCAGAAGTTCTGTCTGTATGGTGGTTACCGAGAAATTGTGTCATTTGCAAAACTTTCCGAACGCCCCTCGTACTGTGCCAGATAACTGGCAAAAAAAATGAAAACTGTCTAACTGCTCAGCAATTCTAGTTTCCCGTCCAGCAACGCAATATAAAGAAGGGTATGACAATAAATTGGGGTCCAGGCTTGTATGTTGTATTTTTACCATTTGTTCGAGCTAAACAAAACTCGGTCATTTGACTCGCCAGCTTAAAATTTTAAGACTCGAATAATTTTTCAACCTTTTTATGTGAAACTCAGTGACGTTTTATTACGAGTCCCCCCCCCCCCCCTCCCGCTTTTCAACCTCCACGCCTATGCCAGCTTTTGGTTAAAACGGATTCTTTGATGATATAAACGTCTCTTTAGAATGAGGACGTGTTCTTATATTTTCTGTGTCCGTAACAAAAATAAACTTGTCACTATGGTATCAGGTATGGACTTTGAGTTACCAAACTGCGGAAAAGCAAACAAATCACAATTTTAAACGAAAGTAAAATATCATATTTTTTGTATTTCTTAAAAGCCCCATTGCTCTATCAGCATGCAATATTTTATCGTGAGGTATCGCTGCAAGCTTCTCACTACAGTTTCGCCCTCGAGTTTCGCCATTGATTATTATCGTGACAGGCCGGCTTTGAAAAATCAAAATGGCCTTGAGTTTCCCATATTTTATTTTTATTTTTTTTTAAATAACAAGGTCATCTTAGTTGGCAACTAAAATTTAACAAGCTTTATTACTTGGTAAAAACACAAGGTACAGGCGTTTAACAGGTGATAAAAATACAGTGTACAAAAATGCAAGGCAAGGATCCCATTGATTGTATATCATTGCTTATAACGGGGAACCAGAGACAAAGACCGTATTTTAACGGAGAGACAAATATTTTTTTTTTCAAACTACCTTGTTCCTACTGTTTTGCCAGTTATATGATACAAAAAAGCATATCAACTGACATATAAGCATATATTCTGAAGGCCGTACAGTTTTATAATGATTTGTATTTCGACGGTGATTACCACTGGTAGGACTATGGAGGCTTTATTGTATTTTACAAACTACTGTAATCCACCAACCACCAGCAATATAAACAGGGAAAAGATAAAAATAAAAAAAATGTATAAACTTAAGGAAAAAACAAAACAACCAGACGGACTTTTGACTTAAACTCGCATTTTTCATGTCATTGGACAAGGAAATGTAAGTAGATCAAAATGGTTCAGGATCTCCGAAAACTGTGTTAAAATTGGAAAGCGTTTTGTCTTCCACCATTTAGATTCAGAGGACATTTCTTTACACCGCCCTTTGCCGTTTGTCACCCGGCATCCGTCAGCGCTGACAGGCAGGAGAGGATTGATTGTGTGATTTTTTTTTTTTTTGGGGGGGGGGGGGGGGGTTAACGGCCCTTTGAGACAGTATTTCAGTCTATATTATCGGGCCGTCTCCCAGAGAGAGGAAAAAAGAAGAGAAATGATAGACGAGAGAAAAAATGCCCAAACAACTCCCACCCGCACCTACTGCAAGCATACTAGGCCCTTGTCCTACAATGTTCCAAATCAGTAGGACGCCCCGGCACTGGAGGCTTGAGAAAAAAGTCGTATTGCAAATTTTAATTCGACCTGGCAGTCTGTGGTATAGATAACAAGCAGTGTATGAAAACTAGAAATTCCTTTTTCACAAGATTTTATCTACATTTTGTTTGTTGTCTTTCAGTTTAGACTGAAACGTTGTAAACAATGTCAGTGAATGCATGAATACGCTGACGATGTTTGTATACCTAAACAAAGCTATAGGCTTGGGATGGGGTTTTTTTTTCGGTTCGGGATTTTACTTTTGATATTAATAATATTATTATTATTTTTATCGGAGATTGAAAATTATTTTCTCTAGATCAAAACTGAAAATTTATGAACATGAACTAAAACGGGACAAGAACTGTCGCCAGTCTCAACCTTTTTTATGCATCTGCGAATAAAAGACTTTTTTCCAACTTACTAAATTCGGTTTTAAACGCAAACTGCACTTTTGGTGATGCATAATGCTCCAAAGATTCATATTTCCAGATTCTTGGCAACAAATATGCGCCTACGTTGGTTTCCCAAACTATTAACATTCATATTAAAGTTCAATTACATGCCGTGTGAAACAGCGGGAAAATAGTCTGACGTAACGTCGAACTTTGACGTCATTTATCTCAGTTTAACGTCGCGTGCCATAAGGTCGATTTCTATCTGGACGGGCTCATATGTTGTGTGCATTCATTTTCTTAGTTAGAACACAAGAAATAATTTGGTATACATTTCATTTTGATCTGTTGGAAGTTATTGGTAAGCGTCTCTGGACTTGCAAACGTGAGTGGGTGGGGTACCTTGAGAGCCTTGTGCTGTGCACAGGTAATTAGCAGTGCTATCAAACGTATACGCATTTCATCAAAAGCGTATTATTTAGAGCTTTAAAGGCTATTGTAAATGACTTATATATTTATAGGAAAATGTATTAAACTCAAATTTTCTTGCAATTTTCCTTCATATTATTGAAACAACATAGGCATGTCAGAAATCATGTTATTCTGAGAATTAACAAAGATGAGATATATTATTTATGCTTGTTCCTATACGCACAAATAATAAGCAATAGAAACTATGCAATTTTAAGAGAATGGAATTGGGGCCATTATCATACCAGGTCCTTTCATACGACAAAAAAGCATTGTGAAATTGAATCCAGACTCTTACAATGAGTGGTCAGATCAGGGTCTACACTTCGATCACGCATTTTTGCCCGAAACTTGAGAGATATCATGGTAGCGGCCATAGAGAGGTCTTATAATACCACCCACACATTGTAAAGAGCGATGTGCTCGCCCATAGGCAGTGCCTATTTTCATAATATTAAGAGATTTGCTATTGATGAACGGCCGGATACCGGCTTTTAGAACTACTTTTCGTAGTGTATCTTTCGACTGCAGTTGAAGCTATACAAACACGTCAGAATTGTCTTTTACGATATTGAGAAAACAGCAACAGACGCTAACTTACGAAATGTCAAACCCATAACAAACTTTGGTGTGTTTTACTGGCGTGTTCAACTGACTAATTCTGCGAATCGTCAGTTTTATGTAGGTCCTGATTGCCGTTTATCACACATGCTCCGCATTGTTCTATAAGAAACATATCATTCAGTTCATAGCCGTGAGACTTTCTTCGAGCCTTCGATCGTCGGTACCAGTAGCCGTACTGACAATGATTATAAAGGTATGATGTAGGTTCCATGGCAAGTAAATTATTCTTATTTTGACAAACCTTAACACTTTCAGAAAACAAAATGGCGGTCATATAATTTCAATTTTCGTGTATTCTTTCGCAAAATTGTGCACAGGCTCTCAGAAGGACTCTTGAAAACACTATTAAAGTAGATGGAAAGATGCTTTAGTTGTAGGACACATGAATGTAATATATAGTTTATTGAATCGTCCAATTTAAACTATGGGATTTATAATAAAAACCTCGGGAGGTTTAAAGATCCGATAAAGAAACTCGTCCTTCGGACTCGTTTCTTTATCGGATCTTTAAACCTCCCTCGGTTTATTTTTTGTTACATCCCATATTTTAAATTGGACGATTTATAAGCTGTATATATATAATTTTGCTGTTATCTATGAAAAAGCATGATAGATTAAATAACTTTATAACTTGCTTTTAGGTAAAAGATTTGCTGGAGTTATCAAAAAATTCCTGCACATGGCGAGCCAACATTTCGATTTTGCCATTTTGGGGAATTTTGTGGGAACTCGATCATCAATTTATCTTTTACAAAGCTGAAATTTTGTACTGATATAATTTATCAGTCTAATAGTATTTTTTTTTATTTGACAATTCACTGGCAGAAGCTCGATTTTATTTATTTATTATTATTATCATTATCATTTTTATTGTAATATAATTATCATTATTAATTATTTTTATTATTGATTTGATGTTATTATTAATATATTTCCAGATGAGGCGGTAAATGAGCATTCACAGTATAGTTGAATTATATGAAATTTGAAATAAAATATGTTTAAACTAATGAGCATTCATCCTCATCAGGGCATATTCCTTGTTCTCGAAGAAGGAAAAAAAAAAAACAAAGACATGGTAAACAATCTGTAAATCCTGTCATATTTGTCCTTTTAGGAGATATATTACATGTATAAAACATTTGGCAAAGAGTGCGGAATGCAAGGTGGCGTCTGGTCTGCTTTTTACAGAATCGGGAGAAGTTTCGTATGCAAGGTAGCATCTGGCCTGCTTTTTTACAGACTGGGGAGAAGTTTTGTATGCAAGGTGGCGTCTGGCGTGCTATTTACAGACTCGGGAAAAGTTTCGAATGCAAGATGGCGTCTGGTCTGCTTTTTACAGACTCGGGAGAAGTTTCGAATGCAAGGTGGCGTCTGGCCTGCTTTTAATAGACTCGGGAGATGCTTCGTATGCAAGATGGCGTCTGGTCTGCCTTTAACAGACTCAGGTGAGGTTTCGTATGCAAGGTGGCGTCTGGCCTGCTTTTAGAGACTCGGGAGGCCTGCTATTTACAGACTCAGGAGAAGTTTCGTATGCAAGGTGGCGTCTGGTCTGCTTTTCACAGACTCGGGAGAAGTTTCGTATGCAAAGTCGCGTCTGGCCTGCTTTTACAGACTCGGGAGAATTTTCGAATGCAAGGTGGCGTCTGGTCTGCTTTTGACAGACTCGGGAGAAGTTTCGTTTGCAAGGTGGCGTCTGGCCTGCTTTTTACAGACTCGGGAGACGTTTCGACTGCAAGGTGGCGTCTGGTCTGCTTTTTACAGACTCGGGAGAAGTTTCGTATGCAAGGTGGCGTCTGGTCTGCTTTTTACAGAATCGGGAGAAGTTTCGTATGCAAGGTGGCGTCTGGCCTGCTATTTACAGACTCGGGAGAAGTTTCGTATGCAAGGTGGCGTCTGGTCTGCTTTTTACAGACTCGGGAGAAGTTTCGAATGCAAGGTGGCGTCTGGCCTGCTTTTTACAGATTCGGGAGAAGTTTCGTATGCGAGGTGGCGTCTGGTCTGCTTTTTACAGAATCGGGAGAAGTTTCGTATGCAAGGTGGCGTCTGGCGTGCTATTTACAGACTCGGGAGAAGTTTCGTATGCAAGGTGGCGTCTGGTCTGCTTTTTACAGACTCGGGAGAAGTTACGTATGCAAGGTGGCGTCTGGCCTGCTTTTTACAGACTCGGGAGACGTTTCGAATGCAAGGTGGCGTCTGGTCTGCTTTTTACAGAATCGGGAGAAGTTTCGTATGCAAGGTGGCGTCTGGTCTGCTTTTTACAGACTCAGGAGAAGTTTCGTATGCAAGGTGGCGTCTGGTCTGCTATTTACAGACTCGGGAGAAGTTTCGTATGTAAGGTGGCGTCTGGTCTGCTTTTTACAGACTCGGGAGAAGTTTCGAATGCACGGTGGCGTCTGGTCTGCTTTCTATAGACTCGGGAGAAGTGTTGTATGCAAGTTGGTGTCTGGTCTGCTTTTTATAAACTCGGGAGAAGTTTCGTATGCAAGGTGGCTTCTGTCCTACTTTTTATAGATCGGGAGAAGTTTCGTATGGAAGGTGGCGTCTAGCCTGCTTTTTACAGACTCGGGAGAAGTTTCGTATGTATGGTGGCGTCTGGTCTGCTTTTAACAGACTCGGGAGAAGTTTCGTATGCAAGGTGGCGTCTGGTCACCTAGCATACAAAAGTATACAAACAGTCCAAATATTTATGGGGGTTGTGGTCGGGCGGTGGTACTGGGTACAGTGTATAACTTACAGTGCCGAGGCGTCCTACTCATTTGGATAGAAGTAAGGCAAGGTCCTACTTTGCTTGCAGTGGATGCGGGCGGGGGTTGTTTGGTAACTTTTTCTCTCGTCTATCATTTCTCTTTTCTTTCTCCCTCTCTCTGGGAGACAGCCCAATATAGACTGAAATACTGTCTCAAAGGGTTGTTAAACCCAAAACAACCAACGGACCAACCAAATACTTAAGATATACATTAGTGTAGAAAAGCTCCACACAGAAGACCAATTAAGTTGAATGGCTGCATTTTCTGAACAAACAACTCTCCATATTCACCTTGTTCCCCTTATCAATAGACGTCAACATGTTCTAAAATTTAAGAATTTTCTCCTGTAGCATATCCATTCTTTTACTTTTAAGAGTAGACCCAATTTTCGAAGAACAATCTCGTCAAGGGAGGCAAACAAGAAATCACAAAAATTGTTTCCCTTAGTAAAAATGGCGAAAAACATGCGGTGTACCCATATGCTTGAACTAGTCGTGACATTGTATAGCAAAGTCGCTTGTGCTTTCAAAGTCTCCATAGTCCTACTAGTGGTAAAATCACATAATCACAAATTATAATGAACCCCGGTTCAACTTTTTTGTTCGGTGACCCAATATGGGTTAATGTACATATATTGTGTCAAATAACCCGCAAAAAAAACAGAGAGAACATTATTTTCAGAAATGTCAAATCGCTCAAGAAAGCACAATTTCTGCTTCTGGTTTCTCGTCGAGCAAAGCAAACTAAGCAGTAGCTAGACAAGTGTTGGGGTTCCAGGCTTGTACATTGAATATTTACCATTTTGTTCAGGCTCATAAAATTCGAAAGTAGGTTGCTTTAGTTGCTAACTCAAATGACCAAAACAAATTTTCAATCCTTTTTATGTGAAACGCAAGAACGTCTCATCAGTCAAAAGTTGTCTAATCACGGTCATTTACAGAGGCTAAACTATGGTGAGGAGCTTGCAGGGATGCCTCACGATAAAATATTTGAGCCGCGACACGAGAAAACCAACAATGTGGTTGTGCGCCCAGCGCAGACTCAGATCAGCCTGGACATCTGCCCAGTCTGATCAGAATCTTCGCCATCCGCATAGCGGTAGCTTAGACCCATAGCTATCCTTTAAGCGCTTAGCGAAGAGTCTGATCAGACTGGATGGATGCCCAGGCTGATCTGAGTCTGCGCTGGGCGCACAACCACATTGTTGGTTTTCTCGTGTCGCGGCTCATTTCATGCCGATAGAGCAATAGGGCCTTTAAGCCTGACATGAAAATTCTCCTTCTTTTGATAGCAGGCTTCTCTAAAATGAAAAAAATGAGCTGCGACACGAAAAAAACAACAAAGTTGCATGTACGCCCAGCGAAGCCTCTGATCATCCAAGGCATCCAACAAGTCTGATCAGAGTCTTGGCTGTGCGCTGAAAGGGTAGCTAAGGGTATAAGCTAGCTCCATGCGGACAGCGAAGACTCTGATCAGACTGGGCGGATGCCCAGGCTGATCTGAGTCTTCACTGGGCGCACATGCCACTTTGTTGTTTTTTGTATCGCGGCTCAAATGCTCTATCTCTCTAGAAGTTAAAGTCCATTGCTCTCTTGAATACAAGCTCTTTCATTAATTATGGTTTGATGATTTGCGGTTTTACGCTAATTTCAACAGTACTTCAGTCATATTAGGACAACGGGAGGGTGATAATGAAAAGCTGTGTGCAAAGAAATCCCGTTTTCGGCTGAAAAAATATCCCACCTACAGGGGAACTCGAGTTCTGGAACACTTGAACAGCAGGATAGTGCTTATCCTATGAAGGTAAATCCAAACACTGTATGTAGGGTAGAGTAGGGTAACTTCGGACAGGGGGTAAATTCGGACATACCATTGCAAACAGTGAATAATGAGCCATCTCATCAGGATTTTCACTGTTTGGCCAGCTATTTTTGTTTCAGTTCCAAACAACTGACATATAAGGAAACAATGTCACTGTCCGAATTTACCGCTGTCCGAAGTAACCCGATTCTCTCCTACAATTTATGTCGCAGCTCAAGTAAACAAGAAGTACAAACGATCCTGAATCGCTCACCTAGCACCAAGTAACACCATAAGAAAGTAAGCAATTGTCTCCATACTTTATCGCCTAACAACTATTAAGTCAGCTGCATAGTTATCTTATTCTGAAACATTAACCCGTTTTGCCTAGTGTCCCATGAAAGGGTCATTGGCAAACAGTGAAGACCCAGATCAGACCAAGCTTGGTCGAACTCTGTTCAGCGGTTCATAAGAGGAAGTCACCTGAAAGAAAAGTTTACGCACGATCGACGCCGACAATTAACAGCAGAAACAGAATGCTCTACCTCTAAGGATTCTAGAGATGTATGGATAATTTAGAATTTACCTACTTTTTTTTATAAAAAATAATCACTTCCAGCCAATGCAAAGGCTACAAAACAACGTATCAGAAAAAAATGTTTAGACTTTAAATGGCCTATCCGTATCGCAATTTTCCCTTCCAAAGCACCATATCATGTGGCAGAACAATCTAAAAAGATTACTTGGAAAAGTTAACACAAAACATCAATGTTAAACAAAGGTTTACTTAGCTTGAACGGGTTTTTCTTCTTTCCTTCCACTAAATCAGCTTCCCGGTTCTGCAGACTGACTCTCAACGCTCCGACTACAGCCTAGCAACGTCATTTCGATCAGCGTTACTAACATAATGACGTAACGTCATGAGTAACGTCGCGTCAAAAGGAACTTATACCGTATGTGAACAGCAAAAGCTTAGGCTGATCAGAGCGCTTGCTGTTAGCATACATCAAATAAGGACAGGTACAAAATAGAAAAGCTCTATATAGACTGCACGGATTTAATGAAACGTGACTTCGCCAAATACGTTAAGCCCTCTTTTTGTCTGACGCTGCTCATTTGTGTCTCGTCGTGACTTTCACTTTATCATACTGACATCAGGCTGTGCAACTGCGCAAACTGGTGTTTTTGTGTGGCCTACTCATATATACAATGCCATTTGATGAGGCCATAATGGCCATGACTTTGACAATTTCAAAATATCAATCGCATGGCCTGTTGGGTCCATTTGTCGATTTTTTAGTTGCTTCGTAAACTGCCCCCATTACACTGTCATACAGCTGTCGTGAAACATATCATATCTCTGACGCACTCCCCCTCTACCCCCACCTCCTGTGGTGCGAAAACATACAGAGAGAGAGAGAGAGAGAGAGAGAGAGAGAAGCAGAGAGAGAGAGAGAGAGAGAGAGAGAGGTTTTGTACAAATATATTTTCCACAAAAACATATAATTAATTTATATGTTTGAAATTTCACGCTTTGCAAAAGCAAATAGTGCTTTTGAGACTCGACTGGATTCCAATTCGCGAAAATAGAAAAAAAACACAGTCCTGTGCTGAGATATGGACATCGGGAAAGGGGTGGGAAGGAATCGTTTGGTGAGTATATAAGGGCGGCAAAATACAGCAGGGGTAGTGGACGAGGGGCAGGATTACAAACTACAGCAGCTGAAATGATTTTTTTTCTCTATAAACCATGTAATCAAGATTACGTGAGTAATTAAATGATAACATCGATGATTTGTCCTGTAATAATCTTGCCAATAGTTCTTAAAATGCCAAAATGTCAATAGTATTTCTTTTCACTTTTGAATTTAAAGGAGTTTAAAGCTAATCAACCGCGGCAATAATTACAACAGATATTAATCAGGCCATTGAACTGGCTTCGGACCATTTATGAAAGAGGTGTCCGATTTCTTTTCTTTTTCAAATTGTCAATCACTTAAAACAAAAGTCGATATTTCGCTACAACAACAGAAAAAGGATTTTCTATAGTTAAAGCTATTGGTAAAGAATTAGATCAGCCTGTCCATTCTTGCAGTCCGATTAGAGTCATTGCTTCTGGTTGTTGGATTCCTCCAGTTCCATCAATTTTGTCCATATGAAACAAGGAACACTCTAATCAGCCTGCGCAGTTGCGCAGACCGATCGGAGTATTCCTTGTCTGCTCATGGTAGAAGGCATATTTTCATGTAGCAGCTTATTCAAAAAGTGTATCTTTGGAAAAGTTATTTTATCTTTTGCATCGCCAACGAATTCGGGCACCGATTTGTCTAATTCCCTAAATGATATAAACCTAGTGTGTGCAGACTATGGAATGACTCTGGAATGTTCAAATATTACGTAATGCGCAGGCACGTGCAAGTTGGCTCTAAAATGCTAAACGCTAAGAACTGTGAAGTGGAAGCATTAAGTTTTCATTTAATTTACTGATTGGACTTTAAATGTGGAGTATATTTCCGTTGACGAACAGTGTACAAGTACACGTTTTGGAAATGAAATAAAAAAAATAACAAATTTGAGAGAATATGGTTTTGAACCATGGCTTTTAAGACGTATGTGAAATAACATTGCATACTGATTTATATGTATTTGAGGAATAAGCAAACTGTAAATCCTGTAAAATTATAAATGAGCCATAAAGTGTATATAGATTAGATTAAACATATTTTATTGCATAAATCACAAAAGGATCAGACACAAGTTATGACAACATTAGATCGTCTTCTCCTTAACATTTTAACAATAATATTATAAAGATACAATGGCGAATGATGAACACAAATATACTGTCAAAACACAAACCGTACATAATTATAACATTGAAAGGAAACCATGAAAAGAAAAGGTAATGAAAAAAACAGCGAAAAAAAAATGAAAGTGATAAATGTGATAAAGTGGCTCCCAAACAGCGCAAGCGTCCTCCGATACAGCAAACAAAACAATCATGAGTGAAAACAATGCTACACAGTACTCAGCTAAATCTACGTGTGTTCTTGATAAAATGTAAAACTGCGAGTATAACATTTTTATTACTATCATAATCTAGCAAAGTATTGCCATTCAATAATAAATCCAATGTCACTATGTAGTTTGGATTTAATTGTTCTAGCAATGTATTTCTTGAGTGTGTATAAAGAGGACATTCGAAGAAGAAGTGACTGACATTTTCGGTTGGTGCACCGCAACTGCAGTTTGCATAATGTATTATGTTGACATCGAATAAATCAGCATTTAAACTACTACAGTTATGCCTCAAACGTGTAAGTAAAATATTATATTTCCTTTCTCCAATGTACAAGTAATTAGGCGGTTTCAGATGCTGGTTTCTAATGTTTGCTTTAAATTGAGATACAGATAAGCTGTTTCGTATGTATGGCGGTAATTCGTTCCAAAGTTTTGAAGTCGATGGAAAAAACGAACTTTCATAGGAACACAATCTAGTAAAGGGAATTTCGAAATTTAAACTATTTCTTAAGTTATAATTGCTAGCTGCGTTGACAGTGTTTGGAAGCAAGTCACTTAAATAACTAGGAGCTTCGTTGTTGACTATTCTGTACATGAGTACTAGCTTTTTATTTTCCCTTCTTTGGTCAAGTTTTTCCCAGCCGGTTTCTGAATAAAGAGAATTTAAGGACGCAAATATTGGAAGACCTGTTATGATACGAGCTGCATGTAGCTGAACTTTTTCTACCCTACTGGAATCAGTAGCGCTACATCCATCCCAAACTTCAGATGCATATTCTAATAAGGGCCGTATGTAGGTTATATATAATTTATTAAGTGTTTCTTTTGATAATTTATATTTGAGTTTCCTTAAAAATCCTATTTGCTTTGATGCTGAATCAATTATTGAATCTATATGTTTAGTCCATTTATTGTTTGACGATAATATTACTCCTAAGTGTTTATGAGCATCTACGATTTTAAGAATATTTGTATCAAGTTTAAGTTCGAAATTATAATCATTAAATATGTTTGAAATTAGCATAACTTCTGTTTTTTGAGGATGAAAAGTTATTAACCACTTGGTTGCCCAGTCTTTCAAAATAGTTAAATCATTATTTAAAACTCTTTCAATTACAGCTAAATTATTTGAGGAGAAGCTAAGAGAAGTATCATCCGCGAATAGACGTGCCATACCGGTTAAGTTATCAGTTATATCATTAATATATATCAAAAATAGAAGCGGACCCAAAACTGACCCTTGTGGGACGCCAGCAGAAATATGTTTCTCAGACGAATTTACTCCATTTATGAATACCCTTTGATGCCTGTTTGATAAATAATCTTTAAACCAAAGTAAAAGATTGCCGATGATGCCATAATTTTCTAATTTTAGAATTAAACCTTTGTGCCATACTCGGTCGAACGCTTTCGATATGTCACAAAATACATGACAACTTGTTTCGTAGTTTTCTAAAGCAATGCATGTGCGATGCACGACTTCTATTAAATGATGTACAGTTGAATGTCCCTGAAGAAACCCAGATTGGTACTTATACAGCAACGAGTGGTCTGCAATATGGTTATAAATGTGCTTGTAAATGATTCTTTCAAATGCTTTGCCTACACAGCTTATCAGCGAGACAGGTCTGTAGTTGCCAACTTCTGACTTATCGCCCTTCTTAAAAAGAGGCATAACATTAGCAGATTTCCATAACCTAGGATAACCATGTAATCGTAACGATAAATTGAATAATTTAGTTAAAGGTACAGATATTGTATGACATGTATATTTTAGCATCCTGTGGCTGATTCCATCGGGACCAGACGCTTTGTTTACTTTAAGGGTACGTAAAACGTCCACGACTTCCGATTGTAATATTCTTATATCCGGTATAAGTGCGTCAGTACGTTTTTCAAAATTTGGTAATACTGTATTCGATTCATCGATACTTGAGATACCGCAAAAATAATCATTAAATAAATTAGTTTTTTCCTCGTTAGAGAATGCATAGCTTGTATCATCTGAACGCAAGGGGGGTATAATGACCGGGTTACAACTTTTTCCCATAAATCTGCCCATTATTTGCCAGAAAGATCTACTCGTATTACTTCTATCAGTGTTTGAAATTGTGTCCGCAATATTCGATATGTAATTTTCTTTAGCATATATTTTCATGTTATTCACCTTATTTCTTTGCCGTTTATATAATAATTTATCAGAAGGATTGTTTGTTTTCAAAAATTTCTTCCTTAGCCTATCTCGTATTCTTATATTGTACCGAAGATCCGAATTAAACCATGGCTTATCGTTTGCCCGAATTAAGACACTTTTTAACGGTATGCACTGTTTACATAAATTCAGAAATGTGTGTGTAAACTTTTCACATGCTTCATCTATATTCAAAGAAGAATTAAACAAAGCGTTCCAGTCATATTGTTCTATCAAATCGTTAAGCATTTCATAGTCTGCATGTTTGTAATTCCAAACTTCACGAGAGTAAGAGCTCGATAAATAAAAATCAATTTTAATCGAAACGTATGTAGCTCGATGATCGCTTATTATATCACTAACAGCCATGGTTCCAGAATCTAACACTAAACAAGCGTCACTTACTAAACACGGATCGATTAAAGTTGATGAATGTTCATTTATTCTCGTTGGATCTGTAATAACATTGTTTAAACTGTATAAGGACAGATAATCGCGCAATTGAATGTTATTTAAATTCAAAAAATCAATATTTATATCTCCGGTTAAAATAACATACGGACTATAATCCAACGCTTCTTCAATAGAGGATTGCAGTTCAGTGACAAAATTTGATTGAGAAATTGTGAAATCACTTCTATAAAAACAGCATAGCAATAGATTAAACGATTTTAATTTAATCTCAATCCAAATTGTCTCTAAGTTAGGGTTTTCGAGATCTAATCTACGTACATATCTTAAAGCACTCGACACGTATACCATGACTCCACCCCCATTATGGGTCCTATCTTTCCTTATAGGCTCATTATAACCCTCAAAATTTAAGCAAAGTTGATCAACATTGTCGTCAAGATGAGTTTCACTAAAAAGTGTATATTATACTGCAATGCATGTGCAAACAACGGAGCAACATTATACAGTACTGTAAACTTCACGCTCAGGATCCTTATATTGTCAATACGAACTGTGAAACCAGTGGTCAGACTGTGCGGATGCGGCTTCAAAGCTCAAACAGTTTTGTCATGGCATTGTATGAATTCGATTGATATTGAGCCGCGACACGACAAAACCAACAGAGCGACATGTGTGCCCAGGGAAGATTCTGATCAGCCTTGGTATCCCCCCAGTCTGATCAGTCTTGTTCATGGAGCTAGCTTAGACCTTTAGCTATCCTTTAAGCGCATAGCCAAGGCTCTGATCAGACTTGGCGGCTACCCAGACTGATCTTAGTCTTCGCTGGACGCTCATGCCACTTTGTTGGTTTTGTCATGTCGCGGCTCATGTCGCATACAGCAAACGTTTTCTGAACCTCTGAGCATTGTTTTGAAATCATTAAGATTCTAATTATTTCAGAACCTTGTGAAAACATAAATGGGCTGTTGAATCATTCTGTACAACATTCAAAATAACCAGTTTTTATGACAATGATTTTTATGATAACAATCAAGCAGAAGTAGCTGTGATTTCACTGAATCAGTACGGCGGCGGAAAGAAAAGTCGATTTCGAAGAAACAGACGGAATACTAAATTACATGTAAAGTTAGTTTTAAACAGAACAAAATGGATAGTACAATAAAAACTGAAGAGATAAACGCCGAAGCAAATTATTTCAAAGACAAATATTTGAGCAAATTGAAGAGTGCAACAGCTACCCCAACAAACAGTATTCAAGACGAGGTGCCGCCAAATAGTCCCGTTACAGTTAAATCCACGCATGATGATGTGAACAAAGCTGAAAATGTCATTGTTAAACCAAGTAGTCCAGCAGAAACAAAAGCTACATCACAGAATGAAAATAATACAAATAAAAAAAATAAAGGTGAAGTTGTTCATCAGGAAGAAAAGTCTGATAATGTGATTGAAGCAAACAGAAAAGAAATTGAGAGAAGGGAGAGTAGGATAAGTGAAAAATTAGCAGAGGCTGTGAATGCATATCAAGAAGCACTTGAAAGAAAGATAAGAGACGCAGCTAAGAAAGAGGCAAAAGATCACAATCCAGATGATGATGATGATTCTGACAGAGGTCTGGCTCTCTGGAAAAGAGCAAAAGTTTCTCTGCTGACCAAAATGGCTAAGGCAAAGCAGAGAGCAGCTGTCAAAGAGACCAAAGAAGAAGAACCCCGACAAAAAGTCAGGTTTCAGAGATGGAAACGAACAGCGAATGTACAGCCTAAGCAGCCAGGATACGCGGCGAGGAGACGATCCATTACAGAAATGCAAAACACCATGCGAAAGAAACTGATTCTTCAGAGATTTAGACGTATAGCTAGACTGGTTATATTTTGCAGAAGATGTGTACTAGACCACTGTTTCAAGTAAGTATCTTGTCAACCTGTATAAAGGTTTCATGTAGTATTTTCGCAAATTTCGTGTGAAATGTTTGTCTATAGTCTATAGTTTTAGGGAAGAAAGAGGTTGAGGAAGAAGTGGTCAATACTGATGCGTACCCAATAAACAAAGGGTAAATTAAAAATCATTGACATCATACTCATAGTGTTAGAATAAACAACAAATCTTGGCATTGTTCATTTTTCTTTCATTTGTTATCAGTTTTTTTAATATTAATTTAAATTTTATTTTTTCTTTATAAGTTTTAATTTAGTTTTTTCTTCAAAAACTAAAAATCTTGTTTACCGCAGTTGGCATACAGATTCATTGGATTATCTTTTATGTATTGAGACTCTCTTAATAAGTTAAAAAATAAAAGAAAAGCTCTGTATATATTTTGGTGTTATGTGAAGATACCGCAATGAAACTATTAGTAACATACGCATTTCTTTTCCGATCACTTTAAGTACCTGATCTGTCAGTGTTAGAATAGTTTCCAAGGTGACTGTCAATGTCTCATATACTTTACACTGAATTCTAGATTCCGGGAGCGGAGTGAGCTGACACCTTATATGCAGACCTTGAACTACATGGACTATACAGCTGACCAGATAAAGGACCTTATGTTTGACCGGTCTAAATTCAGGGCTGACAGACAGGCAAGTAAAATATGGGGTTTGTATACTCAACCAAATTAAAACTATACATTTTCGCTGATTTGGCCTCTTTCAGCTGAATATCTGGAATATGCCATTATTACAAGAAAATGTCGTCGACGAAAGGATTAAAATTGTAAATGATCCCTTTAGCAAATCCGTGCACAATTACTCTTTGATCTTTAAAGTGAATGGTTTCACTTTCAACAGATGCATCCCTACCATTTCAATTACATTTATCTTCTCTATGGGAGTCTAATCTTACAGGAAAGAATTTGTTCCCCTAGGAGCAAATTCTTCTTCAAAGAGTTTACCCTATTTTGAGAGGCATATGTCTTTCATGAAATCCTTTGTGAAAAAATGGTTTAAAATATGGCAGTTTATCTATACATCTTAAGTCAGATCCGGTATAAAGTTCTAGACTGAAGATTGAAATGGAATACGGGTTGTGTATTTGGTGGTTGTGGCCTGTCATTCACACATTTTCTTATACCTTATTAGAATTGCCCAAGTTGTTCTAAAGGTCATTTTTTTCTAATTTTCCGATCCGTTTTGATATGAGTTGACATGGCCTCTCTCTCTCTCTCTCTCTCTCTCTCTCTCTGTATTGAATAAGTATTTATGACGTATGGACACACTTTCAATAGTGATCACTCCTATTTATATTTAGTTATCGCCAGCCTCAAAGGAGACAGCCCTTAAATGGAAAGAATTTGCTCAGATTTTCTTCCTTTATCATCCTCCGATCGAAAGGTTCGGGGATATAGCGATGAGCCTGGCGTCCGTCCGTCTGTCCATCCGTCCATAAACATTTTCTTGTCCGCTCCATATCTTGAATACCCTTTGGAATATTTCCATGATACTTCATAGTTACAGCCAAGACAGGTTGGACTGTATATAGAACAGGTCAATACAATGTGTCGCGTACAAGAATGGTAACGCTTACTATTGTACTTTCTGTGTTATCTCCCCTTTAGTGCCTTTTTGGCAGATCCATGTCCGCTCTGTTACTAGAATACCCTTTGAAATATTTTCATGATACTTCAAAGATATGTAGAGCAGGTCATGATGATGTGTCGCGTACAAAAATGACAACCCTTGCTTTCTTACGTTTTGATTTATTTTCCCCTGATGGTTTTACTGATGGTTTTAGCTGTGATTTCGAGTCCGCTCTATAAGTTAAACACCCTTTGAAATATTTTCATGATACTTCACAGATATGTATGTATTGATTGATTGATTGATTTGATGCTTGACGTCCACGGTAAACAGCTATGGTCATGTCGGGACGGTCAGTTAACCTAACCACACTATTCCTGGGCAGGCTTAGACAGTCCCAAGCGGTTAACCAGTACTAAGTGCACATACTTTCGCCAGTAACTGACAACTGCCCTTCTTGAATCAGCGGAAGGAGTAACGAAAGTATGTGGCCAGACCGGGTTTCGAACCCAGGACCTCTGACTTATGAGTCAAGTGCCCTACCGATTGCGCTACGCGGCCCGGCCACAGATATGTAGAACAGATCATGACAGTGTGTCATGTGCAAGAATAACAACTCTTGCTTTCTATTTTTTTAGTTATTTCCTCTTATTGTTTTAGCTGTGGTTTCGCTCCCGCTCTATAACTTAGATACCCTTTGAATATTTTCATGATACTTCACAGATATGTAGAACAGGGCATGGCAAAGTGTTGCGTGCAAGTAAACTCTTGTTTTCTTAGTTTTTGAGTTATTTTCCCATGATGGTTTTAGCTGTGATTTTGTATTTGCTCCAGAACTTGAATATCCTTTGAAATATTTTCATATTATTTCACAGGTTGCAGAACAAGTCAAAAAATGTGTGATGTTCGAATATTGACGATCATGTTATGATATTATATCAGTGTCCCTTACCTCTCTGTGACCCCTGCGCACCTCTCGCTCCACCCCCCCCCCCCCCCCCCCCCCGAATAATTTTTATTCTCAGATTTGAATTTTGGATTCTTTGTCAAAATTCACCTTCTAGAGAGCTCAAAATTAGAGTTAAAGGGTTCGTACAGTTCGTAAATTAGATTTTTTTCACACGTTTTGAACTGTTGTCTCTGTCATTAGTTAGACATTGTGTAGGTGCTTTTTGGGAATTTACATCTTTTGGCAGTCTGTCATACTGTTTTGGTCTGAGTCTTAGATAATAATGCATCTGATAAATAGATAATGTCAATAAAAAGGATAAAACAATGACAATATACGACTTATATGTGTTTAAAGTGCACCCTATTTACTAAGGCGCCTTTGGTCGGGGGATTTGCCATCTCCTCTGACGGCTATGTTTACTAGCCTCTTCGAAAAGCGCATTCAATGAGCAGATTTGAAAATACTGTTCAGATAAAGCTGCCTCCTTTTAAAAAATGCTGACCAAAGCATGGCGGTGTATAATTCATATACTTTAAGGTGAATGGGTATGTTTTAAAGGGACACAAAATGAACCATTTGCTTGTTTGCCTCCCTTCTCAATAGGGTTCAACTCTTCAGTAAAGGGGATAATTTGCTCCCCAGGAGCAAGTTCTATCCTTCAAGAGAAAAAAACCCATTTTGGGAGGGTTTCAATCGCCCAGGGAATTGAATATGAAATCACAAGAGTTGCTCCCCTTTGTAAAAGTGGCGGAAGAACATGAAAGTATACCCATACATTTTAATTGCCAATAGTTTGGCCTTTTCTTGACCAGTATTCACTATCTTTTCCAGATGCGGATATCGGAAGAAACAAAGAAAATACTGAGTAAAAGAAGAGGAATAAGAACCGAACAAGAAATATACACTGTAAATCCTGCTACTCTCTCTCTCTCTCTCTCTCTCTCTCTCTCTCTCTCTCTCTCTCAGAAATGCAGGATATTTCATAAACTCTGTTTCTCGTTCCTCTTTCTCATCTCTCTCTCTCTCTCTCTCTCTCTCTCTCTCTCTCTCTCTCTCTTTTATCTATAGTGAAAGTGTCACTTTTCTCTCTCTCACCGTAAATATGAAGCTAGCGCTTCCGTGTAAGACCGGAAAATCAGTACGAGCTCTGGTCAACACCAGTAGCATTAGCAAAGCATCCTATAACTGAGTAACGCCATTTTAAAATGGACCATAAGTTTATTGCGAACAGAAAATACTCATTTGAATTTTACCCTGGTTGTTTCAGGCCCAGATCGCTCTTCGAAATAACCGCAGTTTTTCCGAGTACCCAGCCCGAATGCAGCAGATGATGGCAGAGTGTGGACAATATGAATCGTAAGTACCGTATTTCCTCGGTTATAAGAAGTTTTTCTTTCCAAAACAATCCCAAAAATCTAGATCCGTCTTATAAGACGAATTTAGATATTTGGGAATGTTTTTGGAAGGGTAACCCTTATTTTGGTTTGGTTTAAACAATATTTTATTTATCAATTTTAACATGAATACATATTCGGGAAAGTTTTGGAAGGACTGGGCTAGATCTTTGCGTTCATTCTGGAGAAGGGAAAACCCCGTTTTGCATCTGAATAAATACTGTAAAACTAGGGACAGCGGATTTATTCTTGATTATTTATGTTTGTAACACATATAATGTAGATTATATTTCAATAACTGCATCGAGTCACGTGACGTAACGTCAAAAGTCGAACTATCAGCGACTTGTTTGGACGTTGTTGACGTTGCGCTGTCTGTGCGAAAACGATGTTTTTCAAATTCAGTCAACTGTGCAAAGTTTTAGCCACTGTAAGCGAGAACGTAATTCAGCTTTCTGACCGGCGTTGCCTCTACCTGCCTTTGGTGCCTGGTAACGTTAACAGCCGATGGATGGAAGTTTTCTGACGTTTCTAGGAATCTGAACATCACTTGATGAAGGACATACAATTAGTTTTTTACGTGTTAATTGTCGCCAGGCTAGAATGCACTACTAGGTATGGATTGGATGGATAACTTGCGATTTTATGGCATTTTCAACAGTATTTCAGTCATACCAGGACGATGGGAAGGTGATAATAAAAGGCTGTTTGCAATGGAAAATCGTTTAAGATCAGAGAGATTTCCGCCTCCAGCCGGTCTCGGACCTGGGGCCGCTAGATCATCATGCCAGCGCTTAACCATCTGAGCTACCAGGGCTCCCGTTCAACTAGGCAGGTTATAGCGTAATAGTCTGCGTTCACAAAAGACTGTCTAGCTTTTATATGCTGGCGAATAAAAGTCATTTCATCGTACAATAGTACAATAGTAGATATTTTATGAGCGGGCATTTTAAAATTTTAGTACTATCTTTACTTTTTTTCCAGGTACGAGGCAAAGCGTGTTATAACCAGAGAAGGTCACCCACCCACAGCATTTTATTTTGTTCTCTCAGGAGCAGGTATACAGGGTTCGAGGTTATAGAACTTGAGAATAATCTCAAACTCAAAATAAAGCACACTGATTGACTGCTTACGAGCATGTGCTCGTAAGCAGCCAATCAGTGTACTTTATTTTGAGTTTGAGAATGTACTCAAACTTAATAGTATCTGGGCCAGGTTTTCTTTTCTTATCTCTCTCGTTACGCAATGTTTAATGGTTAAGGGAGATTTTTACTTTCGATCAAGAAAGAGAATAAGAACCATAAATATTCATAGGTCTTATAACAGAGACACACTGAGAAAAAGACCGATCCTTCCCCCTTCCCCATACCCCCTCCCTTCTCTCTCTCTCTCTCTCTCTCTCTCTCTCTCTCTCTCTCTCTCTATCTATCTATCTCTCTCTCTCTCCAATACCCAGTTTTAGGAATGGTGCAAATGTTACAAAGTTTCAAGAATTCTGCGAATGTTTTTTTTAACTTGCAACCAGAGAGCAGATGATTAGTTCTTGCTTTAAGACTCGCTTCTGTTTCTAGCTAATGATATGACTGTGTTTCATGTGTCATGACATTGCTAGTTGAATTTCAGATTTGTAAAGTATAACTGAGTGCTTTTGCTAGAAGGAAAGAAAAGTGAATAACGCCAAAATGTGCTCGGTATTAAACACACACACAGGGATACTTGTATTAAACCAACAAAGTGGCATGTGCGCCCAGCGAAGACTCTGATCAGCCCGGACATCCGCCCAGTCTAATCAGAATCTTAGCTGTGTGCTTAAAGAATAGCTTAGGGTCTAAACTTCCTCCATGCGGACAGTGAAGACTCTGATCAGACTGGGCGGATGCCCATTCTGATCTGAGTCTTCACTGGGCACACATGCCACCTTGTTGGTTCTCTCATATATATGTTTATTAAGAGCGTCATCTTTCAGTGGTTGCTATGCAGCTGGATCAAGGTCGAAATATCGCGAGTGCAGTAGCAGAGTTTGTAAAAGGAGACACTTTTGAGGTAATGATCCTTCATTACATGTTTCTCAATGTTTATTATATTTCTGATGTTACCGCCATTTTTGCGGGAACTAACAGTGATACCAGCAGGAGATTCTTTTTTCAAGTATTTCAAATACGCCTAAGCTGAAGGTGCACAATAGTGAAATATCAAGTCTGAAGAACTAACAAAGGGTTGTTTCCCCTACAAGAAAAGGCGTTGGGATGGCAAATAGTGTACACATTCTTTGCTTTAACGGTATATACCATTCCAAACTTTCCAGGACAGCGAAGCCCACGTTCCCAACCGTATGAACTCTAGAAATCTCATTACAGAACTTTACTAGTAAAAAGATGAGGGACTTGAAATTTACAAATGCAACACCAAAAAGTGATCCGTGCCGTGAAAAAGCAACCTTAGGCATAAAGGCGAGCTGAACCATGAAAATTCGAGAGATATGCTATTGGCATCTGCTATAATATAAATTTCTGTCATCTATGGAGAAAGAACTTCATCCTAGTAACTCAAGACAATCTGTCTATGCTGTCTGGGTTCAGCATCGCTTTCCTAAGTCTATCTTAAAAGGCCGTATATAGGTAACAAAATCTATGCACATTCAAAATATTTCTCGAAGGAATTGCCAAAGGTGCATATACGTTGTTGCCATGTAAGAATGCAGTCATAGTCATCAACAAATGCAATACCTGTACAAATGCAATTGCAGTTATCCATAAATGCAATATCTGCATAAATGCAGCTGCATTTATCCATAAATGTAACACTGTTTAAAATCAGTTGCAGTCGTCCACTATGCAATACCTGCACAAATGCAGTTGTAGTTATCCATGAATGCAAACCTACCAGGCTGGTAACATTTTGGTCTCATCTGCGGGCAAGGACCGCTGAGGTTACAATTAAGGCAGGTATTGGCATATACCTGTCCGGTCATTTGCAACGGGATGACATGATTATATTTTGTGAAATCATAAACCTATAGAATTTTTAACATAATGATGATGTTTCTTTTACAAAAATGGTAATCCAACCTCAATCAATTATAGGCCCTGACCCCAAAGTTGGTCTCCAAGACCCCACAAACAGCCCAACATATTTTTGCTGTTGGATTGGTTATGTATATACAGGTACTATGTATATGTCTCTCCGTTTGCGTTAATGCATAGTTTTCGTCGAGTTCATATTTGTTGAAGTCTAAAGTTTGTGTTGTTACTTTCATTGTTGTCAATCCTATAGGTATTTATGATAATGTGCGTGCGTGTGTGTGTGTATGTGTGTGTGTGTTTCTACCCAATGTAAGTATACAGTGATTTTCATCTTTTTTTTTCGCATCAATGTACCAGTTTTAAATTTCTATCCACAGGAAAAGCCAATGTTGACAGATACTCCTCGACAGTGTACTATTCTGACGAAAGAACCATGCGAGTTTCTCAGCATCTCAGAAAAGGTAAAAACAATGGCGCTAAGAATTGTCTTTGAATTGAATCAAAGTACCACCAATTAACAAGTCTGCAAAAAAGGAAATGGCAAAAAGTAAATTATTTTCTCTGCAAAAATAAAGCACCATTTCCATTTCAAGGTGAATAGGGACACTTCCAAGGGAAGCAGATGTCATGTCTATGATTGCTTCCTATCTTAAAGGGGTCAACTTTTAAAGAAACGAATGGGAAGCCACAAAAGTTGTTTCCCTTTGTAACAGGAAAACCTAGAGTTGGAGCTCTGGTAGCTCTGTAGGTAAAGCGCTGGCCAGCTGATCTAGCGGTCCCGGTCCGAGCCCCGCTGTATGCGGAAATATTTCCAATCGTAAACGGGGTTCCATTGCACACAGCCTTTCATCATCACCGACCCATCGTCCTTATATGACTGAAATACTGTTAAAAAGGACGTTGAATCGCAAGTAATCCATCCATCCATCCATTTTATCTGCTTAAGTCGTAATTTAAACTACGGATAGAAATAAATCGCAAAAACTATCATCTTCAAATTGGAGAGAACACAAACAGCTTCAGTTCATGTACCAAGAGCTGGAAAATATGTATAAAAGCAGGCGACGTCAGCTGCAAACCATTTACTGAACCAGGAAGCACAACAAATGTGAGAATTTCTAAACAACAATCGTGTCAAACATGCATACAAACAGCGTGCGTGTGGTAAAAAAAAGACCAAAGACCGAACAGAGCATGAATATGCCTGGTCAGGTCCATTCCCATCTGCAAATTCAAGCTATCTGAATTTCTTTTCATTTCAGGACTACAAAAATATCTTCATGCAAGGAGGTGTAAAAACACTGAATGATCCTGATCAAGAAAAGTTCCTGAAGTAAATTTTGTTACGACAGAACTTCACTGTCGTATATGCTTTATTTAATATTTAAGACAAAAATACAACCTAGCTACTAGGTTTCGGAATGTATAGTTTCAGACTAGACTGCCATTTTCATTATTTTTTATTTAGATGTGGTATACAAGCATAGCCAGACGTTAATTAGGGCATAACTTTACTCAAAATTGTCATTTGGGGAGGTAAATCGTTGGTTTTATGGTCGGAAATATCGTTTTACGGCGACGCGTACGAACGTAAAACGAAATTTCCGACCATAAAACCGACGATAATAAAAATAGAAAATAGGTAACAATAGTTGTTAAATGTTTTTCGTATAATTTGCTCAGTCTGTTGTAACCCTTCTGTAGGTCTAAATTATTTAGTTCAGTAAATATAGCTGAGTTGCCACCTATTTGGGAAAGAGCTGCTGACTCGGCTTATCACTTGTAATTTATTGTTTGTTGGGGTGTCTTTCTTTCCCTTTGATATTGGGGATAGGATATGGGATCTGATTCAGTCAGTTTCTGAAGTGTAGTTACTCTTTAAATTTACCTCCCCAAATGATAATTTTCAATACAGTTAACCCCATTCTAAGGCACTTTTCACATTTTCACCTTTAAAAGTGTTCTACTTTGCATCCATAGCAAACGCTTTTAGCGACGTAAAACCAGACGTCAGCCAATAAGAAGCATCGTTACGTAATGACGTCGGGTTTCCGACAGTATATCGCAGGATATACTGTCGCAAAATTTTGACGTTATCCAATCAGACGTCGCGTTACATACGTTAAGTGCATTAGAATAATTTCTCATAGGTTTGGACTATTTGGAATTGGTTGAATACAAGAATGAAAAGTGAGAAAAAGTGCTCGAGAAAGGAGTATCTCCTGCATGACAGACCACATCCGCTATCATTATTAAAGCCGACAAAAGATCAAACCAGCCATAGCAAAGCCAACAAACACTACACAATGTGTAGCTAAAAGGAGCGCATTTCTCACATTTTGTTCCAAAAAAGATTGTTTAGTTGGTATGTTGTAATAAAATGAATATAACCCAAATCTAACCAAATCACTGGGTCCTCCTAAAATTGTATTATCTATTAAGTTTGTTATAGTCTGTAGATAGGTTCAGTACCTAGAAAACAAAATCAAGTTCATAGAAAAATAAACCAACTGCATTGTCCTAGTAACATAACTAAGCAAATTTCAATGGTGCAATAAGTACCAAACTAAGGAAAATATAGCATTCTAAATTTTCCTGTGGCCCTGACATTTGGACAAGGTCTCAAAAATGTCAAAATACTTACCCTCTAAGCTGGCAAAAATCCAAGTACTGTAAACCTATTTCAACATTCAAACTGTCGAATGATTAATGTAAAATAATTTAATTTTAGTGATTGTTAATCATGTTTTCTTCGAAAAGCAATCGTCATTTTGATTTCGCTTGTTGTTTGATTTGGTGCTGTTGTTGTTTTATAATTTAATTTCCAGATCCCTGAGCTGTTTAGAAGGATGGCCTATCAAACTGCTACAAAACCATCCGAACAAGAGTCGATTCCATTACTACAAGTAAGGATTCCAGTCTGTGTTTAAGGAGAACTGTCTGAAAAGTCTAAAACATGGCCCCAAGGTTAAGAAACTTTTTTCGTACTCATCTCAGCTGAGCATGAAATTTTCTCTGCTGATAAATATGATGTTGGCATTTTCATATACATAAACAGAGAAAATTTCATACTTAGCTCAACTGAGCAAGAAAAAAACTGTACTTATCAGTAATTTGCTTTTATAAGCAGGTAAAATTTCATGCTCAGCTGAGCTGAACATAAAAAAGATTTATGACCTTGGGCCTGATTTGTTACTTAAGGCAATCGGTACATCACCATGTTTTGCCACCATTTTTTACAAAGACAAAAACCTTTTGTGACTTCCTGTTTGCTTCCCTTGACAAGCAGACCTTCCCATAAGGAGTCTACTTTCACAGAAGAGTCTTTGCTCCCCTGAGAATGAAGGCAAAATTGAAAATGACAGACTTGTTTCCCTGAAAGTATATCCAATAACTTGAAAAAAAGAAGGACATCATATAAAGGAAATTATTCAGTCAAATCCCACAACCCACCCTCAAAATCAAAAGGGAAAGAAAGTTCACACACAAACTGATAAAAGTTCACGAAAGGCACACACGGTAAACCGAATGCACAGCTTTTTCCCAAACAGGTGGTCATGCAGTTACTCGTGCTCAAAACAGCTGCAACATCTAATTTTACCTATTTTCTATTTTAAATATAAAAAAATAATACAGACATCAGAATGGACAGCTATTCAGGTGACCACATTGCTATAGACCATAGGTAAGCGAACATAACAACATATAACATTGAGGCACCATAACAGAAGTACCACCTTTGAACGATCAGTAATAGATTAACCCTTATTAAACTGGAAACCTTTTTGGACTCATGCAAACAGCATCTGAGCAAGGTCTACAATGTTTGCTTACAGGAATTTCTATGCAAAATACAATAAAAGTAAGAATATTCACCAGACACCCCTTACACTATACGTGGATTCATCCAAATGATTAGGATGGACAAGTCAACTAGTCAACAATGGGATTGTATCCATAATTGCAAATGTAAGCAAATCGGTAAGGCCATCATTTCTATTAGTTTGGAATCTATTTTATTCTGAAATTTTGTGTTCAGCTTGTGGTTTTCTTAGTTCTGCAATTTTAAATGCTGCGTTCCATTTTAATAATGTATTTCCATATTTTCGTATAACAACAACTACAAGTTTCTAAATGTAATTATGTTTATTTATATTACTATATGCATGTATTTGTGTTATTTTTCTGCAGACGAGGGGCTGTCCTTGCCATGGATACCCAGCAGTATGATTGGTTAATTATTGTCAAGTCGGTATGTAAAATTTTCGTATTGCATTAACTCTTGAAGCGTCATAAAAGAAAATAGTCGAATTTGCAAACAGCGTTGATAGAGGTGAGACGGCTCATAATGAATCTTCACTGTTTGCCTTCTACTCTTTCGATTCTCAATATGATATAGATTGTACAAATACTTTCTGAAATTTTGCAGACGTAAGTTTTGTCGTCTGCTTTTTTTTTTGGCGCTTTAAGGGTTAACATTTGAATTTTTCTACCAGATCTGGTTTTTTTTAATTTAAATACTGTCGAGAAATGTGTTTTAAAGCAAAAACATTCTTGATCTTTCTAAAACGCTATGAATACATGTAGTTCCAACTTCGGTTCACATTCCGTCCTACTATATCTTTAATCTTAAAACGCCAAATGCAGACAACAAATTTACGTCGGCAATATTTCCAGAATTGTTTCGACCAATCTTTATCGCATGTTTAAACTTCGAGGACTAGATGCCTAACAGAATAGATCCAAATGAATAGGCCTCTATGCTATTTGCAAGTATATCTATTTTCGCGCTTGGCGCTTTAAAGGTTTGTACTAAGGTTCTAGAACATATCTGTACATTCAAAACATGGTGTGGCAGTACATATTTAGTAAATCTGCATGAAATTTTCTGCATAAGCTTGTCTCCAGTTGCCCGGAATAGCAGCATATTGTATCGTTTACTATAATATATAGACTCAGTAGGAAGACTTTTTTCTCAAATAAGCTCACGACATATAATTTCAATTATGTTCTAATTCGACTATGTCTCAACCGAGCATAACTCATTTATATTTTATTGAAATATTTTAACAACCCCAGCCACTGCACTCTGCACTCTACTTTACTGTATCAAAAGTTAATACAGCTTCGTAAATTCCCAACACGAATGCATTTACAGAACAACTCAGCTGCAAAAGGTCTTAACACCTCTTGCACACCAGAAATAACAAACATCATTTTAGGAAATGCCAACAGACAACTGTTCGTTTTATTCCGAGCGACGTATTGTACAACTGAAATATCAGAAAACAAGTCAAATCTCCGGCACCATGGAAACTCACGTGGATCCACCAAGTAACGACATTTAAAAGCATGTCTTAGAACCATGACTTGTTCGAGACTGTACGTTTTTTCTCAAATAGTACAACCTAAAATAGACTAAAACATATCTCAGTTATACTCATTTAATATTTCTGTCGACAAAACTGACCACTTAAACCTGTATCACATATACTGTCCTGAAAAATGGCATAATAGAAGACTTCTTTTATTTCTGCTGGTAACGTTTCTGACCTCCGTAAATACATGCAAGTATACAAGATATCTATAACTTAGCTACAAATCGTCCTTGATGAAAATGCAAAGGCATACGTATAATATCTTTTAAACACACTATTTAAAAAACAAATTCATTCGCTTACATAGTCATGTGGTTATTCATTCGTAATCATATTTTATTCCATGATCAATTCGATACATTAATGATCAATTCGAAACTATACCAAACTATACCATGACTGTCCCATCCATCATCCTTTCATTATCCTGCTGCATCGTACAATTAACCATTCGATGACCTCTCATCTAAGAATCTCTATATCAAATCCGTATTCAGTGCAAATGAATGACGATATTCTAAAATGTCTTCACAAATCAGATGATATACAGACCGAACACTACCTCAGAAAATGCTTTCTTCTTTGCAAACCTTTGAATATGAGGCCTAAACTCTCAGAAAACAGATTGAAATTTCTGAATTTATACAACCATTAAACACATGCTGAACACCATAATTACGTTTCTTAAAAAACTTTTTACATGGATAAGAAGCATACGTCTGGTTCAACTAAATAACTCCTCTTTTTTCATAATCTCGCTGATCAATTTATTTCTAGCATCACTCGTGATTATAAAAGGTGGGTGGGGTAGGAGGATGGAGTGGGGGAATGTCTATCTTTACTAAACGCTGTCGTTGGCTCGAATGACAAATCACTAATTCACACTTTGAAATATACTCGCTTTTCAGCGAAAATCACAAGACTTCGTGCTTATAACCAAAACATGAGAACTTACTGCTGACAGTCTGAACATATTTTACAAACATGCTTCGCCACTTCACAAAGTTACATAATACAGTACCATCTTATTACTAATAAACGCCCCAAGTCTAAAACCCATTTTAACCGCTTACTTTCAAACTGTAAAAAATTTCAAACAAATATAAATTACATCAATTGTTTGCTGTTTCAGAAACAGTCTTGCATTCGTTCAGTGTCATACATGAAGAATATACTAGAAAGGTTTCTTTTACCATTTACTTGCACCTATTTATAATACTGTTCGAATTTCTCTCAATTTCAGGGTAGTTTGTCCGTCCTAAAGAAGCTAAAAAGAGTGGGTCCTTACGAGTGGCGGAAAAGTAGGTGCAGAATAACCATAGTACAGGCAATGTATTAAAAATGATAATGTACAACAATTAATACCCGCCTTATCTTGAGTTTTGAGAGAGAGAGAGAGAGAGAGAGAGAGAGAGAGAGAGAGAGAAAGAGAGAGAGAGGGAGAGAGAGAGAGAGAGTTTGTGTGTGTACAATTATACTTTTTGTGAAGAAAATGCAAACATATAAAATGCCTTTGAATATTTGATATTAATGCTCTTGACAGAAACAACATGAAAATTAAAGACATACGGGTGGATGGATGACTTACGATTTAACGTCCTTTTCAACAGTATTTCAATCATATCTGGACGATGGGAGGGAGAGAATCGAATGCTGTGTACAAAGGAATCCCGTTTACGTTTGAAAAGATTCTCGCCTTTGGCGGTAGGGATCGCTAGTTTAGCAGGCCAGCCTTTAAATAAAAGATAATTTTGCAGTGTGAGACACAGAAATGAATATAACGGGCTTGCTTTAAAGTAACTGAATGTCAATGATAAAAAAGAATCAAGAAAACTTCAGTTTGTGTATATCAAGCCAACCATATGGCAGCATGATATGCGAGAGATCGTGGTTTGTTGTCAGGAACATTCATTATTTCCTTGTCTGTGACATTTGGCGACCTGTGCAGGGGATGGGGCGAGGAGGTGCCATGGTAAGATATGTGGACTTCAACATGTGCGTGTTTTATTGATTCACAATGGTTCCGACCAGAACCAGACACACATATAATTTATGTAACAAGCCAAGCATGTGACTCGGCAGCTCATTTTAAAATCAGAGCGCGTGGACGGTATGCGAGGTCGTGAATTGAACAAAGATCGAGCCAGATCTATTCACAGAATATATCTCCATATGGCGATCTGTCAATGGAAGGTCAGATTTATAGCCATTTGAACGCTCCATTTTGATGGTGGAAAGAATGCCTATCTTGGTGTGAATTCTAAAGTATTTATAACTTATTATTGTATTTTTACCGAATGGTTAAAATTTAATGACATGCATTTTTCCAGAGGTAATAAAGCCTTTGACAGAAAAGGAGAAGCGAGAGCGTCAGGAACAAAAGACTCAGTGGAGACGCTTTATCCTGCCTGAACTACGCCTACCTCTAAGGAAACATAATGAGGTTGAAGAGATAGAAGAGCAGATAGACGGCAAAGCAAAGCCCTTTCAGGTAGCTTCAAGAGGGATATGATGAGATATGTTTGCCATAGTTTTATTATTGAATGTTTTTTGTAAAATACTCATTTGGTGAGCCATTTATTAATCGCAGAATCAAAAGTTAAAATTATTCATTCGAAAAGATTACCCAGCGTCTTTTATCCTATGGGCCACTTCCTCTAATAGGTAGAACACGGATGTACCGCTGGATTAGGTATCTCGTACTTGTCTCCGGGATAATATGATAAGCTACGCTTTCAGGCATTAAATTAAATAGCCCTATTTTCCATTCTTTTTATTATATCATAGCCGATTAGTTTACAAATCAGTTAGCAAACAATTTTTCTCGTAGTTTCTCCTTTGTATCTTAGACCCCTCGATAGGCTAAACAATTACGCCTTCTATACATGGGTCAGTTTATCACCTCAAACTGCTGGAAAATCTCCAACTACTAGAAAACAGAAAAAAAGATTATTAAAGCATATAGAATGGAACATTTTGATTGAAGGTTAAATCAGGCTTTTTTAGAAAAAAGTAGGATGAAAAATAAAAGATGTATAAAACAGGAAGAAATAAATTGGTTGAAAATAAATTGTAAAAAAAACATAACTAATTTAATCACAAATTTTATGAATAGGAATGTTTTGCATTTTAAATGATATGAAAAGTTATGGTTTTGGCGTCCACTCTTTATGTAAATACGGGACCGGTGTCTTCTATTTTTCTATCTGAACAATCACTCCATAGAATGCAAAGATATTATCGGAGCTCAGTTTACTGTTTACGTAGGAGACCGAACTTAAGGTGCATATGTACACTTTCTGGAGAAGAAAATGTCATTTTCATTTTGTTTTCCTTCTTAAAGGGATCAACTTTGAAAGGTAATAATTTGAGAAGAGAGAAAAATATGAAAATGTTGCTTCCTCTGAAAATATACCTATACACCTTTATAGTGATCTGTTTGAGAAATCTCTATTCCCAAGATGAAATATCTTCATATTGAAGCATATGATATTATCGTTTGTTTACTCGAAAGAAAATATCTTCATATAATATTATCGTTTGCTTTATTTAGCACCCCGACATAAAAGTTCAGTTTGAAGATGGTGGTCAGCAGAAGAAGGGAAAGAAGTATTGTTATCCGAGTCTGTGGACATATAAGAAGGGTAATTGTATTTCTTGCTTAGACTAATTTCCAAGTTGTTTTCATAAACGATAGACACGTCACTGTAACATATCATTGCAAAGGAAGACTTATTTCTTTGAATCATGTCACATTTTTCTGTACTAGCAATTGCATCAGCACTTTCTTCAATAAAACCGGTACTTACGAAGATAAAATTTTATTATTCGTGAACTTACATGAAATGAATGCTTTATAACATCGGACAAGTGCTGCCCTGTGCGTGCTTTCGGAAACGTGACGCAAATATTGTTAAAAGACGTAAAGAATCATATATGGTATTTGACCAATACTTTGCATCTTATGGAGTTTAAAGGAGAACTATTTATGAAAACACTAGATGTTCTAGAACTACCTTGCAATGGATATTCTGGCGTTCCTTGCATGTCAGCTTTTATTTTATTATTATCCGTATTATGATCACTTTGAACAAGCACATCGACTGTTACAACAGTGGAATTTTACATTGATTTTGACGCACTTTTTTTAACTTACCCTTTCTTCATATCAGCCATAAAGAGCTGAAAATTTGGATTTAAACTGACCGCATAGAAAAACACAGGATATTTATTAAATACAATAGCACCAAGCAGTAATGGTGTTCATGCTATATCTCCCCAGGAGTGGAAGAGGAAGATAAAGACCAACAGCAGAATTTCTCCAACATCAATAAGCAATACCTTTACCTCATGAGCTCTTCAGGCGATAAAGAACAAAGTAAGAGCGCCAGACACAGTGGTAAATCAAGTATATCAAGTTTAAGAAAGACTCATTCAGAGGAGGCTATGAAACTGCAAAGCGTGGAGGAACGCCTTACGATGTCTCCCTGTTTATCGGAGCATTCCGCCGCTTCCTCGGAATCTGCAATGACAGGTATAAAAATGAATTAATTGTTTATAAGATGGGGTTTTCCCTTCCTAAACAATCTAATATCTCAGATTCTCAAAAATTCTTTTCGTCATTAAATTTAGCATATAATGACAATTAAATGATTTAATGCATGAGCTAGTTGTTTGGTTAAAAAAACTTCGCAATTACTTGAAACTTATCATGGATTTACAACTTTTTAATGCACGAACTAGTGTATACGACATACAAAACGACTGCTTTCGTAAATTCCAAATTAAATGATAAAATAGTTTAATTATCATAAAACAGTATTTAGCAGTTGTTCTCATTGAAGATTAATACTCTATTATATTATTGGCCCATCAGGCACAAACCCTTGAATCAACCTTGATTTAACGTCATGACGCTGAATCGAGGTTGATTCAAGGTTGTGTTTCTAGTGGGTGAGTTCTAAGATCTATTTCAGAACCTCATACGTCATCTAGTTTATCGTCTCTTATTGGGAGTATCGACTTTGACGAACGTATTAGAAGCATCATGGAAGATGTATACGCAGACAGACCAAGAACGGTATGTGCAGAAGGTGTGAAATAAATCGCAAATGCATGATTTCGCAAATCAGTGTATTATGTTAGGAGGTAACGTAGTACGCAGTTCTACGTATTTCAAGACACATCAGTATACTACAGAGGATACTATTAATCTGCATTAATGCATAAATATCGGTGTCACACGTTATTAATAGGCACATTTTAACAAACACAAAGACATGTATTTACAAGGCTTTTCACGTGCAATAATGACCGTCTTTGCGACTTTACATATGCAATTTGCAGGGCAGTTCTTCGTCAATACGGAAACAAGCAGCAAGATTGTATTTGCATTTATCGATTAAAGACTTGTACGGAGGATTTATACAACTTTGGATATTGTAAAAATTGAAGTGCAGATAACATCAAATAAGATATTTGATGAACATGATTCTGACCTTTAAACTGCTGGTTAACGTTGGACAAAAGTTCACGGTAGCTGAACATGGCCTGAAAAAAGTATTTCTTAGACATACATACTGCGAGCAGGAATCAGCAAGGTGAAGACGATGAGGCCGAAAAATAGTGCCCAAATATTTTCGTTATTTTTGAAGCATTGTACATTTTAGCTATTTTTATAGCTTTTGGTCTCGGTTTTCAACATCTCCCTCGGTACCTTGCATGAAAAAACATGAAAAAAAACATGTTTGATCCCAATATTCCATTTAACTCACAGTGACTTAAACGAAAAACAAATATACATCGAAAAAAAATGCATATTAACCATGTAAAAACAAACTTAATAATAGTTGTATTTGCATTAAAAATAATCGTTTCTTCATTTAGGTAACAGAGTCGACCATGTTCAGACTGACAGAACATGCACATATTGATTCCTGTTGCTACACTTAGGAGATTTTTCTCAAAGAAAACGATTTTTTTTCTGAAAATATTGTCGTTAGGACTTTTAAAGTCGCCATAGTCCTATAACTGGTAAAACCGTTTATACGCTAATCGGTATGAAAAGCGCTTCAATCTTTACATTTGGTGATAAAATAAGGGATGATGTGGATAGAGGGATCCATATACATAGCAAAACATATGGAGAACGTGTTTTAGAAAAACGAAAATTCGTTTTACAAAATACAGATTTCCTTTCCTGGTTTCCCGTTGAGCGATGCAATATAAACAGAAGCGGTATAGTGAATGGGACTCCACTGCTGTACGTTGTATTTTTACCATTTTTTTTATAGTTTACGAAATCGCCATTAGGTCATTTTGGTTGGCAACTAAAATGACCCAAATCAATTTTCGAATCCTTTTTATATGAAACTCGATGATGTTTTATTGGTTCAAAGTTGGCTAATCGCCTTGATTTACTATTAGTCCAGGTAAACTGGCGATTTTTTCCCTAAACCCCAAACAAATTGCAACAAAAGCTTTTTTTGCATTTTTGTTGAGGACTAACAGTCACATATGACATATTAAAAGTAGGATAAAATCGGATAATGCAAAATATATTTTTTCTGCATTTTTACATGCGCCTATTTGCGTCTTAAATACACCAATTATTTGTAATGTTTTATATGACATAACATTATTGCTATGAGTTTTATATCTAAGAACCTATTCTGCCTCTGCCAGAATTAAATCTAGAAGCTTAAGATTGAATTTGACACAGTTTGTTGTTGAATGTAAAGCCATCTAGGTCTTAAAATGATATAAATTACCCCACCCACTTTATTCTGCCTTAAAATCTGAAGTGAATTTTTGAAGGTCAGTAACTGAACTGCAACAAGAAATATGTCATACTGATGACTTAGCTTAGAATAAACATGCTTCAATTTAGAATACTGATCTCTGAAGGCATGAGAAGCCCGAAACAAAGGGACAAAGAGCAGAATACTACATGCATAATAACACAAAGAGTGCTACATACTTATGAATAGTCTTTGGAAATCTCCTCAGCAGGATTTATGAAGGGGACCACTAAACATTGCTACGTACTAAATATGTAAAATCTGGGCCTCATGGTTTCAGGGAAGATGGTTTTTAAAGATTTTCCCCCATTATAAGTCTATGGGGGCTAATGACCCCTGGGGCGTGGCCAATTTGGACCCAAGGCATGGTCGGCAGGATTTATGTACGTGACAACTAACCATTGCTAAATACTAAATACCGGTATGTAAGCTCTGGGCCTCATGGTATCAGAGAAGAAGATTTTTGAAGGTTCTTTAGCGATATAGCTCTATATAAACAAATGACCCCCCTGGGGTGGGGCCAGATTGGACCCCAGGGGATTGGCTGGCAGGAGTTATGGTACACTAAACATTGTTACATACTAATTAAATATATCAACTCTGGGTCTCATGGTTTCAGAGAAGAAATGTTTTCAAGTTTTTCCCATTATAAGTCTATGGGAGCCAATGCTTGATCCCGGGAGGGGCTCAGTTTGGAATTTGGATCCCAGGGGCATGGTTGGCAGGATTTATCTACGTGACCACAAACCATTACTAACCATTGCTACATACTAAATAATATGTAAGCTCTGGGCCTCATAGTTTCAGAGAAAAGATTTTTTGAAGGTTCTCAGCTATATAGCCCTATATTAACAAATGACCCCTGGGGTAGGGCCAGTTTGGACCACATGGGCATGGTTGACAGGATTTATTGATTGATTGATTTATTGCTTAACGTCCACGGTAAACATCTATGGTCATGTCGGGACGGTCAGTTATCCTAAACACACTATTCCTGGGCAGGCTTAGACCTCCTAAGCGGTTAACCAGTACTAAGTGCACATACTTTCGCCAGTAACTGACAACTGCCCTTCTTGAATCAGCGGAAGGAGAAACGAAAGTATGTGGCCAGACCGGGTTTCGAACCCAGGACCTCTGACTTATGAGTCAGGTGCCCTACCGATTGCGCTACGCGGCCTATGCAGGGAATCACTAAGCATTGCTACATACGATATAAATGTTTAAGCTCTGGGCCTCCTGGTTTCAGTGAAGATTTTTTAAGTTTTTCACTTCATAAGACTATGATAGCTAATGCCCATGGGGCGTGGCCAATTTGGACCCTAGGGGAATGATTGACAGGATTTATGTAGGTGACCCCTAACCATTGCTACATACTAAATATGTAAGCTCTGGGCCTCATGGTTTCAGAGAGGAAAAATTTTGAAGGTTATTTAGCGATATAGGCCTATATAAACAAATAACCCCCTGGGATGGGGCCAGTTTGGACCCCAGGGGCATGGTTGGCAGGATTTATGTAGGGGCCACTAAACACTGATACATGCTAAATATATCAGCTCTGGGCCTCATGGTTTCTAAAAAGAAGATTTTTTTAGTTTTTCTCGTCAGAACTCTGTGGGAGCTAATGACCCCTGGGGGTGGCAAATTTGGATCCCAGAGGCATGGTTGACAGGATTTATGTACGTGACCACTAACCATTGCAACATACTAAATATGTAAGGTCTGGTCCTCATGGTTTCATAGTGGAAAATTTTTGAAGGATATAGCCCTATATAAAGCAGTGGGTCCCTAGGGTGGGGCCAGTTTGGACCCCAGGGGCTGGATTGGCAGGAGTGAAGTGGGGGAAACAAAAAAATGCTAAATACTAAATATATAAGCTCTGGGCATCATGGTTTCAAAGAAAAAGATTCTTAAAGTTTTTTTCCCATTATAAGTCTATAGGAGCTTTATGTTGCCATGGCGACCAGAGTTCCAATCTGATCTGCCCTTTAACCTTATGCAGTCAGTCCCAACCCCAACAATGCTACACATAAAAGTTGATCAAGATTGGGCAGATGGTTGAGGAGGTATGTTTTAAAGTGTGGAAGACGACGACTGACTACGGACCAAGGCTATACAATAAGCTTACCTTGACAGATGAGATAAAACCTTAAAGAACATCCCATATTTTAACACAATATGGGTGTTTTAATATAACCTATATCACCCAAAAGGGACACGGGTGCAAACGCGGAGGCCGACACCGGGGTGACAACAATGGCTCTTCCTGAAGGTCGTTCAGGCGAGCTAAAACAATTTCTTTCCAGAGGAGTGGGCGGGGTGGGGAGGTTGGTTGTTAAGGTGAAAGGAGGTAGAGCCAGAGGTCCTGTGTTCGATACCCGGTCTGGCTACTTACTTCCGTTTCTCCTTCCGCTGATTCAAGAAGGACAGTTGTCAGTTACTGGCGAAAGTATGTGCACTTAGTACTGCTTAACCGCATAGGTGGTCTAAGTCGGCCTAAGAATAGTGTCATAAGGTTAACTGACCGTCCCGACATGACCATGGCCGTTACCGTGGACGTGAAGCAACAAAACAACACTCTCAGATGTCCCATTATTTGATAAATAGGAGTTACATCAAGCTGTTTTCTTCTATTGTTCTGTCACAGTCTTCATTTAAAAACATTGATTCTGTTTACTATTTTCATTACCATCCATATTGTCCATCTGAATAGGGGTTATGGTAAAAGCAAAATTTGCACTGGTGGGTGGGGTAAACCAATAGCAATATACTATATAATCGACCGGTTATGCATAATCAGCAAATTTAATGGTAGACAAAAGCAAAACAACAGTATATAACTGCTTTATCAATGACTTCTATGGATTTAACTTGTCTAGAAATGATGTTTATAATTGGCTTTCCGACCAAAAGTAGCTGTGCAGTGGTTTAAATCCTTCAAAAACAAGACATTTAAAAAAATCAAGTTTCGCATTCTCCGATTTTGTCCTACTTTTAGTATGTTAAAAATGTAGGTCTTAGGAGCTTATTACTACAAAGAAACCTTTTGTTGCAATTTGTTTTAGGTTCTCCCACAATTTGACTGGACTATATGACGAAACTATGGCGAGTAGCTTGCAGCGATACCTCATGATAAATTTTTTTCTTGCTGATAGAGCAATGGGGCCTTTAAATGAAAAAAGCGAAAATGTATTCGAAAAATATTTGTATCTTGAAAAAAGCAACTCGGTTACTCAGTATCCAAATATGTTAGAGGTTGATATTGATGAAAGCCTCCTATCGGGCGATAGTGAAGTAAAAGGAAACACTCGCAAAGTTCTTTTTACATTGATTAAAGATGTAATCATTTTGCAAGAATTCATTTCACAATAGTTTTCTTTCTGCAAAGATGTTGCAAAAGCTAAAAAGGGTTAAACCTTTTTAGGCATTTGCGGAGCTGAAATCTTCCTTACCATTCGCAGACTTTAAGCCATCTTAAGCCTTCGCCAAGTTCAAGCTTTCTGTAGCATTGCAAATGTTTGGCAAAATAAAACATTCGTGAGTATTTTCAGATTCATACATACGTTAATTTTTGTTTATCATTATCTTATTATTTTAGAAATGAATTTTATTTTTATGGATTTTAAACGCCAGTGAATGACTCACAAACTAAATGTGAAGTTTGTAAGTGATTCGCCGACTTTCACATATTAAAGCGAACAAGTCCACAAAGCCAAGTTTCATTTCTTATATTTCCAGCATGTTCCAGTATTTTTTCAAACTATCAGCTCTATAAATACCGTAGAATACGACGCGAAAAAATGGTGTAAACTGGTTACAAGCTCCCGGTGTAGGTGATTCATCAATGAAATATTGAAATCGTTTGTTTCTTCTTTTATAGCCAGAAAATCCATCAGAAATCGACCTTAAGCCTGAATTTGTGAAAGTGCAGACTCTAATCAAAGGACAAGTTTGGGTGAGAACCACTGTTTGAGTAATTTGAATTGCTTATCTATCGAAATTATAAATCAAACAAACGTTTCTATTTGATGATGTTTAGATGACAGAACCAAAACTATTAGTATCTTTCTTATTTTATTCTATTAACTTTTTTTTATTTTTCCTTTTTCTTTCTTTTTGTGCGGGGGTGGTTAATATCTCTTTTATTTATTTATTGTTTAAATTTTTTAGGGGGCGGTGGAAGGTATGATCAGATACTTGCAAGATGATTGTGAAGGTTTGATGTTTATGGTCAGGTTCATGAAGGTCCATTAACGGTTTCCTTTTGTTCTGACGATTGCACTGAACCCTAAACTTTGTTCCTCATCGTTTCTGATGATTTTATATGGTTTAGTGCGATGTATGACGAATGCTTTATAAGTTACTTGACTCTTTAACTTCGTATTCAGTATTTATACATTTTTGGCAATGGACCTGATTCAATGAGAGAGAAACATAAATGCTGTTTGTTACTTATTATCGAAATCATTTTAATAGTTTCAAGATCTAGAAAACTGATTAATCAAAGCTTGAAGTTATGATTAGTGAGAATCAAACTGTAAAAACAGATACTACCAACAAAGATTCTGCAGTTGAAAGACGAAATGCTAGTGAAATGAGTGTGGCACAAAGTACTCAAGCAACCATTTCAGACAAAGATTGAGTTGCAGACACATGTAGAACCTCTCCAGCGTGAATTTATGTGATAATCTTATAATTATTGACTCCCCTTCATGTTGAAACGAATCCTATTTATCTATCTGTCTATCTATTGATACTGCCTCAACCCCGTAGAGAGAAGATCCACTCGTAAAGTTTCAATCCAAACCAGATAACAATCAAACATTTTGTTAGTGGAGGAGCTGTAACATGCATTAACTGTATACGTCAGTAGGACACAAACTTTAACCCTAAAACGTGTTATTATAGATATAGGAACCCCTGACCTACATAAGAACAAATTTAAAGAAAAACTACTCAATCTTATGTTAGAATCTGCAATTGGCATCTGGATATAAGCTGAAATATTTATACTTCCGATTTTTATATTAAAAGAAAAGTTTGAATACAAACATAACCGATGCAATCAATCAGGGTATAACATCGATATGTGACGACACAAAATTAGCTTAATGAGATAATTGAAAAACTGGACCACATAAACCTTGAAAATTTTCAGTCGAACGTCAAACTGGTCCACTTATCCTTATACAACGTATACAGAAAGGAATGAACCTCGCGAAATACCACAACAAAACAAATTTTATACCGAAATCTGATGAAGGACAACACCAAACATAAGCTGGTCAATAAAATTGAAAGATAAAACACAGAAAGCTGAAATGAATCGGCCTAGCAAAGTTATTAGAGAAAGTTGACATCCATCAGAACCTGTTACAACTATACAGGCAAATCCATAGAACTCGAGTTCTTTTAATCTTATGAATCTAGTAACAGTAACAAATCCAGTTACAGTGACAAGGAAGGCTCCAACATTACAGAATTGAACATCACACTTGAATGTTTTAAATGAGATGCAGAATTAATAGCGTAAGCCAGTTACCTTGATTTTATGCATTCAATTTCTGATGATACGTATTGTTCTTTATTGCACAGGGTCTTGCAGATCTAATACTTGAGGATCAGCCTAGCTTCACAGTAGTCAGTAATGGGGCTGACTGTGTCCTCGTCAATAAACAGTTTTACAAGGACCATGCATCTGAAAGGCTGTTGAGGAAAATGAGACAAGACGTAAGTGAATGCAGTCAAGGCTATATGAGCCGCGACACGACGAAATCAACAAAGTGACATATATGCTCAGTAAGACTTAGATCAGCCTAGGCATTCGATCAGTCTGATAAGACTCTTCGCTTTGTGCTTAAAGGGTAGCTAAAGGTCTAAGCTGACTCCATTCGGACAGCAAAGACTCTAATCAGACTGGGCGGATGCCCAGGCTGATCTGAGTCTTCGCTGGGCGCAAATGCACTTTGTTGGTTTTCTTGTGTCGCGGCTCACTAATGAACTTTAACAAAATGTGTACGAAAATAAAATGTTCATTCAGTTCTACAAAAAATTCAAGCAATACAATAAAGACACCCAATGGCATTTCCATTAAACCTGTAGAAACTTTTTATTTATGTACAAAATCGATAACAACCAGTGCTTGTTCTAGGATTGCTAATTGTGCTTTGATTACTATCACTCCTTCCCGAAAATATTACAAAAACTGAAATTGATTTTTATTGCTGAAAAGTTGACCCTCACAAATTTACATATCATTAGATAAGGCCAATCGTGTTCTGTTGTGCTGTTATCCGCGCACGAAGCGTCATCTAAAAAACTGTAAATATGATGATATAGTGCGTTTTTCTCCACAATTTTCAAACCATTGCAAACTACCATGCACGTACATGTTTCATTTGACGAGACAGGTACATACGTATATTCTATATTATTTTCTTGATTAACTTTTGTTCCAGGGAATCATCGGGAGGCTGTGGTCTAAAATCTAATAATTTTTATGGTAGTCATTTTAGACATTGGATTTGACGTGCACAAATTTTGGTGCACTCCTTGTTTTGCTTTCGTTTCAGCATCAACTTTTTACGCAGTTATTTTCACGGATATTATAATTAGTGCCTAGAATTGGGATCGGTTATTTCCGATGATATAATCGATGACGAATCATGTATTACGTAATTACAGTCAAGTTGGGTTATTCCGTATCAAGTCTGAACAATGATGCTGAATAATAACACACTATACTAGTAATTCAAACGTGAAAGCTTCTTAACAGCAGGTGATAATTTTCTCGGTACAGCATCTGCCAATCGTTGCTAATTAAAATGGGATAACTCGGTGAGATATCAATGTATTACAACTTGACTCACGGCTATGTTTTTCATGTAGATTAATCTAATTTATCGCAGATGAGCTATTCTTGGGTAAAAGGGGCGTTAAGACCTCGGCCACCGGCATAGAACAAGGCCACCCTGTATGAATTGTTTATGCCACACCACACGCGCTGTAAAATTTCCTGTTTTTCTGAAAACAAAGCGATCTGCTTCAAACTAGTGATATTAAAATAAACCTGCTTTTATCATCTTAAAAGTACAATATTTCTAATTTCTTTAATGTTCCACTTCGTTGCTAATACTGCAAAATAAAGGACCAATCAATTTGTTTTCCGAAAATATCACAGTACAAATTGTTCAGCATTATAATTATACCAGCAGCCATATCATTCGCCCTCACTACAGCATAGCCTGATTAGGAATTGCCAATATAGAGAATAAATTACAAACCTTTACAAATACTGCACACTATGGTGAGCCAAAGTCAACAGGCACCAAACTGTGACACCATGCCATATCAACGTCAAAACTACGTATCGACGTTGCATCGATTTAGACAAACACTTTTCAAGGTGGTGTGCCCACTTTGTTGTGGTTTGATACATTCCGTAAAACCCCTTTTTCTAAATAGTGGGGTTTTTTTTAACTTAAAAACGGGAATTGTAATATTTAGATGTTATGGTATTAAAGAATTATATTTCCTTTTCGTTTGCCTCATCAAATAATAATGTAATAAAGTCATTGAAGCTATGATGTAACAGCCAATCAACAAAATTCTTTTCATATTTGATTATTGATTGCTATTTATACCGAGGCCTACATTAAGCTCTGAATCTAATAAGAGTGCATGTCGGTCACTAATCCTGCATGTCTAGCTTTTGTGTGTGGTCTTCCAATGGGGTTTTGAACAAGTATGTTAAGCTTCAAATCAATACCGGCTCAAAAAGTATGTCGTTCCTGTTATTTTATGCTAGCAGGCTGGGTTCTGCAGTTATTCCCCTTGCCACATGTAATTTCCGTCGCACACACGAATGCATCAAGTATTCCATATAGGCATAGAACTTTAAAACACGGTCATATCTTAATTAACATCGGTTTAATTACACTGAACTGCAAAAGAGCTTTGTTAGAGTTTGACTGGACAAAAGTAGAAGAGGTTTTCTTTTCAACCCCAAGCCCCCGACCCCGCCCCTTCATAGCTAGATTATTACTGAGTGTAGGGTGAATAATATTCCGTTTTCTTTTCAAGCTATGCCCATACCCGTCAGATGACCAGCTTCAGCAGGGCCTCCAAGTCAGTGTGGACTGGAATGACTACCGACAGAATGAACTGACGTCGACAATGAGTGTCCTGAAAGGCAAGAGACTAATGAGAGACGTTGTCCTCGGTGGGACAGCTGTTCAAGACACCTGTTGAGGACTTTGAATTGTTTTGCCTTCTTTCAAAAAGGCTAGAGACTATCAAAATAGGACATATGTCTTGTATTCTTTGAGAAATTATAGAAAACAACATCAATGAACATAGATGAATTCGCTTGTCGGTTGTCAGATTTTGTCTGGAAAAGTTTTACCATACTGAATCTTCAAGCTAAAATAATTCTAAATGGGATGCTGTTTATATTTACAATAAATATGTCAGCACTGTTTGTGCGTAAAAGTCAACATACTTAAAGAACCCCTGTGTTGTTATTATCAAAATGCTTTGAATGCATACCACTGAATATAAGAGTCCATCATAAGTGTCCATGTGGGATAGAAACATCTCACCGGAGGGGTCGAAATTTCAACCAGGGACGATGCTTTGAGGCCTTCGTTGAAATTCAGCTTCAAGACAGGCTAATTTCAGTGTGCTTTATTTTGAGTTTGAGATTATTCTCAAGTTTTATAACCTCGAACCCAGTGGTCTGAAACAGCCAAGTGTATTTATCGGGTCGTAAAACGGATGTTACACAGTTGGCACTTTAGAAATAGCCAAGAAACTCGATCTGTCGACTATTTCGTCTCACAGAGGACAAAAGCAAAATGCAGCTTAGTCTCTTACGTCGCGTGTAGAATTGCTAGCCACGATACATAAAACGTTCTGGTGAGGCCATTAAATTTTAGTGACGTCAAAAACCTAAGATCTGCTATCAAATTTCGTCCTAGCTGTTTGCATGTGCAGTTCTTTCATTTAAAATTGAAATACTAGCCAAAAACAGAAAATATCCTGTTGCTCATGTAAGAAAATGTTGCTTATGAAAGATAAAAAGTTTCTATACCAGCTTCAAGCCGATCTTGAATATGTAAAAGTGGGAGAAAAAATGTTCTGTTCTACAATGGAACGATGCTCAGAGGATTAAATTGTTTTGTAGTGTCTATAACAAATATATTTTAAACACTCATGTCCAGGTATCCAGTGTTGTTAGCAATTTCATTAAATGTGTTATGTTAGAAGGAACAAGCAAATTCATTGAATTCATATGCCCCGCCGAAGTGATTCGTTTACAGTTTATTTTAAGTTTCATAAATTTTCATTTCCTGATAATTTAGTTACGACCAAACTTGTTCATTTTAAATTAATCCAACGGCCATTACCCAAGCATCAGTTGGGTTATTGTGATAAACCGGCATGTGCAACAACTCAGCATGCTAATACATATTTTTATTCAGTTTCATGAAAGGGAGAGTTTCATCCTATATATATAATAGGGTTCTGCCCTTGCACCGAATTTCATAATATTATGCATAATGATTTAGCTGGACATGAATATTGCTTTTATAAAATATTTGCTCTTTCATCTGTTTTAATTGTTGAATTACAACATTTTTATCGGATGGGTTGCAAAAAATAGAGGCATCCCAATTGAAAGCAGCCCGAAGTTATTGGATGTTTGAATTTCTGACCTTTTTGTCCTTAAAATGATTCCTAGTAATTTTTTATTATGTATGTACCACTTATGTATTCGAATTATTATGTATTTATATAAAATTTCCATATTAAATTTTCATTGCAGATGCCACCCAATTTTCAGCTGCATAAAATATTTTGAACAAATTAATTTTTCGATTTAGATACGCTGCAGTTCTTGTCATATATATATATTAAATTAGGCCATTTATGTGTAGATTATAATCGTAAATTTTCTTGAAAAATGAAAACCAGTTACATGATTTTTATTAATGCTGAATGTAAACAGTCAGAAAAAAACGCAAAATTTTGAAAGTCATATTGCTTTGTGATAATTTTTTATGTTAATTATTTAGTTAGTTTTAGTGAATTTTATGATAAATTTGCATCCCCAAAACCTTTATTAAGGCAAAAAGTGTTTCATTCCTTTAACAAAGATATGTTGAACAGATTAACTGCACCCTGTTTTACAACACAGATAAAGTTTAAATGTGGCCAAGATTAGTCTCATATACTGTTCTTTTAAAACAGTAATGAGATTTTATGAATGAGATTTTAATCATCTCTTCTGTTTTAAAAATGTGTACGTTTGTTTGATTGAGGTTTTACGAACCTGTTTATATTTCAATGTAATGTCGAACACAGTAAGATATCCACACTGTTCCTGGGCAGGAATGCATTTGGTAAGGAGAATATAGAAATGAATGAAATCATTTTGTGCACTGAATTATCACAGAAAAACACTACTCTGTGAAATTAAATGTCAGATTTATATTTCTCTATAAACTATCAAGTGGTCAGAGTTAATTTAGTTTTGCATTCATTTCTAAGACAAAATAAGATCAGTATATGAAGCATCTTTTCATGCCTGTAGTTTAGTTTACTGTTAATATTACTAGAAAATAAAGTTTTCTTTGAACTTATTAACACTTAAATTTGACAGGCATTTTTGTCTAAAAAATCACCTTTATCTTTATCATGCATTATGTGACAATGTTACCGGTTTCCGAAATCCATGAAACATAGAGGAAACATATGGCCTTTTTGTAAGGAAATTTTAGAGGCTGGAACTGACTTGAACATACATAAATTTTGGAATGCATTTCTTTTTTTCTCTCTCTCTCTCTCTTTTCTCTCCCTTTTCTTTTAAAAATAATTTCATTTCTCTTTTTATACTATTGAAGCCGGTCAGACATAACTGTGTATGTAAACCCAGTTTATTGTGAAACATATTATTATAATTTTCATGAAATGTTGTATGTTGGTTGCCTACGTATGGCTTAATTGTAATTTTATATCGATTCAAGGGAAGTATCATACATTATTGAAGAAATTCTAACAAAACCTCACGTGCAAATCCCTATTATACTCATACAAATTTCTTTTAAGTTTCATGAAATTCTGTTCTTTGGTCACTTTGTTATGGCCTAATTTGTTGATTTTTAATCAATTCAAGGACAATAACTCATGCACTACTGAGGACGGACTGACGGACGGACAGACGGATTGACATGGAGAAAACTATGTCCCTCCACCTTTGGCCGGGGTGGGGGTGTAAAATATGCGCAACAGAAAACTCAAAAGCTCAGTATCTTTTTTCCGCAAGAAAGGAACGCACACCAAAGGTTACCACCGATTACTAAAACATTACGCTAGAATGAATCCTTCGTCTATTATAAGCTACGAAATGTTTATTTCTGCCAGTCTCCGTTAAAGCCATAACTTAAAGGTTGTTGTTGTTGCTGTTTTGCTTCTTTACGTCCACGGTAAACAGCTATGGTCATGTCGTGACGGCCGATGCCAGTACTTAGTACACATACATTCGCCATAAAGTGACAACTTCCATTCTTGAATCAGCAGAGGAAGAAACTAAAGAATGTGGCCGGCCTGGGTATCGACTTCGGGACCTCTTGCTTAATGAAGAAAGAAAAATAAAATATTTTTTATAATATCTTTTTACATCAAAACACTTATGCAGATGCTCAAGACGTGCCACAATTACAGTCTACCAATGGCACTGACAGAAAAATAGAACTGAGAGATATATAGTACATGTATGTTCGTAAAATAAAGGAAATCAATGCAAACAGCTTTGAAATTCTCTCTCTTCCCCGAAGAAGGACAACAAAATTAGCAACAAGTCCCGACGTGAACACGACAGCGCCTGACACCCTATCCGGGACGCTTTTGGTCGGGCCCATCGTCGTGGTTTTACTTGTAGGTTTCTTCTGCTCCGGAATTTCAGTGTAACAGTTGCTGTTTCTGTGAGTCCTCATGTTTGTTTTATCTTAGTTTTAATTTTGATTTCTACGTTTTTGATAATTGCATTTGTCAGCTAGGAATCTTCCCCGCTACCGAACAACTAAGTGTCTGACGAATCAAAGTAGGACCAAGGGTGCGCATTGCGACCACAAATCTTGTAAAGCCCGACCCCCCCCCCCCTCACCCCCACCCCCCACCTCAAGTAATTTTACTGTTGGCCGTCACAAGGCGGCACTTCTGTTTTGGTTCTTCATGGTTGTTTGCTACTATGTCTGTTATTGAGGTATTGTTAACTAGTGATTTATTGTTAACTAGTGTCTAGCGACAGTCTGCATGCTTAGTGATTAACCCAATCACGGTTGATAACTTTTCTGCACTCTTTAATTGCACACCGGGGGATCGGTCGTCAGACTCTATGATGGCCCCGACCTAAAGCTATATATTTTAGTTGGTTGGGACCGGAGCCTTTTGGTCTGTTGCTTGGTCCCCCGGGGCTCAACTGGTGACCTTCTTTTGCTTCAGATTTCCAGTGGGGTTGTTTGGCAGGACAGGGATCTCCACCTGTCAGACGGCCCGTTGTATCTGTTGAGTCCTCGTCTTTGCTTCTTCATGGTGTTGAAATTTGATTTATGTGTTTACCGTGATGATTCATTGACGAGTTAGAGGGTTATCATGCGAACCGAACAACTAGCTAAATGTTTTGTACCACTTCAGAAACTGAGGGTGAGGTTGGGCCTGTAAAATCGATTTAAGCCCCCCAGTAATTCATTACTGACCGTTCCAAGGCGGTAGTTCTGTTGTGGTTCTCTGTTGCCTGTTTTTGGTGTCAGAGTTTCTGTGATGTTTTACCTTATGTATGTTCTTATTATTTTTGGTTCGGTTTGGGTTGCTGAGTGGCCACCTTTTGGGAACAAGCTGCTCACTCGGTTGGCCATATGTTCTCTGTATCTTGATTATTTGTAATCTTAGTTGTTTCCAACTATGGTTTGAGGGCTGGATTTGGATTTTGATTGTTTCAGTTCCTGGTCTTTGCATACTTTTTACTTTTTTAAGGTTAGCCCGGTGACCACCTATACGGGAAATGGCTGTTCACATGGCTGTCGCTGGTGGTGTCTTTGGTGGTGACTAAGTTTGTGTTGTCTTTTCCCATACGGTGTCTTGGTGGGATCTAGGATAGAATTGTGTCTGTTCCTGAGAATTTTCCTACTTACTTCTGCAGTCGTTGATAATCATCATCAGTTAACATGACAAACTCTAGAACTTATAATAGTTCTTTTTCTGTTTCTACTTTGGGTTTTGTAGACGCAATCGAGCTCTAATTTCAGAAGTATTGTTCACTTACATTAAGTGAGCAGTTCTCCCGATTGTGAATTTCATCTCTTCTATAAATCTCAGTAGAAACAGTTGTGTCTTATTATTGTAAGTTATATTTTGTATATATAAATGTATTATAAAAGCTTAGATACTTGTTGTGATTATGGGGATAAACATAAAGGAGGTTTTAGCATTCAGGAAGTCCCTCGGCTTTCCTGGCTGCGTCTTTGCCTCGGTGATGCGTCTGGATAGTCGGTGCCATCTCTCTTTAGTCAACTGACCGAAGAGTTATTGTACCTCCTTTAACATTCAACACACGTACCTAGGGTATGAGAACGTAACAAGCAGGGACTTTAGATTACCACATTAACATAGTTTTTGTCTTGTTACAAGTCAGTGTCGGTGCAAACATTTCAGATGTTCGAAAGAAGTGTGTGCAAGTCAATTTTTCAGAGATAAAATTAATTTTGTTCAGAATTGTAGCAGTTTGAACATGGCTCTTTAACAGTCAGGCTAGCAAAGAAGGTCTTCGAAATAATGTTTGGAGATACTTAACGATCTTTTGTAGATATACGGTAACAGTGCCAAAATGGTGGTTAGCGACGCAACCAGGCCCAGTAGTTTCTGAGAGAAAGAACCTTAAAATATGCAACCCAAGTGACCTTTGACCAAAGTCACGAAATGACATTGACCTCTATAATTCATAGAGGTTGAAGTCGACTGTATTTCCATATCATACAACACAATAGCAACACAAAAATGCATTTCTTCAGCTTTCCCATCCAAAAGCCTTTTAGTTTAAACTTTATTTTATTTGTATAAACATAAATACAAAATACATTTAAACACATTTTTAAACACAATATTTTATACAAATGGGATTCAGAAGAAAGTCAATTGACTTTTTTCAAATCTGTATCCCAATCTTGCAATAAAAGTAATGCTTATATAAAAAGTGATTTGAAATTACAATAGACAAAGTTGTTAATACAAACATGAATAATCTTATGATTTACTATTATGCAATATGTATTTCAAAAGAAAACATTTCCATCTCGCACACATCCTTGGCTCCACGGGAATAGGAGAATATTACATTTATTTCAAAAGTTATCTACACTCTCAGAACAACTTGAGTTTTAGATGTACAAGTCGTCAAGGTGAGATAAATGAGAAAATGATACATGTTAAAATAGGTTTGAATCTATACAGAAGTAAATCAAGTCTAAGTTTATGAATTCCACGCATAAACGAGTTCGGCTATATTAATGAGTCATCAAGATAAGTGAAAAAAAATAATAACAATAATAATAAAATGTATGTAGCAAGCTGATGCCTTGTTTATTTTATGACTGAAAATGCACTGTCACACAAGCTGGTAAAATGTACACTCAATTTATTTGAAAACGCTTAGTTTTTAGGACAAAGTTTTGAAGAGCCAGAAAAATATCTTTGTTTTGTTCCGTGGAAAGTTCGTCATTACCAAAAAGTAGTACATTTAGGGTTGGTCTGCAGATCATCGAAACTGTATTGAATAATTCTTGCCTTAAATTGCTATAACGATTACATACGATTAAATAGTGATATGTATCTTCAACTGAACCACAAAGGCAAAGAGGACTTTCAATTATTATTTTTTTTTTTTTGAAAACAAATGTAGATTTAGAGAACTATAATTAGTTCTTAGCCTCGCATGATATATCTGGCCAAGCCGTTTCCCAGTACAGTAAAGTTTCGGAGGGATCCTTATATCCCTGTTTAATTTATGCTTAAAGACACTAAGACTAGGAGAGGAACGTATTTCTTCTGGAAGCTCATTCCAGTCGCGAATAACAGAAGGTAAGAAAGAGTTGAAGTAAAGTTATGACTTAGCACGTATAGTATGTAAGTTTGTTGAATTACGTAACGGGTATGTTGAAGTGCTTCCAACTGTTGGTGGTACTAAAGAGGATAAGTAGTCAGGAGATAGATCCTTGTGCATCTTATAAAGTAGCTGGAGTTTATGTTTTTTCCTTCGGGACGAAAGTGTTTCCCAACCAGTTTCTAATAGGAGAGAATTAATAGAGACAAGTTTAGTGGCACCTGTAACTATACGAGCAACTTCAGTTTGAACTTTCTCAAGATCGTTTACTTCATATTGTGTACAGTTATCCCATACAACATCAGCATACTCCAAGAGGGGACGTATAAAAGAGAAATAGATAGTTTGAAGAGATCGCCTGTCTAACTTGAATTTTAGCTTCCGCATGATGTTAAGACGACTCCAAGCTTTTGTTTTTATATAATCAAAATGTTCGTGCCATGAACAATCGTTTGTGAGTACTAATCCCAAATGCTTATGCGAAGTTACTTCATTTACTTGTTTTTGATTTAATAAAACAGGGGGTGGTACGGTTTGATGTGTTTTCTGGAACAAAAAAAAATACTGATTCCGATTTTGCGGGGTTAAATTTAACAAGCCATTTTGTTGCCCATTGGTGGATTTTTGATAGGTCAGAATTTAACTGGTTTGCAGCTTCAAAATGATTGTCAACAATAACATACAAACTTGTATCATCTGCAAACAACCTTATAGATGAATTAATATTTTCTACAATATCATTAATGTATAGAAGAAAAAGCAGGGGGCCAAGAATAGAGCCTTGAGACACTCCAGCGTTAACGGATGTCCAATCAGAATTCGCTCCAGGCAAGACTACTCTTTGCTTTTTATCATGTAAATAATAATCCGTGAACCACTGAAAAAGCAAACCAGAAATACCAGCAGACTTAAGTTTTGAAAAGAAGACCTCTATGCCACACTCTATCGAAAGCTTTACTTATATCGCAAAAAAATAGCTCGCAGTTCTTTTCCTTCGTCTAGAGCTTTGCAAAAGATATTGTAGGCATCGACTAGTTGGTTAGCAGTCGAGTCTCCAGGGATAAAACCTGATTGTAGAGTTGTAATGACCTCATGGTCACGGAAGAAATTTAAGATGTTTTTCATTGTGTAGCTGTGTATGTATGTTGTTTATATGTTGTAATGTATATTCTTGAAAATAAAATATGTTAAAACCAACCAAAAGCCTAAGGGACCAAATTTGACATTGCCATAAAATATTCAAGGTCAACCTGGGGCCATCTTTTATATAGACTTTGTAGCACTAAAGTCCCAAATGCTACATACCAAGTTTCGATGCAAGCGCCGACTGGCTATGGAAAAGTTTTATAGCTATTTACCATATATGGCATGGCGGCCATCTTGGTTATGTGACCAAGGCCAACTAAATAAATCCCCCCACACACACACACTCAGGTACCTGAAGGCTGCATGTGAAATTTGATTGAAAAAAGTCCAATACTTTTAAAGGAAAAGTCCTTTGAAAATGTTGACGCCGAACTCCGGAGGCTACCATCCTATAAGTTCCCGGAGCCATTGGCTAAAGGGAGCTAAAAAGCTTAAGTTCTTGTTTAAAAGTAATGCTTGATTAAAGGCCCCATTGCTCTATCAGAGAAAATCTTTTATCGTGAAGTATCGCTGCAAGCTTCTCACTATAGTTTCGTCATTGTAGTAAATGAACCTAATTACCCAACTTTAAACAAACATAAAATGTTACAGTGTGTAAAAAATGCCCACCAAGGCCTCTTAAAATTGAACTCTGATTGTGACCTTAACTTTAGAAAAGAGAATATAACTCTTGTTCACAACAAACATTCTCATAAGGGCCCCGCCAGACGAAGTCGGCAGAGGCCCTATAGTAATCACCTTGTCCGTCCGTCTGTCCATCTGTCCGTTCGTCAGCTTTTCGTATCCGGGCCATAACATCTGAAACGGTTGGAGATATTTTCTCGAAACTTTGTAAAAGTATAAAACATTATCAGACGATGTACAGAGAACAAGAACAATAACTCCACCTACATTTTACGGAATTATGCCCCTTTGTTGTCCGTCCATCAGCTTTTCGTGTCCGGGCCATAACTCTGCAACGGTTTGAAATATTTTCTCGAAACTTTGTACAAATATAAAGCATCATCAGACGATGTGCAGAGAACAAGAACCATAACTCCACCTACATTTTTGACAGAATCATGCCCCTTTGTAATTTTTAGTATGGAAATCGTGTCTGGTCCGTAACTTTGAAACCATTTGAGATATTTTCTCGAAACCTGGTACAGCTATAAAGCATAATCAGAAAATGTGCAGATGACATAAATCATGACTCCATCTACATTTTTTATGGAATTATGCCCCTTTGTAAAGTTTAGTATGGAAATCGTGTCCGGTCCGTAACTGTGAAACCGTTTGAGATATTTTCTCGAAACTTGGTACAGCTATAAAGCATAATCAGACAATGTGCAGATGACATAAATCATAACTCCACCTACATTTTTTACGGAATTGTGCCCCTTTGTAAAGTTTAGTATGGAAATCGTGTCCGGTTTTCGCAACAGTGAAACCGTTTGAGATATTTTCTCGAAACTTGGTACAGCTATAAAGCATCATCAGATGATGTGCAGAGGACAAAAACTATAACCTTATCTACATTTTTACAGAATTATGCCCCTTTGTAATTTATGTCTGGAAATCGTGTCCTGTCTGTAACTCTGAAACCGTTTGAGATATTTTCTCGAAAATTGGTACAGTTATAAAGCATTATCAGACGATGTGCAGAGAACAAAAACCATAACTCCACCTACATTTCTTACGGAATTATGCCCCTTTATAATTTTGTGTATGGAAATTGTGTCCGGGCCGTAACTCTGAAAATGTTTGAGATATTTTCTCGAAACTTGGTACAGATATAAAGCATCATCAAAAGATGTGCAGAAAATAAGAACCATAACTCCACCTACATTTCTTACGGAATTATGCCCCTTTATAATTTTGTGTATGGAAATTGTGTCCGGGCCGTAACTCTGAAAATGTTTGAGATATTTTCTCGAAACTTGGTACAGATATAAAGCATCATCAAAAGATGTGCAGAAAATAAGAACCATAACTCCACCTACTTTTTTACGGAATTATGCCCCTTTGAAATTTTAAGTATGATATTATGTCTGGTTCGTAACTCTGAAACGGATGGAGATATTTTCTCGAAACTTGGTACAATTATAAAGCATTATCAGACAATGTGCAGAGAACAAGAACCATAACTCCACCTACATTTTTCACGGAATTATGCCCCTCTAGAATTTAAAGTACGGAAATTGTGTCTGGGCTGTAACTCTGAAACCGTTTGAGATATTTTCTCGAAACTTTGAACAGATATAAAACATCATCAAACGATGTGCAGAGAAAAAAACCATAACTCCACACACATTTTACAGAATTACGCCCCTTTGTAATTTTAAGTATGATATAGTGTCAGGTCTGTAACTCTGAAACCGTTTGAGATATTTTCTCGAAACTTGGTACAGATATAAAGCATCATCAGACGATGTGCAGAGAACACGAACCATAGCTCCATCTACATTTTTATGGAATTATGCCCCTTTGTAAATTTAAATTTCGAAATTGTGTACGCTCTGTAGCTCTGAAGCCGTTAAAGATATTTTCACGAAACTTAATACAAGTATAGTGCATCATCAGAAGATGTGCAGAGAACAAGAACTGTAACTCCACCTACATTTTTAATGGAATTCTTCCCTGTACTTTTTGGTATGGAAATCATGTCTGCTTTATAACTTTAAAACTCACGAAAATATGTTCATGAATACTTTGCACAAATATAAAGCATTATCAGATGATGTGCAGAGAATAAGAATCATAAATCCATCTACATTTTTACAGAGTTATACCCCTTTGTAATTTTCTATATAGAAATCGTGTCGGCTCTATAACCTTAAAACTGTTTAAGATACTTTCACAAAACTTGGTTCGAAAATGAAACATCATCAGACAATATGCAGAGGACAGGAACTATAACTCAGCCTATATTTTTTTACAGAACTTTGCCCCTTTGTAATTTTGTGTATGGAAATTGTGCCCATCCATTCTGTAGCTTTAAAACAGCAAAATGCATTGTCACAGAAGTTGTTACAAATATACTTAGCAAAAATAAAAACTTGACAGTCGCTATTTTTCACCCTACGGTAGTCGGGAAAAAGTGAGACATGAAAAAATTCTTTTAATTTAAGAAAAAGTGATCGTTCTGTAAAATCATAGTCACACAAAATTCGAGATTCTTTAGTTACTAGTAGCAAACCTTAGGGTACTGTAAACGTTACAAGGGTACTTTTTTTCTGTTTTCTATGCTCACAAGCAAATAATTACCGAATTTAAAATTGTTAAAGTCTGCTTAAATGATAAAGGTTATATTGGCAATGCCCTTCCATTGTTAAATCCAATCTGTATGAACTCATTAGCTAAAATTTTGCCGATGCGCGGTCGACTAAGAAGCCGTAGATCGTCAAAAAAAACTCAATACAAACCATTATGAAATTAGTCAGAAATTCATTTTCAATGGAATACCCATTACACATTAAAGCCTTTATGGCAGTTTAAGAAATGACTTACAAATAACTTAAAAAGTAAACACATTGAGTTGCCAAGACAATGTAACAAATGTCGAAGAAAATAACAAAAAAGACGCATTGGTATAGAAGATATGGCAACTCAAAAATCTGTATATGTTTAATTCAAAGGGAGATAATCTGAAAGTTTTGAAACTTTAAACGTTATTATCAGTTTGTGATTACAATCAACATAAGCGTTTAAAGTGTTTTCTGTGCGTACTGGAAATACTGTTTTTTGCGTACAAGAGAATTTGTTTCTGCGCATGTGCAAGTTAAAGTTCTATTCTGAATTATTAAAATAAGAATAAGTTAGATAACTCTGGACAGGACTAAAATTTGCCAATAAATTTTAATGATTAAAGTAATCAGACGTCTGTCCAACTCGAAAAAATCCATATGTACATTATAAATTTGCTAGGTTGGCCAGAATTAAGAAATAAAAACCGTTAAGTTTTTATTTCTGTTCAGTATATAAAGCATATCAGACAATCTGCAGAGAATAAGAATTGTAACTCCATCTACATTTTTCTGCAGAATTATGCCCATAGTAATTTTTAGTGTAGAAACTGTAGCCAGTCAATAACTTTAAAACTGAAAGGTTTTATTGTTATTTCCAGTTGGTGACATATGACTTAATGCCATCAATAGTCCCATATAAAGGCGGGGCCCTATTAGTAACATGTTTCTAGCTATGTTTTATCTTTTTCTGAAGTTTCATTAAAATTGAGGGTGTAGTTTTTGAATCATGAGCCTTCACATTTGATTCCCACTTGAGTGTGGATACTTAAATCTTGTACAGCCTAGAGGACACATTGTTTATTTCTGTATGCATTACTTATATGTGAAGTTTCATTAATTTTTTTAGAGTGATTTTGTACAATTTTCTTTGAAGTTTCATCTAATACCCTTTGGTAGTTTTTTTTAAATAATAATTTGACATCTGATCCCTAGTTGTGACCTTTGGCGTGGGAACTTAGTTCTTAGCCTCAGAAAAGTAATCGCATACATTGTCTTTTGACTCCGGAGTAGGCATGGGGATATAAACCTTAAATCTTGCATTTGACACACTTTCTCATTAACCCTTTAACTTGAGTTTTCTCATATTTGTTTCAGTAGTTTTTTTTTCAGTAATCAGGGAGTCACAATTTGATAAGTGGCCTTGACCTTGGCTGAGAGAACCATACTTTTACACTCCACACATCTTCACATCATGCTGTCGCGTGATCCTTCTCTAAAGTTTGATCCAGTTTGCTTATGTAGCGTTTGATGGAAACTCGCTTCAAATTCCAGTTGACCACTGACTGTATAATGACCTTGAGCATCAAATCTTAAGCAAGAAATACCTTCTTAGTCTTATTATTTTTTCACCCTTCTGTGAAATTTGGCTTAATTCTTTGCCGTAATTTTTAGTAATTACAGAGTACGATCCCGGATCATGACAACACACAGTAATAGTTGTACATGTTATCTACCCACATGTATGTAGGTAGAGTTCAAAGGGTGAGAATAAGCTAACCTCTGTATTCGGAAGACAAAAGGCAGCCAAGACTTGACAGCTGCAGTTTTTAAATCACCTGAAAATGTTGAGAAACTGTACCACCATGATGAAGGCTTTAGGGTGTTCAGATCTTAGAGGCTCTCCATCCTATTGGGAACAAGCTAGAAAAAACTAGAAATGTTTTCAGAGAAAAACTGATGTCCCCCACCAGTCCATTTCCCATCACCTCTTATGAATAGAAAGCCTGTAGACATAAAATATCTATGCAAGTTTGGAGAACATCCATCCACTGGTTTTAAAGGTATCCTACATAAAAGACTTTGTCCTTGAAAAATGGGTCAAGGTCACCAACTACTAAACATGTCTTAAACCTGTCACAAAGATATATTCATGCAAGTCTGATGAATATCATTCAATCGGTTCAAGATGTAACTCATTTATAAGAGAGAAAACAATAAGCATTTATAATGTAGCTTTTGACCTTGAAAAAGGAGTCAAGGTCATCCAAAGACAGTAAACTCTTAAGATTGTCCCAAAGGTATATGTAAGAAAGTGACGTGGAAATCAAGCCTAAGGCTAATGAGATATATCAATTTTAGTAAAATTTCACATATCTAAGTCCTCCTGTGACCTTGAAAATGAGGTCAAGGTCACCACAATCTGATCAAATCTTCAACTAGTCCCTATGATGTATCCATGCAAGTCTGGTGCAATACCATCTACTGGTGCATGAGATATTGTGGGTACAAGAAATTTCATCTAAGTCCTCCAGTGTCCTTGAAAATAAGGTCAATGTAAATGAGGTCAAGGTCACCAAAATCTTATCAGCTCTTAAACTTGTCTCAGTGATGTATCCATGCAAGTTTAGTTAAATTCCATCTATTGGTTCACGAGAAATTGAGCCCTTTAAAAAAACTTTGACGTAAATGAGGACGCCGACGCTGACGCCGACGCCGGGGTTAGTGCAATAGCTCTTCTTGTACTTCGTTCAGGCGAGCTAAAACTATAGGTCAAGACTTATTACCGATGGTAGCTTAGAGCTTTACTCTTCCCAAATGTATGCATGACCCAAGTTTCATGGCTCTAGCCTTGATAAACAGAGCTAAACGCGAAAACCCGACGAAAATTGCAAAGTCAGCGAACTTTTAAATGTAGGTCAAGACTCCATATTTATGATGGCTTTAAGCTTTACTCTTCAGGATGTATGCATGAGCCAAGTTCCATGACTCTAGCATGAGAAAATGAGCTAAACGCGAAATCTGGACAAAAGTTTATTCCGACGATGACACCGGGAAAACAATATGCACTGCAGCACTGATATATATGTCTCGCCTCTGATTTGCAGGTGAGACAAAAAAAAATACAGAAAAAAAAACTAGAAATGTGTCCATACGACACGGATGCCCCCGCCTAGTGCCCTAAGTAAGATGGCGCCTTGTTTAAGGTAAAGGCACTTGTAGCATAACTAGGTTCACAAAGGCACACTTCTGTGGTACATGTTTTATTGTTTTCCTTGGGCAGATGTATTGTGCTTCTTCTTGAGAAGTACATGGCGGGGGGGGGGGGGGGGGTGCGTTGGATGTGGGGGTGTCATGACTGATATGTGATGATATTCTGTATCTTATCGCAGAAATGGATGCCATGCAACTTTCCAAAAGAAATAGCCCGGAAACAAGTAACTTTTCAAAAACTAACAAACGGACACCATTATTGTATGAAATGAAGTCGAAAAAGGGCCATAACTCCCACAATACATGTAATTGACGGATTTTACCAAACATTGAACTTGACCTGTATTTTATGATTATATACCTGTGTATAAAATATGAATTCAATATACCAATGCTTTCAAAAGATAATGAACGGAAACCAGTTTTTGCATACCAAATGAAGTCGAAAAAGGGCCATAACTCCCACAATAATCGACGGATTTTGCCCAACATCAAACTTGACCTGTATTTTATGATTATATACCTGTGTATAAAATATGAATTCAATACACCAATGCTTTTAAAAGATATCGAACGGAAACCATTTCTTCATAAAAAATAAAGTTGAAAAAGGGCCATAACTCCCACAATAATCGACGGATTTTGCCCAACATCAAACTTGACCTGTATTTTATGATTATATACCTGTGTATAAAATATGAATTCAATACACCAATGCTTTGAAAAGATATCGAACGGAAACCATTTTTTCATACAAAATAAAGTCGAAAAAGGGCCATAACTCCCACAATAATCGACGGATTTTGCCCAACATCGAACTTGACCTGTATTTTATGATTATATACCTGTGTATAAAATATGAATTCAATACACCAATGCTTTCAAAAGATATCGAACGGAAACCATTTCTTCATAGAAACAGAAGTCGAAAAAGGGCCATAACTCCAACAATAATTGACGGATTTTACCCAACATCGAACTTGACCTGTATTTTATGATTATATACCTGTTTATAAAATATGAATTCAATACACCAATGCTTTCAAAAGATATCGAACGGAAACCATTTTTTCATACAAAATAAAGTCGAAAAAGGGCCATAACTCCCACAATAATCGACGGATTTTGCCCAACATCGAACTTGACCTGTATTTTATGATTATATAGCTGTGTATAAAACATGAATTCAATACACCGATGCTTTCAAACGATATTGAACGGAAACCATTTTTTTCATAGAAACAGAAGTCGAAAAAGGGCCATAACTCCCACAATAATAGCCGGATTTTACCCAACATCGAACTTGACCTGTATTTTATGATTATATACCTGTGTATAAAACATGAATTCAATATACCAATGCTTTCAAAAGATAATGAACGGAAACCAGTTTTTGCATACCAAATGAAGTCGAAAAAGGGCCATAACTCCCACAATAATCGACGGATTTTGCCCAACATCGAACTTGACCTGTATTTTATGATTATATACCTGTGTATAAAATATGAATTCAATACACCAATGCTTTAAAAAGATATCGAACGGAAACCATTTCTTCATAAAAAATAAAGTCGAAAAAGGGCCATAACTCCCACAATAATCGACGGATTTTGCCCAACATCGAACTTGACCTGTATTTTATGATTATATACCTGTGTATAAAATATGAATTCAATACACCAATGCTTTCAAAAGATATCGAACGGAAACCATTTCTTCATTGAAACAGAAGTCGAAAAAGGGCCATAACTCCAACAATAATTGACGGATTTTACCCAACATCGAACTTGACCTGTATTTTATGATTATATACCTGTGTATAAAATATGAATTCAATACACCAATGCTTTCAAAAGATATCGAACGGAAACCATTTTTTCATACAAAATAAAGTCGAAAAAGGGCCATAACTCCCACAATAAGCGACGGATTTTGCCCAACATCGAACTTGACCTGTATTTTATGATTATATAGCTGTGTATAAAACATGAATTCAATACACCGATGCTTTCAAAAGATATTGAACGGAAACCATTTTTTTCATAGAAACAGAAGTCGAAAAAGGGCCATAACTCCCACAATAATAGCCGGATTTTACCCAACATCGAACTTGACCTGTATTTTATGATTATATATAGATCTTCTACGAATTTTAAAAACTGTTTACACTTTCTACTTCAGTGGCGTAAGGTTTATTCACTGAATAAGGGATGCCACACCTGTATGATTTAGCATATTATGCATGTGCAATCAGTGAACTGTTTAAAATCTTTCACCTGGCTAGTTGTGCGTAAATACTTGCTTAGAAGTCATCTCTATGGCTCCTAAAATGAAAGCATGGAAAGGGCCAAATTTTGGACTTCCTGATTCGAATGCTAAGACTCTGCTATTGAAATATTTGAACTGGTTTCTTAGCTAAAACTAGATTTTTGTGGAAACTGGACCTAAAACAGCTATTGATTAGAAGGCCTTGAATAAATGGCATACAGAAAATACAAGGTCTTGAGCAACAGTTTTCAAACTATAAGAACTTGTTGACTGGCTTTCACCAAGGCAGTTTAGGCTTTCCAGAAACTGGTGCTAATTAATATATCTCTTTACATAGACATAATTGGATTCTGATAGCTTCTGCGTCTTATTCATTTTACGGTATAGCCTGTACATAAAATTCAATATACTTGGATTTTAACTCTGACAAGTGATATATAAACACAGGTACAAATTTGGTCTAACAAGCAAATAAATGTTCCAAAATGTAAGTAAAAGGTGACCACTTCACTAAATATTGGGACAAGAATGTCTGAGCAAACCTTGTAGACCCAGGTTGGACTGTTCGGGAGTGCAAAAGTATTTCCCATTCTGCCAGCACTTTTGTGTCAAATTGATGATAGTCAAATCAGTGAAAGTCGAATTAGCTTAATTTCGGTTTTCAATCGCATCTGCTGCAGAGATAGCTTATGTCAGTATTAAAGCTGTTGTGGTAAGGTATTGTGTCAGTAAGCAGTCAGCTTTAGCAGAAAAGGTTTAAATTGTGCTGAAATAGGCAGTCAACCGTAGCAAAAAGTGGACTTGACGGTTACGCATCAGACCAGTTCTTAAAATTTGTATAAGAGCTATAGCTGTGTATGAAATATGAATTCAATACACCAATGCTTTCAAAAGATATTGAACGGAAACCATTTCGTACGTACGCTACGTACGTACGCTACGTACGTACGTACGCTACGTACGTACGTACGGACAGGGGTGATACTATATGCACCCCCCCCCCCCCATTTTAAATGGCGGGGGCATAAAAACTATCTTACCGTTTTGCCTGAATCTCAATCATCTGACGATCTCATCTGAACAGGAGGACCTGTTGAAGCTTCAAGCTAGAACATATTTTTCTAAGTCAATCAGTCAATAACATATGACCCCTTATTATTTAACACATTTAATAAGTCAGAATATTGCTCTAAAATGCTATGATATAAATTATAATCAAATATTTTATCCAGTGGTTATCACTTGTCGGAATCAAAACTGTGAAAACAATTTGCTGTCATTTCTCTACATGTGTACCACACATACGTTGATGTGAAAAGCGTGCTGAATTGTACTAATATGACCAGTCACAGAAAATCGATACTTGACCCGCGACATGACAAAACAAACAAAGTAACAAATGCACCCAGCGAAGACTCAGCTAAGCCTGGGCATCCGCCCAGTCTGATCAAAATCTTCGCTGTCCGCATACAGATAGCTTAGACCCTTAGCTACCCTTTAAGCGCACAGCAGAGACTCTGATCAGACTGGGTGGATGCCCAGACAATTCTGAGTCTGCGCTTTACGCACAACCACTGTGTTGGTTTCTCGTGTCGCAGCTCACTTGCTTTTACACATCTTATCTAAAAAAAAGCATGTATTTCATCGGTTATAAGACGGAGGATTTTTTTCCTTCCACAACAATCCCCAAAAATCTAGATCCATCTTATAAGACGAATCAAGATCTTTGAGATTGATTTGGAAAAGAAAACTAGATACTATAGCAGAATTTTCCAAGACTGATTTAGATATTTGGGGTCATTCTTGAGAGGGGAGTATCTCGTCTTACGGCCTAATAAATACGGCACAGCGAAAACCGTCACCCAGGGGAGCACAAAATGAGCCGCGACAAGACAAAACCAACAAAGTGGCATGTGCGCCCAGCGAAAACTCAGGTCAAACTTGGCAGCGGTCTATTCTCATCAGAGTCATCGCTTTCGGCATGGAGGAAGCTTAGACCCCCCTTAGCTACCCTTTCAGTCTAAGCAAAGCCTCTGATCAGACTGGGCGGATGCCAAGACTGATCTGAGTATTCGCTGGGCGCACATGCTACTTTGTTGGTTTTATCGTGTCACGGCTCAAATATGTTTGCCTTAGGTGTTCCCTAAATATAGGTTATAATTGCGATGCGATTTAGTTCAAAGGACCCAGAAAAAAAGGTAGCTGCTGCTGAAGACAGTTATACCTTAAAAGAGAGGTTTGAATTAAATACTGGGCTCACGAGGATGAAAAAATTACCAATGCAAGGACGAATGAATTTTCTCTTTGCAACTAGAACTTTTAAAAACTGTATTAACCCTCAAGGTGCCAGAAAAGCATTTACGTCTGCAAAATTAAAAATAAAAAAAAATAAAATAAAAAAAACATAAAAAAAAAACAACAAGAAATTCGGTGGAGCCAGTGGATGCTACCCAAAGGCTTGGAATAGAGAAATGGGTATCCTGGTGAAGGAGTGATTTTGTGTGTAAATTAAATGCAATTTAAAGTGGAAACATAATTCTCTTCAACACTTTTAGAGCTATGGTGTGGACATGCATACGACTGAGAAAAATAAGAAGGGAAGTAACCCCAAAAGAACTTGGTATAAAGTTATGGTTCTTCTGCTCTGCACTTCTTGTCATTGCCCTCTATTACCGGTACCGATATGTGAAATTTCTTTTATGTTCTCTTAAATATGTACAGAGATAAGCTCCGGGCAAGCCAAATAACTGAAAAAGTTAGGAAGGGAGCTAACTCCGTAATTACTAAAGGCAGGGTTATAGTTCTTAAGCTCTGCACTTTCTTTCATTGCCCTCCATCAATGTATGAAGTTTCATTTAGTTTCTTTCAATACTTTCAGAGATATGCTCCGGACAGGCAATATAAAGCAAAATTTAAGAAGGAAGCTAACTCTGTAATTACTTATGACAGCGTAATGGTTCTTGTATTCTACACTTTCACTTATTGCCCTCTTATCAGTGTGTGAAGTTTCTTTAAGTTCCCTTTTATAGTTTCAGAGATACACTGTAAAAATCGCACTTAGCTATAAAACACTAGTGGTTACATGTTTAGGTGTAAACATGTTTAGGAATATGTCATATAGCTTAACATGTACATCTTTTCTATTATTTTCCCGGACAAAGTCTGCTAAACACGTTATATTCTGTTACGCGTTTCGGATAAATCCATTCTCTCTTTTCCCCGTTGAAGGGCGAAAAAAAAAAGAGACGAAAATGTTGACAGAGAAAATTTTCAAAATAAAAGGTAAATATAACCAGTTTTATACATGTTTAATTTCTAAACATAAACCTAAACATGTTGCAAATTGAACATGTTACGATTTAAACACATAAAAAATCGGACTGCATTTTTTGCATTGATTCTAAACACATTTTTTACAGTGTATGCTCCGGAAAAGCAAAAAAAAAACTGAAAAAAAAATAGGATGGGATCTAACTTGCAAAGTACTTAAGAAAGGGTTATGGTTCCTGTACTCTGCATTTTCTCTCATTGTCCGTTTTCAATGTATGAAGTTTCATAAAGTTCCCTTTAATACTTTTGGAGATATGCACCGGACAAGCTTAATATTGAGAAAAATGGAAAGGGAGATAACTTCGTAAATACTTGTGACAAGGTTACTGTCCTAGTGCACTGCACGTCCTCTTAATGTCCTCTATCAATGGGTGAAGTTTCATTTAGTTTCCTTCACTACTTTTGGAGATATGCTCCAGACAAGCAAAATATTAAAAAACTTGAAAGGGAGCTAACTTCGTAAATACTTGTGACAGGGTTACAGTTCCTGTACACTGCACTTCCTCTCATTGTCCTCTATCAATGCTCCGGACAAGCATAATATTGAGAAAAAAAACTGGAAAGTGGGCAAACTTCGTAAATACTTGTGACAGGGTTATGGTTCTTAGGCATTGCACTTCCCCTCATTGTCCTCTATCAATGTGTGAAGTTTCATTTAGTACCCCCTTTTACTTCCAGAGATATGCTCAGGACAAATAAAATATTTTAAAAAAATGGAAAGGAAGCTAGCTTTGTAAATACTTGTGACAGGGTTACGGTTCTTGTGCACTGCTCTTCCCCTCATTGTCCTCTATCAGTGTGTGAAGTTTCATATAGTTCCCCCTATTACTTTCAAAGATATGCTCCGGACAAAAGTGTGACGAACGGACGGACGGACAGACGGACAAAGCGGCAACTACATGCTCACCCTTTGGGAAGCACTATATTCTTTCTTTTTTTCATTTATTTTTTTTTTATTTATTTATTCATTTATTTTTTAATGGCTCTTAAAGGTTTCAACAATCATTGATTTGTGGTGAATACAACTTCCTAAGTAAAATGCTGAAAATGCATCATATCTCTCCCAAACTTAGAAGATGTCTCCTTTCTGTTATTGTTGTCAATTAAAACTTCCTAAATTTTTTATTTATTGATCTTTATTAACGTTAAAGGGTATTATATAAGGATATACTAAACGAATAAGAACTGACCCCGATTGAGACAGGAGTTAAATAAAACAATGGTAAAGTTGCCTCCCCTCAAAGTGTACCCATTCACCTTAAATATAACACATATAATTGAGCCGCGACACGAGAAAACCAACAAAATGGTTGTGTGCCCAGCGCAGACTCAAAACAGCCTCGGCATCTGCACAGTCTGACCAGACTCTTCGCTAAGCGCTTAAACGGTGGCTCAGGGTCTAAGCTTAGCTCCATACGGACAGTGAAGACTATGATCAGACTGGGCGGATGCCCAGGCTGATCTGAGTCTGCGTTGGCGCACAACCACTGTTTTCGTTTTCTCGTGTCGCGGCTCAATAGAAACTTGACTAAACATCTGTGGAAAAGTAGAAATATTTACTTGAATGCTTTAAAACCCCATTAGCTGTTTCAGAATGAAATATTGTATTGCGAGGTATCGCCGCCAGCTTCTCGCCATAGTTTTGCCATTGCAAATGGCCGTGAATAGCCAATTTTACACAAATGAAACATTACGGAGATCATGAAAAACAGCCATCAGATGAGATGGCAAATCCCCCGACCGAAGGCCCCTTGCACTTTGGTAAAAAGGGCGCACTTCAAAACACATATAAGTAATATATTGTCATTCTTTTATGCTTCTGATTGACATTTTCTGTTTAACAGATGCATAGCCATCTGCCACTCAGACCAAAACAGCATGCCAGACCGCTAAAAAGCGGTAAAATCTCAAACAGCCACCATGTACACAATGGTTAGCATATGATACACTCAACATTTCAAATTGTGTGAATAACTTCTAAAGGACAAGCCCTACAAATTTTCGAGCTCTTTAGTAAGTGAATTTGGACAAAGAATCCAGATTTGGGAGGGGGCGGGTACGGAGGGGTCACAAACATGATACGATATCATGGAATGATCATCAACATTCTAAAAGATATAAGGGTATTAACATTGTGGAGCAGGCCAGGGTTGTACAGGTATAAAGCAGAAGAGATAGCTAACTGCAGCTCAAACTTCCAAAGGGAAATAACTCGGATGAGTGACAGAGTTTTTATTCATGTATCAGACAAATTTTCATGACCTGTTCTGTATATCTGTGAAGTATCATAAAAATATTTCAAAGGGTATTAAAGTTATGGAGCAAACACAAAATCACATCTAAAACATCAAGGTGAAATAATTCAAAAAGTAAGAAAGCAAGAGTTGTCATTCTTATTCGCGACACACCGTTATGACCTGTTCTACATATTTGTGAAGAATCATGAAAATATTTCAAAAAAGTATTCAAGTTTTAGAGCGAACACGAAATCACACCTAAAGGCATCAAGGGGAAATAACTCAAAAAGTAAGAAAGCAAGAGTTGTCATTCTTGTTCGCGACACATTGTTCTATATTGTTCTACCTGTTCTATATATCTGTGAAGTGTCATGAAAATATTTCAAAGGGTATTCAAGTTATAGAGCGGACACGAAATCACACCTAAAACAATCAAGGGGAAATAACTAAAAAAGTAAGACAGCAAGAGTTGTAATTCTTGTTTGCGACATATCGCCAAGACCTGTTCTGCATATCTGTAAAGTAACATTAAAAATTCCAAAGGGTATTCAAGATTCAGAGCGGACACGCATTTGCCAACAAATCATCAAAGGGAGATAACTCGAAAAAAACAATAGCAAGAGTTACCATTCTTGTACGCGACACATTGTCATGACATATTCTACATAACTGTGAAGTTTCGTGCAATTATTTTCAAGGGTATTCAAGATATAGAGCGAAAAAAAATGTTTACGAACGGACGGACGGGCGGACGACAGGCTCATTGTTATATCCCCCGAGCCTTTCGGTCGGGGGATAAAAAAGGTTAAAAAATGAATTCGGTTATTTTCGATACCATCAACTGAAATAAATTGGTAAAAATATAATGTCCCATGTTTGTTTATACTCCATCGCTCGAAGATAAATCGTATTTTGTGCAGCGATTTGTAACAGAAATGTTTTTCCTACTTTTTTGTCTGTTATTGCACACCAAACCACAAAACGTAAAGGCTGATAATTCGTGATAAGAAGTTTTTACAACTCATACATGTGTAGCCTATGGAAATTTTATAAATAGACACTTTGCATGTTGAAATCATTGGCGATTTACGTCTACATGTTACACCATTTTTAGTGGAAAGAGTCCGAAAAACTTACTTGTTTATTACTTTGGGGTTTGATGGCTTTCTTAACAGTAATTGAGTTTCATCGAGCCATCTCCTGCGAAGAAACGATAAAGACAGGCGGGAAGATAGGTACCTCAAAAGTAAACGCATCGAGGCTGCCAAGCCGTAAATCAAAACGAAGTTACAGAATAGCAGACGGAATGACGGACAAGCGCAAATCGAGCCAGTAAGGTATATACATCTATGTTCTCGAAGGGGTATTATCAGCACTTGCATATTTCTCAAAGAGCATTAGTCAAAATATGAAATATATGACACAATATATGACATTTTGTCACTAAACAGCAAATGGAAGGGGAAATAGATGTGTAAACGATTTTTCCTGGTTCCGCCGCCGATTAATGCAATATAAACAAATGTGAAATAACAAATCAGGAACTGCTTCTATACATTGTATTTTTACCGTTCAGCAAATTATATCGTAGGTAAGTCATTTTAGGTGTCACCCTAAATGATGCAAATTATTTTAAGCTTATTTTACGAGAAACTCTAAGATGTTGTAGTTGAGAGCTTTTCAGTCTAGGTCATTTACAATTACGAAACTGTAGTTAAAATCACGATAAAATATTAAACAAATTTATACAGCAGAGGGGGGGGGGGGGGGGGGGGGGGCAGCTTTTAAAGGCCTAATTTCTGTCTCTGTATCATAAGCATCTTAAAATGCCATTATAAGCAGCGGTTCTGCCTTCACGTGCGATACAAGATGTCAGTTATGGGCTCCATTGCTCCATCTGCATGAAATATTTTGTCGTAAGGTATCGCTGCAAGCTTCTCATCATAGTTTCGTTAACTGTAAACTTTCTTGAGTTTCACATATAAAAGGTCTGAAAAATAAATTCGGTCATTTTAGTAGTCAACTATATTCTGTTCTGTTTCATTCCCAAAGTGACCCAGCGGTACGTACATTTTACGGTAAAATAACTGGCAACCAGCTGCCAGTCCCTTTACTGTTATTTTTACGGGCGCCCGTAAAAATTGCAGGAATCATCAAGCAAATTAGGACAGAAAAGAGTAGGTGTCGTTTTGGTCTGATAGCCATTCAACAATACAAAGTTATTTTCGAGTGCGGCCAGTTAACATAAAACTTCCATTTCGTGATTTCTAACAATGTCTTACAGGCAAACGCCCGTAAAAATAACGGTAAAAGGACTGGCAGCCGGTTTCCAGTTATTCTACCGTAAATTCTACAGTATTTTTTTACAGTGTAGTTGCACACACCTTGCGTCGAGTTTCCGTCCATGTTGGCAACTAAAATGACCTAGGGCCTATTTCCGATTTTATTGGCTGAAAATACAGCCTACGAGCCTGAAACCCCATCCATTGTCTTGCCTTTGTGTATATTGCATTGCTCAACAGGAAACCTGGAAAAGAAAGTGTTTGTTGAGCGATTTGACAGTTCTCTACTTTTTGCCAGTTATCTCACACGATATCATCAGCCTGTAAATGGAAGTGCGACTCAGGGTTGTATTATTTTTTTAAAACCTGGTCAATTATGGTTATTTATAATGACGAAACTGAAGTGAAAAACCTTCAGCTATAAAGGTAAAACAGGTAAGTGAGCCCCTCCCACTGTTGCGACACATCACGATAGAGGAAACATAAATTTCAATTACTGGTAGAGCAATAGGGTCTTTAAAGCTCCGTGGCTCGTCAGAGGAAAGTATTTTGTCTTGTAGTATTTCTTCAAGATTCTCACTACAGTTTCACAATTGTAAATGATCGTGATAAGCCACCTTAAAACAAATTGACCATCCTTATGCTCGTTGCCTGCCGAGATCGTCGACCTGCCATCATATCTTTTCTTTCAAACTTTTGGGGTTTATATTAGCGACACTGAAGAAGTTAAATGCAGAAACGCGCGTCTGTCGCACTAAATTTGGTATAAATACGTTTATGTTAGCTCAACTTAAAATGTTGAAATGATTTTGGTCAGTTTGATTGACAAAAATTGTGACTTACTTTCGATATAAATAGCTTGAATAGAATCGTAAAAATACAATATATAGGCCTGAGGCCCTATTCACTGTCCCGCATTTGTTTGTGTTGCATTGCCTGACAGGGGAGACAGAAAAGGAAATGGAATTTTGCGATGCAATTCGTCGTTCTTCAATATCATGCTCGCCACATTTTTTGCCAGTTACATATAACATATGCACAAAAGTCCACATTTTATAATCAAACCTGAGTTTTGAACCGGTTTTCATAATGGTTTATGTTCAGACGTTTTACCTGTGGTAGGACTATGGAGACTTTATGGATCGTCTGAAATGCACGCCTCAAAGTCTTCATAAATAACCACATGCGCATGCATGCCTAATAGTTCCTAAACTAGAAAATTCAGCAATTAGGAAAACCATGACGAAAATGCAAGAAAATGTGAATATGTTAACTTAGTGGTTAAACTGGCAATCCCTCTTACAACGTATCAAGTCACTGCAGGTCGAATTATTGTACACGCGTTGCTTAGCAACACTGCATGCCTCAGCAAACCAAGTGAAGGAGGGCTACTTGATACAGTCACAACAATTCACGGTTGACTGCGCCGCTTCAATAAACTAATAAGAATCATAATGAAAATGATTCTGTTAGCGTATGCATGCTGAGTGGGTATTGAAATTTTCACATAAAAAGCCACTCCAGATCGAGAACGGCAGTTTAAATATGAGTGTATGAAAAATATGCTGAACAGGGGTGATTTGGCCCGCGGCAAAAGAAACCTAAAATTTGGTGGCAAAACCTGAAGCTTGCACATGCGAAAAGCGAAGAACATGACCAGACTGCGGCTTTACGCAGTCTGGTCATGTCCTTTGCTATTCGCCACCATACTGTCTGAATCATTCAGAAAACATGGCGATCAGAATAGGACAGGATTCAACTGCATAGATGCGTACGCTTCATTGTGTTCTTTTTCGTGGGGCGGCTGATTTATTGAAATTTGAAATCAGGTGTCCTCAAATGTCTTTATACAGAAGGAGTGAAGACCTCAAGTGATGCAAATATGTTAATGGGATAGGTAGCTTTGAAGGGCATCCTTTGAAACTCGTTAATTAAGCGATGCAAAATAAAGCGATGCGACAGTTATCAACGGCACTCACTTGAGGTTTTGTTTGAGCACTCTGTGCAAAAAAAAAAAAAAAAATCCGTAACAAATTTAAATATTGTTTTTAACAGATTTCAAGTTTAAATATATGCCGACTTGTAGTTTATCAGCTTATTTTAAAAAGAAAAAAATGTTGCAACTCCGCCACAATTACCATTAGTCTACTATTTAATGCAACGAATACGATGCAAAATTTGTTAAAATCAAGAGTCAGATAAAATATTCCGCCGAAAGAAACGAGACAAAAGCATATTCTGTTCAAATGTTCATCAGATTCTGAAAGAAAAGGCAAAAGGGTCAAGTAATGCTAGCTTGCAAATGATGACGACTTGAGAATGAGCTACATAGATTAATTTAAAAGCAATAGCATTTTTACCATTTAGAAAATTTTGTTTTCGTTTTTGGGATGAAAATGATATTTTCATTCGCCTCAGTATATTCCGCAGAATAAAACAAACTGACTTGGATTGAAATTATAATATATCGGTATTTTTTTTTTGTTGTTGTTTTTATTATCTAGGCACACCTTGCATCATTTCCAGAAAACGGAATTGGTTCACTCGTCAAACTCAATTAGCAATTTCAAAATAATTATTCCATGTGCATCAATGCTAATTTTATCAAGCATAGTTGTAGCCTCTTCTGTTATCTCAAAGGCAGCTTGCACTTGCCTGACCCCGCCATGTCTGTAGCTGTACTTAATGACCTTAAGGGTTATTTATCTGAACCTCACAGCAACATGTACTTGATTTGTCTTTTAATTAACAATCTAAGAAAGTACCACGTTCACTATACAATTCAGTCTTCATCCAATCAGGAGTTTTTCAGCGCATCAATAAAGATTCGTAGTTATTGCAAGAGACCAGTTTTTTAGAGGGTCTCCTGGAAGATTCAATGGAGTTTTATCAGGTATTTGACCGCCAGAAACTACCCACTGCGCGCACACCGTTGAATCACTATCGAACCAACGTTGATTCAAAGTCATACGTGGATTCAATATAGAGTGAGTGGTTGCAGATTCGTACAGTTTTACATGTATTTTTACTGTATTTTTCTTACACGTGAGAATTACCGTTTTGTGTGTCAGTGTCAACCTAATACACATTTCTTGTTTGTTTTGAAAAGCTATAATTAGATCCTGCATTGGTACCCGGCTCGGGGGCTATCGTTAGTCCGCCGCCGGAAAAGAAGGTGATTTTTTCATGACACAGTTTGCAGATTCGTACACCGCTATATTTACATAAGAACACATAAGCCACATGAAACAACATTATTTGGATCTAAAACAATCTATTTTACTAAGATGCGCAAAACTTCAAGACCTACTGTCAGTTGGAAATTAAGTTTTGGAGCACTTAAAAACAGCTGGTATTACGGATTACCGACAACGTCTGTAAGCGTAACGGAACCGAATAGAATGAGTCAGCGAGCTGGACTCGGCTCAGAAAATGGAAATTTAAACAAATTCGTGAAATTTTGCACTAATTTAAATACATGTATCTTAAAGAAGGATAATTTTCTCAACATCTGTTATTTGAATAAACTGTTGACTTCGAAATTTACTCCTCGATCATGAAACCAAACTGCCGCATGGGAGAGGCTGCAGCCATAATGGTCAGACAAAATCGTCTGCAGCGACTGAAATCTACAGGTCACGCGCGCGCGTGCACTGAAAATGACGGGCACGACAGTAGATTTAAACAGTCAGGTAATTAATTTCTTTTTAATTGACATGATGCTTGCAGTAGAGGTCCAAAAACTCTAAGTGTACGAATCTGCAACCTGTACGAATCTGCAACCTGTCACTCTAGGGATCAAACATGGTTTTTCATGCATTAACGTTTGCCAGGTCCCGAGGGAGATGTTGGAAACCGAGGCCGAAGGCCGAGATTTTCAACATCTCCCGAGGGACCTGGCAAATGTTAATGCATTGAAAACAAATGTTTGATCGCTGTTATTGCATAAATCAACGAATTATTCGTTAAAAGTTGAGAAAAAACTTGGCACTCTATTTTGTCACCGTTTAACAACCAACGCGCTGGTGCATCTGTTTACTAATATTCGTCTTCCGGGCCCGAGAGCATTCATTCTATTCAAAATGGCTGCCATCATCCTATTCAACCTCATTTCGGAAAAGTATCCAAGATGGTCGTTGTAGTTGATGCAAAATAGATGGTAAATTAATCAACAAAAAGCAGATACCTTGAGCAATAATTTCCACGCAGAACAAGCCTGATCCATTCGTATACCATCCTGCAGTTCTTGATTACTGAAAGATTAGGATGCATGTTTTCTTTAACACTTATTTACTCTCCATTTGGCATCGTAAGAATGAAAACAACATGGCTTTGAAATCCGTGTCGGTACTTTATGACGTAATAAGAGTACATGATGACGTCATAAGAAAACTTAGGTAGCACGCGACCAATTGTTGTAAATTAACCGAAAAGGGAGAGGCAAGAGTGCATGGCGGTTTTTAGTGGCCCGGCACAAGCATAACGAAAGTTCTGTCATCGTGTTTCAACAGCGCGAAAAAACCATTGTTGAAACACGGCTTTTCGCCTGTTGATGCACGGCTGTTAATACCTCTCAGCACTGCTTTTTATGCAATAATGTTGGTTCAAGTTGTGTGCATGCTGGACGAAAGTGTTTTATTATTATCATTAGTATAAAAAAATATTGTTTTGTCGTATTTCAGTGTCCACTATATGAGAGCAAGGTCTAAAAATAAAAAAGAGTTGCTTACCACTACACTTTTCTGGTAATTATGTTGTCTTCCTTTCTTTCTCCAGCTAAATGAGTCTTCTTTTTTTTCAATATAATTGAGCCACATCATGCGATTTCAAACAATGTGGCATTGGTGACAAGCAAAGGCTATGATCAGATCAAAACCTTCACTTGTTACATCAGCCATCTATGGAATTGGCCCAAAGTGCACTCTGATCAGAGCCTTCACTTGTCACATCAGCAATCTATGGAACTGGCCCAAACTATACAGCCAACAGCGAGGCCTCTAAAACCCGGTGTAAACGATAAGGATGATCTGAATATCACATGACAAAACTGCCACATTGTTGAAAGTCACATGATGTGGCTCAATTATGATTCCTCGTTTTTCTGGTGAAGATCTGTCAGCAATAGTGTCGACCTCTCCAACTTGCAACTTCAACCTGTCCTACTGTACGGCTAGTTGCAGCATGAGCTGCAGCTCGCAACCCCGATTTTCTGGTGTACGACTAGTTGTGGCGTAGTCTAGAATCAGTTTGCAGCATTATACTCCAACAGTATTTGGTTGTTGCTCGATAGCCAGTGTATATCTACGGCTTTCTGAGCAACAATCAAAAAATGGGGAGAAAACTCAATGACTTAATGGAAGAACCTTAAAAAAGAGAGAGAAAAGAATCTGTACAGAAAGATGATCCCCCATTCGAAACACTTTGTGTTACAACTTTGTGGCGGAATTTGATAAGAAAATATCTTAATCAAGGACTTCAATATTCTGCCTCTGTTCTAACTTTCCAATGTTAATGTTCCTTCAAACCAGTTGACGTCTAACTTTTTTTCTAGATTGACAGCTATTTAATGTTTTCAGACATTAAACCATATATAATATACCAGTAAAAGAGAGACAGACAGACAGACACACACACACACACACAAAGACAGAAACAAATACTCCAGGTGGGACCTTGACTTGGTCTAGCATTTGAGCAACTGCTAAATTTAAAACAATAAACGGTATACTTTTCATTCTGAAAAATATAGAGAGAGAGCGCAATCAGATGGGTCGTTAATTTGGTCCAGCAATTATTTTGAACAGCTGTTAAACAGAAGCGGTACAGTATTGCTATGCCTTTCATTTTGAGACGCACATAAAGGGTAGTTTTGATGCAAAGGGTACAACTGACGTCGTAGTTTCCCTTTTGGTTTTGATGGGGGGATCTGGGATTGATTCTGAATCTGGGATTCCTGAGCATTACCTGTCTTTTTCCTTACCAATACTAAATATTTTGAAATAACTTTAATTTGTTTAATATTTTTGACTAAAGTCTTTAAAGCAGTATGGAAAACGACGTCGTAGTCATAAGAATGTAATTTGGATACAAAACAAACATGTCTTTCGTTTTCCATACTGTTTTAGTATTTTTTATATTGTGGCTAACATCTTTAATGACTAACGTCACTTCTATCCATTTTGGATTTGAGGGCAGGATGTTTTCCTGATCATTGCTTTAATATCATTTTATTTTAAACCAGTCTAAACTACGAGAAAAATGTGCTGTATCAAAATTACATTAAAAAGACAAACTTCTGTTCTGTCTTCTTCTAATAATTTAAACTGCCAAATTTTAAGGGCGCATTGTGGACATCGAAAATAGAGACCCAAAGAGTAACACGACCTAAAATTTAACCCTTAAAGCGCCAAAAATTAAAATTGTTGAATTGGCAAACAGTGTAGATCCAGATGAGGTAGCTCATAATGAGCCACCTCATCTGAATCTACACTGTTTGCCCTCTAGTGTTCGAATTCTCAGTATGATATCGCTTTGACGAGACATTTTTTTTTTGAAATTCTGCAGACGTAAATTTTGTCGTCTGCTTTTTGGTGCATTAAGGGTTAAAACTGTTTCGTCTTTCATTCCGAGTTCATTATAATGAGTCAGTTCAATTATTTTTTATATTGTGACTAATTTCTTTAATATTGTGATGCACGGTATAAATAGACTGAAACTGCCAGCTTCAAGTCGTTACGTTCTGCAACAATCTGATGCCATGATTTGTTTACATAACATTTCGAAGAAAATGTAAAATACAAATATCTGAAATAGTGCTGCATAAACTGATAACAAACTGATTTATGTAATCAAACTAAGATGTGAAAGCAAGCCAGCATTTAAAAAAAAAGAGAGAAAAACTCACGCTTCAGATATACTATATACTTACTAACTACTTACCATTTTACAAGATACCATGTATTAACGTCTTCGTGTAATTTTCCTCACAAACTGTACGTTCCATCCATTTTTTATGTATTCTTAAAAAGAAATGAACAACTTATCATTTTTTCTGCATTTCTGCAAATACAATATCCAATAAGAATACAACACAAGGAATTAATTTACTCTTTCCTTCCACAAAAACTTTGTTTCAAGTCATATATGTTTAATCTTATATGCTGTAAAACATATTATAAGCATACATACTAAACATTTAAAACGGAATTTACAAACAGCGTATATCAAGATGAGGCGGTTCATTATTATGAGCCGCCTCATCTGGATCTACACTGTTTGCGCGCTACTCTTTGAATTCTCAATATGACAGCTTAGTCGAAACTTTTTTTTTTAATTTTGAGCAAATTTTGTCATGTGCTTTTTGCCGCTTTAAGTTAATGTGAACAGAGCTGAAAGGTAACCAGAATCGAAAAGGAAGGGAAGGTAATTTATTCATATAAGTTTATGATATTTAGATATTTCATGTTCATATAGCTTGAAATTTTAATCCGATGATAATTTCATCAGTGAAAGTCGACTTTGAATCGAAATACCATACATCGCAACGTAGAAGAGCTGTTAAAAAGAATGTGGTTTTACAGCAACATATACATGATGGTTATAATGTTTTAAGTGAAAGCAAAGAAATACATTACGACGTTTGCTTACAATAAAGAACGGTCAATTCGGTCTAAAGAAGCAACCCTATTAAAGGGGTTACTTAATTAAGCAGCCACCATTTTGGATAACTTGAACAATATGAATAAACCTATGGGTCACCTGTCTTAACGCGCCCCCCCCTCCCCCACCCATCCCCTCCCCACCCTCCGCTTTGATGAACACTTTATGCAGGATTAATAGTATCAGTCAATATAATTTTGGATCCTGTCAAGGGCTGTCATACAGTGATCAAACTGCATTGTACTGGGGAAAAAAAGATGGCGTCTTTCATATTATTATAGTATCAATAAATCCAACCAAGATTGCAACTGATTCTGATTTTGTGTTACACAGAGGTATTATCGTGTACAAATATTATGCTATCGCATTCGCAGATCCTATAGGTTTTCGAGGGGAATGAAAACTTTCAGAAGATGCAATATTTCATTTTCATTTTTTCCAACCCTGTTATTTGGGGCCAATGCGAAAAGGAAAATTTTCTCCTCTATGAGCGAATTCTGGGTCCGAGGTTATAAAACTTGAGTATAATCTCAAACTCAAAATAAAGCATAATGATTGACTGCTTTCGAGCATGTGCTCGGATGTAGCCAATCAGGGTGCTTTATCTTGAGTTTGAGAATGTACTCAAGTTTTATAACATCCGTGCCTGTTCTCTGAATAGAAGGGTTTTTGTAGCATAGGAAAGCAAACAAGAAGTCACAAAAGTTGTTTCCTTTTGTAGAAAGGGTGGTAAAATACGGAGGAATACTCATACGCATAAGGCTTTAAGGGTTATGTGTTCGTAGAAATAAGTTCATATATCAGATTCATTACTGCAGTACAGTTTGACAGCATTTTGTAAAATGAAGCCATCCTCAGATACATAATTTTTTCTGGCAAATGTAGCGATACGCTTCAATAGGGGGAAAAAGAAATAAACTTATTTATTTATCTATTTATTCTGACAAATATCATGAACAATCATGAACACGAACGCTTATCTTACATGTTTCAACAAGCTGAAAGGAGTCAAGTAGCTTCAAGCAAAATAAGTGGGTGTAGTTTTGATTGGGACACATTAATTAGAAGATATTCTACTTCGGCATAAAAGATATGTCAACAACATTTTGAACAGACATGGTTTTGATTCTAGATTGCCATAGAGACATGCCTCCTTCGAGTAGGTTTATAATCTTTTGGTGAGAATATCTGGTATTGATCTATACGCTGGCCACACATGTCGCGCAGTGCCACGTCGAAAGCTTCTTTGAATTCCGCCCTGATGGAGGCGTGAAAATGTGAAAACAGGCATTACGTTTAGAACCGGTCCACTGGATATTAACTTCCGTTAATTGACAGATTTCGCCATTCAATAAAATCTATATTTTTAAATCTAAAATGGCTTTTTGAGGTTACATTCGATAACTGCTAAAATAAGATTTTATATAATAATGTAATGACCTATATTCATATTTAAGAGCCTTGCAACATTACTGCACATGAACATACTCAATTAATCCGAATCTGCTATTTTCAATTCATTGATGTGTTTCTTGCTTCCAGAGGAACTTCTCTCGTAATTTATTCTACCATTCTCTGAATATTTTACTGAATATAAACGAGCCGCGACACGAGAAAACCAACAAAGTGGTGCGCCCAGCGCAGACTCAGATCAGCCTGGGCATCCGCCCAGTCTGATCAGAGCCTTCGCTGTCCGCATGCTGCTAGCGTAGACCCTTAGCTACCCTTTAAGCGCAAAGAAAAGACTCTGCCCACACTGGGTGGCTATCCCGGCTGATCTGAGTCTGCGTTTGGCGCACAACAACATTGTGTGTTTTGTCGTGTCGCGGCTCTGACTATAAATGTGAACAAGCCACAAAATTACAACTGTTGACTTTTACCTGTCAAACGTTTCGACTTATTGTTTCAGCCCAAAATGAAAACTATACCACCGCAGAGAAGAAGAACCAGATGGCAATTTGTAATTTTTAAAATAGTGCAATATTTTGCCTAGTTGTACACCAAATACAAACATTATTTTGATTAGCTGCTTAGAAAACTGTAACAAAAAATCCCCATGTTCAACACAATGACATAGAAACAATGGAGAAATATTTGGAGGAACAGTAGCCATGAGCCGATTCACACTCTCACAATGCAGCTACCCAGTTTTTATCTGTCTACCAAGTTCTACCCTATGTAGTTATCTAGAAAAGTGTAATACAGTTTTGTATCTTCAGGAATGTATACGAAGGAGAAGCCTCATTTTCATAAGATGTGAATATTCTATCATGATTAATTCCTGTGAAACTATTTAAGAAAAACCAACTTTCGGAATAATGCATGTATTTGAAATAGAAGAAATGAACAAACACTGTGAAGAACGATAGCCTGGTCGAATCTCAAAATAGTTTGAAATATAAAAAGAAAGAAAACGGATAAATACAGAGAACAACATGAGCCAGGAACCCCGTTTTCAATCTCGTGATACATCAACTCATGGAGTCGGTGAACCGTGCTTTGAACAAGCTGTAGGAAACTAACCTGGCCCCGAGGTTATAAAACTTTTTTCTCGCTCAACTCAGCTGATCATGAAATTTTCTCTGCTGATACATATGAAAATGCCAACTAATGTTGGCATTTTCATATTCATAAGCAGAGAAAATTTCATACTCAGCCAAACTGAGCAAGAAAACAACCGTACTTATCAGTAATTTGCTATGTATTAGCAGGTAAACTCAGCTGAGCATGAAAAAAGTTTTATATCCTCGGGCCCAGATTGTTTGCAGGTGTGGCTGTACGATAAAGGTAACTATGATGCACTCCGTGATGAAAATGGGCAAACACTAAAGTACCAAGAACAAAAAATCTAGCAGATCATATTATTTTAAAACACCTCCAAAAAGCATATTCCAAAAAGTTTAACAACATTGAGTTGGACCCTCCATGATTAAACAGTAAAATAAAGAAACGGACGTGAAAGAGAAAACGTTGATATGACAACGATCCAAACATAATCTTGCCTTAGAAATAATCTGGCACTAAAAACACAATAAATAATACAGTTGGTGGGGATCCAAGCTTGCTCTGGTCTTTGAAGAATTACAATCTGGTCTGCAACTGTAAAATCAAAAAAATATTCTGGCATATATTGCAGGTTTCTGTTTGCATTCGACTTTATAAAATGCCATCGTCTTCAGAAAATATGCCTTGGGAAATGGACCAATATGCATATTTTATGTGTATATACATCCTTCTTATTCATGTCAAAAATTCCTTTACACCTAATCAAAATTGAATAATGTTAAGCAGAAAAGTTACGCAGACCACAAAGTTGTATCCACTTAGTAAGATGGGGATCTTTAGTATGTCAGTATTGTATGATAGTTCTATGGGTCAGCAATAAACAGTTCCTTGTACAGTATATACACACAGCATGGACTGTTCCTAGTCACCAACTTACGGGGTACATTTTACAGGTAACAAATCGTCTTTAAATGAAAAGAGTCTTGAAAAAAGTTACTTTGCACCTACGCGAATTCTGATAACAATCCACCCGAGGACAAAGGAAAGTAAAAACAAGAAAACTCTTTTAACAAGATAATTGGCGCAGATTAGGAAGTGTGTTTTGTAACATGTCTCTAGGTGAAGAGTTGACCGTAACTTTCATTATGACTCAAGTGAGCTATGTCGGCAGGCACCAGCAACCGTAAGTTTGACACTAGGTCGCGACAATGACCTATCTCAAGATTGAGCTGTCCAATTTGGAAATTCCAAAAAAGACCGCGGTCAATCTTGAGATTGACCGGATTCCAAAGCAGTTACCTACATGATGAAATGTTTGTATGTGTGAATTAAACCGAAAGAAGAAATCGAAAATGACATCTACACTGAAAAAAGGAAGTTTTTAATATCTGCGTCTGTTTTCGATCACGCAGCGTAGTACAACGGGAAAAAAACGAAGATTAAATATTCATTGGCCGTTGATATTATTGGCTAAATTTTAACATACACGTTATTTGACCAATGGAATCTTGTGAAATGTGGAACAAAGTTGAAATTATACTCGGTTGCGTCGAGAATAAAAATTTTCAAATGTCATGAAGGCACTCTTTTGCAACCTATAATGTATTTCTTTTATTCCATTGCTAATGGTATTATGTCTCTTTTTGACCTGAGTATAGACTATGAATGCCAGTGTATCACTGAATTTTTATCCGATTGGAAATGACCCCTAAAGGTAATTTTCAATCAGGTCGAAATTCAGTGTTACACGTACAGTGACCCTAAAATCATTTTTCAATGTTGAAAATTGACCTGTTGGGTCAGTTTTCAATGGAGCTACTCTTAACAATAAATTTAGATCCCAATGGCCGTTAAAATCTGATCGGTGTTCAATTTTGATCGAACATGGAGTATATTTCAGAAGACTGTGATAAGATGACTTTTCAGTCGCATGTTATGTACAGTAATTAAGCATAAAGCCCGAGGAGCAACCGATATTAAAATGTACAATGTAGATCTACATGTAACACAATAAATTAATATGAATGTGTGAAGTCCAGAATAATCAATTGTTAAGACAATATGAAACTTTAGTAAATGCTGAAGTTAAAATACTTTAAAAAACGAGACATAAGTCCCGCGATTGCCTACCTTCGGCCGATGGGTGGTTGGGATTTATAACCGAATGATGTACCCGTCGCCTGTTGTATCTATAGTCGCTACTTAATGCCTGTGAATCATGGACCGTGACATCAAAGTTAGAGGAAAGAACCCAGGCCTTTAAGATGAGATCCTATCGAAGGTTTTTGAACATCTAGTATAAGGACCACAATACTAATTAGAATGTTTGCAGAAAGATCCAAGCGCCCATTGGAGAATATGACAAACTCCAGGCCACGGTCAAGAAACAGTAATTTATTTTTGCCACATCTTATAGTCTTCAAGTTTAGCAAAGACTATTTTACTGGGCACAGTGAAATGCAAAAGAAGAAGAGGTGGACAGAAGAAGAGGTGGGAAGACAATATTTAAGAGTGAATAGGGGAGGACTTTGCCGGCACAACTAGGGCAGATGCAAACAGGACAAGGCAGAGAAGAACTGTTGCAAGTTCACCTGTGGTAAAACAACGATTTTGCAAGATTATGGCAGAGAGTAGAACAGATTATGCTGTTAAATGAGTGATTAACGGTCTAACCGCTTGTTTTTTTTTTATTTTCTTATCATTTTTTTGCCTTTACCCATGATTGATTTAACATATTACATGTAGATCTATATTGTATATTTTAATATGGTCTATCTTTAATTTTGTAACGTAAAATACAATTGTGATATTCACCGTTAAAACGGGTCGCGTGGCTGATCAAACCTGAACACTGTCAAGTTCGACCGTTGTAAGAGTGACCCCGTTGAGAACTGACCCCACGAGTAAATTGTAAACATAAAAAGTGACACACAATGTCGTTTCCCAACGATGTCAATATTTTACTGTAAAACCGGCGCTAATTCCTTAATTCCTCTCTTTCCCTATTTTCCTCCCTGAAGGACAGTGTGCTTTCAGTCTAGAGTCTGAATGAGACTTGAACCTGCGACCTTTAGCACCAAATGTAAGCACACTAAACCTTCCACTGTTTAATGTAGCTTTATAACAGTGGACGTACAGGTAACTGGCCTTGAGTTTTCATGATTTGAGCCGCGACGTGACAAAACCAACAATGTGGTCATGCGTCCAGCGCAGACTCAGATCAGCCTGGGCATCCGCCCAGTCTGATCAGAGTCTTCGCTTTCCGCATGAAGGTAGCTTAGTCCCTCAGCCCTTTAAGCGCTTAGCAAAGAGTCTGATCAGACTGGGTGAATGCCCAGGCTGATCTGAGTCTGCGCTGGGCGGACGACCACATTGTTGGTTTTCTCGTGTCGTGGCTCATTTATGGAGTTAAAATGAGAAGCAAAATTGAGCAACTTGTATTAATGGTAATATAATAATAAAACAACAATACCACATAGCACTAAATCTGTCTTAATTGGTCAGATTGACACAGAATTGTAATCCAGCACTTTTCATACACAGTAAATTAAATTGATAGTAATAGTATACTGAAGAAAAACACGACACGTCACAGATGTGAAATAGATTTTTGCTTTTAGCAGTCCAATAAAGTGTTATCTATTTATCAGAATATTAAAATGAAATTTACATACAGTGTCCTGTACAATCAGACAATAGATTTAACAGGACAAATTTGTTAAATGATAATTTAATTGATCCATATACAGATTACCGCGTCTATGAATATAAGACTATGTATTGCATCACAACCACGTTTTTCTTCCTCTTTTTCAGTAATTTTATAATTCTTTGTTAATCATGAGAAAGCATACAATCTGTAAGGATTTTTTCTTTGGACATATAAACAAGAAGTCCCTATACGACGCTACACGGTGGGGAAAAAGACATAAGCAGTTCGCGTTTTGAAAATGATAATGCACTGATTACGCGTTCATGTACATTTTGTATATTGAAAGAGATATTGTATCACGGCCATATTTTTCGTCCGTTTATTCTTTATTACTTATCATTTTTTCTAGGAACAGCCGAGTACAATTTCACTTTTGTTCCACATTTTACAAGATTTTATTGGTCAGATAACGGGTATTCAAAATTTAGCCAATAATATCAAAGGTCAATAGATAATCTTCTTTGTCCCCGTTGTACTGTACTGCGTGAATACTAGCACTCTGTCAAATGATTATTATTCAAAATGTTTCTCTTGTTTGTAAATTTACAATGGCAATTTTATCGAAAACAGACGCAGATACTCAAATTTTTCTTTTTATCAGTGTAGATATACTTTTGACGAACATTGCATCATGTTGGTCACTGTTTTGCAATCAGGCAATCTCAAGATTGACCGCGTCCATTTTGGAATTCCAAATAGGACAGCTCAATCTCGAAATAGGTCGTTGTCGCTACCCAGTGTCAAAATTACTGTTGCGGGTGCCTACCGACATACCTCACTTGATTCATATTCATGAAAGTTATTGTCAACTCTCCACCTAGAGACATGTTCCATTGAATCTGAGCCAATCATCCTCTTTTTTTTTAAAAGATTTTTCTTGTTAACATTTACCTCATGCTTTGTTAATAATGAAAATTCATATGATCTATCTTGAGGCCAGGGTGCACAGTCGGAAAAGGGCATAAGCAGCCCAGAACGGCAAAAGGACAGTATGTCACTGTCACAGCAAATTGTTCATGCTCTGTGCGGATATGAATGTAAACATGCATATTTGACAAATATTTCAAATGTATATGCACACCGCAATTTGCTTCGCCATTTTTACAAAGGGGGATGACTTATAACTTATTCACTTCCCTTGGCGACAAAGCCTTTCCAAAATGGGGTTAACTCTTTTTGGAGAACAACTCCCTATTGTAGCAAATACTATCGTTTTAAAAGAGGACCAAATACTTTCTTTAAAAAGAATCGACCCTACTAAGAAGGGAGGCAGAAATGAAAACGGCGGAGTTGCTTCTTCCAAGATGTACCCATTCACAATAAAACTTTCTGGATATTCGGCGAGCATTTGACATTTGCACAAAAGTAGGTTTCCTCCATTAGATGGTTTATTTGTTAAAAAGACAAACAAACTGAAATATTTCGTTGGAAATTAATTTTAGTTTTAAGTTAAAATTAGGATAGTTGAAAAAAATGTATTCACGGAAAAATATAACAAAGAAACAGAGAGAGAGTTCTCTGGATTGAGTTGTTTAGTTAATGGACATCAAAAACAAAAAAAAATCCTACTTTTCAAATTTAAATATTTCCACTTACTCGAAGCTATCATCTAGTGAGAAACAGCATTTGGAGTAAAGGGTGGGATACAGATCTTCATTATATCAGTGTCACAGCAACTTCTTATTTACATGTACTTTGAAAACTTGTTTAATTTTTTAATGTGTACACGTATAATGTGTGAGGGTAAATCGTCATGTTTTCCGACAATTTTAAAGATAGATAACTTCTGTAGCTTCCTGTTTGTTTTTCTTCTTCGATGAATCCACTCTAAGCAAGGGTCGACTTCTTAGAAGAATTCGCTGCTAGTGAAAAACGTTCTTTTCTTTAACCCATTAACCCCTAGTGTCCAATGAATAGGACATAGGCAAACTGTGCAGACTCAGATTAGACGCCATAAAGCGCGTCGGCTGATCAAGGTCTACACTTTTTTTTATAAGACAAATGGATATTTCTCCTTAAACTAAAATAAAAAAAGATAAAAAAAAAATGAATAAATAAACTAACCAGATACCTCGTAATCGACAAATGGAGTTATCCATTTGATATTGAACATTTAACTGGGCATAGGGTTAAGGTATGGCTTTCCAGGGGATCATATTTTCAATTTTGTTCTGTTATTACGAGAAAAAGATTTTATTTAGCTTATAAACCTTGTTTTAAATCAAACACACCAATGAATTTCTAAAGTTGTACACAAGCTGTTACGTCCAGCGTTTTCGGTTACAATACAAACATAGACGGACTTAATTACTTATGACGAATAAAACCAATCCTATGGTATGCAATTTTACACTGTCTGCACTCAATGTAATTGTTGTCCATCTGCTTGACCACTTAACTACGGTGGCTTAACATTAAAATGCATTCTTTACTTATAGATGTCCTTCCATTTGTTTGTCAAAATAACACAAAACTTCTCGATCACTATACATTGGCTTCATTCCAGTTTAAGATATGAAGACCGTCATCAGTTCACGGTCCTTTCAGGGACGGATTTCTGCTTTGACCGAAGATGGAGCTCATCGGGATTCTATTTTTTTTTTCTTCTTTGTTTTGTATTAGCTACAGCTTTCAGGCAGTATTTGCCGAGAGCCCTAAATTTTGTTTAATTGCATTGATTTTAATTTGACGTCACAGTGCATGTTTTCATTTTTTTCAATGAAAATCCGCCGATTGAGTTAGTGAACCGAACAATTTTATTTATTTTGAACAATATCGGACCAAGGGTGAGGATCAGAAACTTAAAAAAATCGATTTACACCCCCTTCCCTCCAAAAAAATGAATAAATAAAATAAGTAAATAAATAAAAAAAATAACGCTGCTGTGTGTTATGTGACCCTTTTAATGCAGTGTTTCTAATGTGGTTCGCTCTTTACGTATGTATTATTGCCTCTTCGCTTCATTAATTTTGCACAAAAGCAGAATTTCACAAGACTGGCTTAGATATTTGGGGTGATTCTAGAGATGGAAAAACACCGTTTTAAAGCCGAACAAATGAGTTATCTATTTGAGCCGCGGTACGAGAAAAACAACAATGTGGTTGTGCACCCTGCGCAGACTCAGATCAGCCTGGACATCCGCCAAGACTGGTCAGCGCTTAAAGGATAGCTAAAGGACTAAGCTACCACCATGCGGACAGCGAAGAGTCTGATCAGACTGGGCGGATGCCCAGGCTGATCTGAGTCTGCGCTGGGCGCACAACCACTTTGTTGGTTTTCTCGTGTCGCGGCTCATTTGTCCTTGTTAGGTTTTATGCCCAATTTGGCACTGTGATCACATCGCGGACGAACGAGAGCTGGTAGCTTTGCTTTTCGTTATTTGCTACAAGAAACGCCAACATGTGCATGAGATTCTGATTTACGATGTAAGTTCCTATAAACTTACGTGTAGTTAATAAATGAGCCGCGACACGACAAAACCAACAAAGTGGTTGTGCGGTCAGCGCAGACTCAGATCAGCCTGGACATCCGCCCAGTCTGATCAGAGTCTTCGCTGTCCGAATGGAGATACATGTAGCTTAGACCCTTTGCTACGCTTGAAGCGCTTAGCGAAGACTCTGATCCGACTGGGTGGATGCACACGGCAGATCTGAGTCTGCGCTGGGCGCACAACCACTTTGTTTGTTTTCTCGTGTCGCGGCTCATTAATGTATTGTAATCTCTGGTTTGAGACAACAGTTTTGACATTTTTTTCTTCTAATTCGCAACCTTTCTTTCACACAAAATTATATATCATACTCACTGCACGTAAAATATGTAACATGTGGTAATTCCGTAAAATACATAGACCTGCTACTACAAACAGCAGTAAAAAATATATTTTAGGTTTTAACCACTTAATTTGTCTTCCGTTGTGTGTGTCGTTGTTTGTTTGTGTGTTTGTTAGTTTGTTTATTTTTATATCTCTGGCCGGGTTTATTATTTATTTTAGGCTAATATTTATTTTCTTATTTATGTAATCATTTATTTCAGTTCAGTGTTTTGTTCGATATTTTTTTATTCGTCAAATAATGAAATAAAGAATATTCATACATGTACATATTAGTTCACAAACAAAATTTAAAGCAAAATACACTCACCATAGCGTGTCATACCTTTTCTTTGGGAATTAAGTTCTGAAGTAGCAACAATTTGTAGAAATGCAGTCCCTATAAATCTTACCTACAATCTGTTACACCCTTCACAATTTGAAAATCGCATTTATATTTAGATTATCAATTGTCCTGAACACCAGAAATCGTCTGCTGTTACCCTTCAAATCAATGTACATTTCACCTAGCTATTCAGAAAGTCCATAATCCATCTTTTGATCGCTAACTTCTGTTGCAAAGTCAAGCAAAGACGCAAAAATCAATGATATTAATACATGCTTTAGTACTGGTGTTAATGAATTCATATATTTTGCGCGACAAGATTTCGCCATTAGGTGATATTTCAGGTAATTCGTGTGCAAGGCTTATAAAACGCAAACGGCGATGCCCTTTATCAACGAAAGTGTTCCAATGGGTACCCAACCCTAAACAAACGTCATACGTTCATGCCCTTACATCAATGTTCATATGACGCTTAAAATTGCAACGTGATGAATATCACGTTGAACCAACGTCATATCAACATGTGCCAACTGGAACTGACGTATACAGCATTTTTATAACCAAGATTTAGTCATTTGTATGATAAAATGTATATGACCTTTTTTCATGTTTCTTGAAAATACATATACATCAGCATGTTTGGTAAAATAGTTTTAGCGCACCACTGCACACGTATGTGTTTCTGTCGTCAAACATGCCAACTAAAAAAGCTAACTATTTCTCATTACGTTTGGTTTGTTCGAGCAGCCAGTCACAGCAGATTCTCAAACACTTAAATTGGCCTAAGCTTATCACAAACTAAGTTATCCATTTTCAGGGTTTATCTTCAACAATCTGAACTGCTGCCAACTGGGCCTATCGGAATCTGAGTTTTATGAATACTTAGTTCATAAGTTAGGAAAAAATTCAAGTCAAACTATGTTAAAACTTAATAATGATGGATAACCCAGTCGCAAACATCTCTCTCTCTCTCTCTCTCTCTCTCTCTCTCTCTTGAACTAGTTCATACTGTTAGGAAAACAATCAAATGAGCCGTGACACGACAAAACCAACAAAGTGGCATGTGCGCCCAGCGAAAACTCAGATGAGCCTGGGCATCCGACCTCTCCGCTGTCTGCATGAAACTAGCTTAGACCCTTTGCTACCCTTCAAGGACACGGTGAGGACTCTGGTTAAACTAGGAGGGTGTCTGGGCTGAACTGAGTCTTCGATGGGCGGACATGCCACGTTGTTGGTTTTCTCGTGTCGTGGTTCAAATAACAAATACATATCCATGTGCACGTTTTATGGATTTCGATTTAAAAAAAAAATGACAACAGCACTGTGAAAAATACCAAGTATATATGGTATCAAATATCATTATCTCTACCCAGTAAATGCAATAAAGGATAGGTTGATTCAGTTCAATATAATACCGTTTCAATTTCGCCTTTATTATGCTGGTTCTAATTAATTTCTAATACGTGCTATCGCTCACTGCTCTGTCCAGGATGGTAAATTTAATCTTATACAGAATTGTCTGCAACCGAATCAGTCATATCGCGTATTTTATATAGAATCAGAATCACCGAAAATTTTTGTCACTCTTTATGTTTATACATGTCGGATAGACGTTCGGAAGCTACATTTTCTAGTCTAAAACGCTTCATAGCAAACGCCAACTAAATTTTCGAGTTGTTTCTAATAAGAATATGAAAACATCACAAAATTGATAAAAATACATGGTGTGAAACGACACCTATGTATGCAGGAACTATTTGAATCCTTAACTGAAATTCCATATATGAGCCGCAACACGACAAAACCAACAATGTGGTTGTGCGCACATCGCAGACTCAGATCAGTCTGGGCATCCACCCAGTCTGATAAGAGTCTTCGCTAGGCGCTTAAAGGGTAGCTAAGTGTCAAAGCTACATCCATGCGGACAGCGAAGACTCTGATCAGACTGGGCGGATGCCCAGGCTGTTCTGAGTCTGCGGTGGGCGCACAACCACATTGTTGGTTTTGTCGTGTCGCGGCTCAATTATAAAGTTTCGAACATAAACGTGCGTATGCTCAATTTGATACTAAGTCTCAGTTTAAGTCTTGTTATAATTTCTGATTTTTGAGTTGTGTATTTGTGAAGATTTAAATATATAATGCAGCAAAAACGGTTACCTTATAAATGAATCAGTATAAATCCTCACCTCGTCAGTCAACAGATGCTCAAGTCGTACACGAATTAAAATATGTCACCTCATTTCAACCCACATCAAATTCACACATTTTGTATGAAACTGATGAGTGAGTAACTTTCTTGGTTACTATTTCATATTTATTTCTGGCCCCTGCTGGGGCAGGGTCAAATGATCGTATATATCAGCCAAAACTGTCGGGAATGAGCCATATGTAAGAACTGAAACTCCGATAAAATTAAGAAATGGAGTATAAAACTGAAAAGACATGAGTGGTGTAATGTATAGAATGAAAATACTCCCGAAAAGACTATATGCACAAAGTGCTGCAGTGAGTATATAATGGCATCAACCTCTACGCTGCAACAAAGTTAAAACTCACTGCAACCCGAAAAGACGCTATCAGTAGGATCAGGCTGGGCCCGACCAAAGTCATTGATCTCTTACACATTTAAGAGGGATCGTCATATAGTTGGATGTCCCATTATCCATCGTTTAACTGAAGAGGGGAGCAAAACTTTCAATCGTAAGCACTGAAATAAAGATAAACGGAAATTCAGTATAATTTTCATATAATAAAAATTCTTCATGTGTGGCTTTTGCTTCGCAGAAGCACTGGTATCAGTCGCCAGGAAAAGAAAGCAAGATAGTCGCAAGCAACAAACAAAAATAGACTCTGACGTCACTATAATGAAGTGTTCATCAAACAATGGGCAGACGAAAGAAAATGCAAGTATTATGTAACCTTCTGAGACCCAAACTACTGGTTGTAGAAACTGAAATTGAGATATCCCAGAGGACAAACGTCTAGCCTAAGCATGATGTAAGCTGCTAAGTAACCATCTTCGCTGGATTTCGTCTGTACCACTTAATATCTCTTTTTTAATGCCGCGAGACTATTTCGAAGAAAGTACATTGGCGGACCCCGGAATCTAGATTTCTTAGTTTTCAAATGGGTCGTTTGATGTCAGTTGTATGAACTGAAATTCAGACTTTTCGTGGAGACAACCGTCTGGCTTAAGAATGACATAACACTGATAAAATTACTCTTCTTCGCAGGATTTCGTCTGTATCACGTAGCATATATCCCTGATTCTATTTCGAAGAAAATGCACTGGCGGAGCGCGGAATTCGGATTTACTAGCTCTCAGATGGCTTGTTTGATGTTCACAGCTTTCTAGAGCGTTTCCTCTTGACGTAAGGCGTCGTACTTAACGGCTTCTGGATTATATAGGCACCATGCGGTAAACTCGTATTGAATGGTGTGTTAACAATAGCATCCGATCTGTATGTTGCGTTTTCATGGATTCTGAGTTTCGTTGTATCTAAATGCGGCGTAGCAAAATAGACGACTTTGGTCGAGAAATTTATTTATTTATTTATTTTGTATATATGATTAAAGAGATTTTATTGTATAACCAACTTGAAACGTGGTGCTAGCCTAGATTGTATTAATTAAGCTTACTTAAAAGCCTAATAGCCTCGTTAAATGAAATGGCATGTTATACGTTATGTAACTTTATTAGGGACTGTAGATTCGACATAACCAATTAAAAGTCAGAATCAGGACAGAATTGTTCTTAATATTAGTCCAATCTTTTTAGCCACTGCCTTTTGAATTAAACGTATACGGAAGAAAACATGTAACGTTATATTTATCTATCTACGTCATGTTTTGCGTACCGCACAACTTAAAATTGGCTTTTGATTAATGATTGCACCATCTCAGATATAATTGCGATTTGGAATCGGTCTGTTCCTTTCGCCTGAATTATTCTTAACGTCATTATAAATGTTAATTTTAAAATACATACGTCGTTTTGGTTGCTATAAACAGCATATTAAAACTGCTTAGTATGTCGCGAATATTAATGGATTTATGAATTGAAAAATAATACGTGTCCCGAATAAAACCTAAATATCATGTTTCACTGAACCGCAGTCATTCTAATGCTCTTTGAAGAAATCAAGCATTTTGAAAAATGGGTTAAATATAAATTGGCTTTCAGTTGTGCATGCAAAGCATAGACATTTACTACATTTTCCGCTTCGTACACCATCGAGAGGGCTGGTCAAGCTGGACACTTCATGTTTAGAAAATAAAATGTTCTGTACAGACTGGCTGAATTAGCTTAGTCACTCAGTTCAGAACTGAAAGTGGTCGACCAAGTTTTTTGTCTTAACCACTAAATGTAGCGGTCAATGGCCCTTATTTTGCATCGGCGATGTTTCGTTTGACTTAAATAAGCCGCGGCATGACAAAACCAACAAAGTGGTTGTGCGCTCAGTGCAGTCTCAGATCAGCCTGGGCATCCGCCCAGTCTGATCAGAGTCTTCGCTGTCCGCATGGAGGTAGCTTAGACTTTGAGCTCCCCATTAAGCGTTTAGCGAATAGTCTAATCAGACTGAGCAGATGCCCAGGCTGATCTGAGTATTCGCTGGGCGCTCAACCACATTGTTGGTTTTCTCGTGTCGCGACTCCAATGTATCTGAATTATTTTTCAAATGTAATTTCAAAACGACCTGCAAGAGTTTCAACATACAAAGTGATATAAAAAGACAATAATTTGATCCCAATAATAATGTTCTTGTGGTGGTTTTAGATAGCTGGAAGAACTTGCAGTTTACGTCCTTTTCAACAGTATTTTGGACATGTTGGAACAGTTGAAGGGTGAAAATGAAAAAGCAATGGAACACCGTTTACGGGTGACGTGCATTCAGATATAAGACTTAACACTTTTAATGCATAAAAAAGACTTGTGTTACTGATGACATCGCTTTTTTTTTTTTTTTTTTTTTTAGTTTGATTTCATAATGACGTCGCCAAAATGAAGAACAATAAAAATCGAGAATAAACGTAATGATACTCTGCTGCCGCGAATTTTAATATTGATTTTAATGCTTGTTGCTTCGTGTAAAAAGGCTCCTGTACAAAATCTGAACCAAATTTAGAAAGTGAATTTATTGCGCAAGCAACAAATTGGAACATCAAAGACAACATATTCAGATCCAAACGCAGGTCTTCTCATAAAGAGCTAATATTTGACCACTGAAGAATGAAAGATGCCGTCACAAGACATTTTAAAACGTTAGAAAGGAAACTGTAATTTCATCAAAATGTGAAAGCAAGTTCAACCAATACCTTTCTGACGGAAGTAACATTCAAATTTGACATATTGTATGAAGACTACTGTATTAGATGTTTTCAACATGGCTTCAATCTTTTCTTTTTATCATATTATTATTTTACATTTTTACTTTCTCCTTATTTAGTTTCTTACTTGTTTCCGCATATTAGTTAAAACTTGTGTTCATGTTCTCACCGTCTATTTGTCACTTATGTTTATAAGGAGCCAGATTTATATACGTCAACAGGCTTCTTTCTGGAACCCTTCGGGTTTTGTATTGTTATTGTATATTCAGGGTGTTTTATAATATCTGATACACTTTCAATGTATTACCGCTTCTCTAATATTACAGATATCAATACACTGTTTACATCAGAATGGTCAACGGATATCACCATTTTACGTGCAATGTAAACATGGAAACATTGACTTATGACGTCATACATGGCGTCATCAAAAGTTGTTATTTATAAGGATGGCGCAGTCCATGGAAAAGTGCCAGGACATCCTGCTGCTCTTGAGGCTCTTGAGGCAACCCTGGTTACTGTGTCTCTGGTCTAGAACACTCTGGTCTAGAACACTTCCGTACTCCTCAGGTCTTTTCAGTTAGTTACCTTGCAGTCTGGTTACTCTCCTGCTCCAAGATAAGTTTTTCTCATCCTTCTGATTACAGAAAACATGAATCAGCTTTGATAGTACAATTTAATAATTTCCTGGTACTTTTCCATGGTTAGCGCCATTTTGAAAAATAACAACTTTGATGACATCATGTATGACGTCAACGTTGCCCATTTTTACGTTATATGTAAAAGGGTGATGTCTCTTGGTCATCATAGTTTGATGTAAACAGGGTATTGATATCTGGGTTATTAAAGAAGAGGTAATAATTTGAAAGTGCATCAGCTATTTGAAAGTGTATCAGATATTATGAAATACCGCATTACTGTGAGAGAGGTGTGAGAGTGAAATTGTTCGCCTTTTAAAAGGTATAATCACCTGTTTTTTTCTTGATTTTTTTATTATTTTCAATTTATCTGTTCAACCTGATAATGTGTGTAAGAGCTGGAAAAAATAATTGCTACGATACCCTTTTTAATGCATTAAAGCACCATAAGACCTAAATACATTTTCAATAACGATGGTTGTCATTTCTTTTATTTATTTTTGCCCATAAAATTACTGTTTGATCTTTTGTTTTTAACAGCAACAAGTCCTGCAGGGAGCCGCACGTTTGCGCGACTATAATAGAAAATGTCCTACGTTCGCGCGACCTTTTAAAGCATACGTTTGCACGACTTTTTCCCCGAAACTATGCCTACGTTTTCGCGACTTTTACCCTGGTCTGCGGATGAATTAGCAGATCCGGACATTGACACCAAATGCATCACAAATGGGTGTGAAAGCTTCCACAACCAGCTTGGTGATACGTTCTATCACTCACACCCATCTTAATTTGACTTCATGGGAAACTTAAACTTTGGTTATGCATAAAAGACATATCTGATAGTTCGCGCATCTCGAACTCCTCTTGCAAAAAGGGACCGCAAACGTCTTGATAATTTGAGAGAAATTCAACGAGAGTATATCAGCGGTGAAACAGACAGACGAGACATGTTAAAACTGTCATTCAAAGCCAATATACGATGCTTTTAACTAAATCTCAAGATGGTAATTAACCAGTTTTACCTGACTTTGATTTAAAAAGAAAATAATATAACAATAACCTGCTCAAATCCCACTCCTACCTCTACGTGGTGAACAGGAGGCAACTGATAAGATATATTTTTTAACTGATAAAATATAGTTTAGCTGGCAACCGGAAGGAATATTTTCTCAACAGATAAAATATAGTTTAGCTGGCCACCGGAAGGAATACACTTCGAAGTATCGAAATATCCGAGGTTTAATGAGCTTAACTAGTCACACATCAGTGGGGAAAAGTCGCTCTTTCGTAGGGGAAAAAGTCGCGCTTTCGAAGGCTAAAAAGGCGCGCATTCACATTGGTCGCGCAAATGAAAATTTCGAGAAAGGCGCGCAAACATATTTCGTCCGTCCTGCACTTTGGGACTATTAATTGTGAGAAACAACATAAAGAAGGCATCTGCTAAGATTTTTGAAGGTCAGTTGCATTTTCAGCACCTTTTTTTTTTTTTTTTTTTTTTTTTTTTTTTTTGCAGTTTTTGTAATCACTGCAAATCAGTGATTATCACTACGTTAAATATGTCCAAACTATTTTTTGTACCCCTGCTCTACATCTGACAGTAATGAAAGTCTTTCTCAGTGAAGAAAAATAATTGCAAATGAGTTTTACATCACACTATTTTCTATTTTTTTTTTTTTTTCTTTTTTTTTTATTTTTTTTTTTCAAAAAAAAAAAAGGATTTAAACAGCCAGGCATGACATCCTTCCCTCCCCGCTCCTCGCCAACGCAGATAACTTTAGTATAAGTAATGACTTGGACAAGCTCTACTTATGACAGTTTTACTGTATCATTTGACCAACCCAGATAAGTGATTCACATGACACTTCTACTCGTCAAGGAAAACAATTGTGCCAAACTGTTTTGAAATCCATCAGTAAATGTAGAAGCTATGGCCCGGACAAGCTCTATTAATGATCATTTTATCATTTGACCTTCCAGTGTGACCTTAACCTAGCACCTACCTGAACGAATGTTTCAAATGGCACCTTACGTTTACTCATGAAGGAGAACAATTGCGCCTAATAATTTTAAAATCCATGCATAAATGTAGAAGTTATGGCGCGGACAAGCACAGTTTATGACAATTTTATCACTTGACTTTCAAGTTCGACCTCGACCTTGGACCTACCTGAACAAATGTTTCAAATGACACTTTTACTCATCAGGGAGAACAATTGTGCCATTTTTAAAACACATCCATAAATGTAGAAGCTATGGCCTGGACAAATTCAAACGAACGGACGCAAGCACGCACTCACGAACGCACACACGTTCATATGCACATACATCGAACTGAAGTTGTGACGACAGTCTCACTCTCCGCAAGCGGGCTCGACAAAAATGAGGGGGGAGTTGATTTTTACAAACTTGCAGGTGCATTACTCAGTATGCCTGAAACATCTGTACATACTTTCGAATTGACTGCTTAAAATCTATGTACGAAGCTGATTTTACAAACTTGCCTTCATGTATTAGTCATTAACTGTAAAATTTACACGATTTTAACAGCCGTAATTTGGTCAAAATTAATATCTTTTCTTTAAAGAGGCATATACATAATTTGTAATATGTCTGTAACATCTGTACAAAGTTTCAATTGGATAGCTTCAAAACTGTGGAAGAAGTCAGTAACTTGAAAATTAATGGCCCTTAGTTTGGCAAAAATACTTACAAAAAGGCATATGCATATCTTTGATATGTCTGTAGCATCTGTACAAAGAAGTAAATTCATTGCTTAAAAACTATGAAAGTAGTTGATTATACATGTACAAACTTGTCATCCTCTATCATCCATAAACAAAAAAATCTAAGTTTGAAAAGTATGTAATTTTATCAAAAATAATATTTTCCTTTAGGTCCAAATGGCAGGTGCATATTTTCAATATAACTGCAACAATTGGGCAAAAAATCAGATTGATTGCTTGAAAAAACTGTAGGAGGAGTTGATAATACAAAGTGGTAATACTTCATTAGCCATAACCCGAAAAAGTTCTAGATTTGAAAAAGGCTGTATTTTGTTACTAACAAAAATGTTTTCTTCCCTTTAAAAAACTGCCCGTCTTCAATATATCTGCAACAATTCTGCAAAGTTTCAGACTGATTGCTTAAAAACTGTAGGAGGAATTTATTATACAAAGTGGTAATCCTTCATTAGCCATAACCCGAAAAAAGTTCTAGGTCTGAAAAGGCCGTATTTTGTTTTTCTTCCCTTTAAAAAAAACTGCCCGTCTTCAATATTTCCGCAACAATTGTGCAAAGTTTCAGACTGATTGCTTAAAAACTGTGAGAAGAGTTGATTATAAAACAGTGTCATCCTGTATTAGCCATAACCCGATAAAAATCTAAGTTGGGCAAAGCCGTTATTTTGTAAAAAAATGATTTATTCCTTTTCAAAAAGGCAGGTGCTCACTTTCAATATGTCTGCAACAATTGTGCAAAGTTTCAGTTTCACTGTGGGAGGCGATGATTATACAAACTTTCTAGAGGAGACGGACGAACGGACAGACAGACGAGCAAGAAAAACAGAATGCCCCGTGAAAATCGTCACGTGGGAATGAAACCAGAGGGCCAATGGCCCTATATTGCTCACCTGAGCACTGAAGCACTGCGGTTTCAGCAACAAAACACCATGCACAACAGCAATAAAAAACACCATTTATGTAGAGGATAATATCACAAACATTTATGCAAAAAAATAAGCTTTATCCCCCCCTTAATGGCTTCTCAGAAGAAGATCTTTGGCAAAAAAAAAAGAAAAAAATGAAAATTTGGCCTTTCAGCTGCAATGGCAACCAATCAAAATCAGATATTTGGGAAAAATTCATATGGCTGGTAGAGGACTACTCCCGGAACATTTCTGTAAAGTTTTGTCAAAATATCTGCAGTAACACAGAAATAAATAGCAAATGTCCACTTTCCCCATTATAAGTCTATAGAAACTTTAAGTTGCCATAGCAACGAATTCACATGGGCAATGATAATATAAAACATACTTTAGGTAGAGGCTAATGTTATTAATATGTATGCGAAGTATCAGCTTCATCCCCATCATGGCTTCACTTTTCCCATTATCTATAAATTGCCATAGCAACCAAAGTTCTAATGGGATTGGAAGAAAAAAAAATTATGTAGAGGCTACTGTCATCAACACGTTTGCACAGTATCAGCTTCATTCCCTATATGGCTTCTTAGCAGAAGATTTTTTTCCCCCGAAAATTTACCCTATATTTTGCCATGGCAACCAATCAAATCCAGCGATTTGGAGAAAATTCATATGAATCGTAGAGGACTACTCAAGAAACATTTCTGTAGAAAAAAAAAATCTAAATAATTGCAGTAAGAGAGCAAAAATTGCCAATTTCCATTTTCCCCATTATAAGTCAATGGAAACTCTTAGTTGCCATAGCAACCAAACTGCTGGAGCAATTGCCATGAAAAACAGTAATTCAATAGAGGCTAGTACTAAGCTTCTTTCTGTAAAGTTTGAGCTTTATTGGCCAAACAGTTTCTGCGAAGATGGGTTTTTAATATTTTTCTATTTTTAACCATTCGGTTGCAATGGCAACCAGCCAAATTGTGCAATTTGCATAAATTTAACATGGCTGGTTAACAACTACTCAAGGTACATTTCTATGAAAGTTTTGTCAAAATATCCGCAGTGGCACAGCAATAAATGCAAATTTTCCATTTTGCCATTACAAGTAAATGGCAACTTTAAGTTCCCATAGCAACCAAACTGCTAGAGCAATTGCCAAGAAAAACAGTATTTTTATAGAAGGTAGTACTAAGATCCTTTCTGTGAAGTTTGAGCTTTAATGGTCGCATAGTTTCTGAGGAGATGATTTTTGAATATTTTTTATATTTTTAACCATTTGGTTGCCATGGCAACCAGCCAAATAGTGCAATTTACATAAAGTTCATGTGTTGATAGAGGAATACTCAAGGAACATTTCTGTAAAAGTTTTGTCAAAATATCTGCAGTGACATAGCAATAAATGCAAATTTTCAATTTTCCCCATACAAGTCAATGGAAACTTTAAGTTGCCATAGCAATCAAAGTTCTGAAGCGATTTGGATAAAAAAACAGTATTATTGGTTCCCCCTGCCTATAGATGCTACATATGAAATTTGGTAACAATGGGCCTTGTAGTTTCAGAGGAGATGTCATTTGAAAATGTTGACGGACGACGGACGGACGACGGACGACGGATGCCTGCCTATACTATAAGCTCACCTGTGAGCCTTCGGCTCAGGTGAGCTAAAAAACAACACCCACACACACACACACAAAAGAAAAATAACATACTAAAACAACTATACAATTAGTGAGTAGTTAGCTCTTTAAAGTACACTTAATGCAGTAGTCTTAACTAAAAGGCCTTTTTCCAAACCTTATCTGAACAATAGTTACTAGAGCAAGTGAACAGGAACTCACGTACTCCGACCGGTGCCACCGCCTAACAGAACCACCGTCTGTTTAGTGCACTGAACACCTACTTTAATATCATTGTTAATGGGCTCCTGAAATGGATGGGCAGTTATACAACCAGTAACAAACTTATTATTCAACCTAATTTCATCCCAAAATATTTTATCCAAGGACTTTTAAAATGAAAGCGAATGAAAACAAACTTTATACAAGGTTAAGTAGTCAAACAATAAAATTCCTAAGTCTGTGACCATGCCTAATGCTAGCTGCAAAATCCAGATGATGTCAACAATCTGTATAAATCCTGAAACCAACCTAGACAAATATCAACCGGTTCCATTCAAAGATTTTGCAACAAGCAAATAATAACAAACTTAGTGTAAAACCTTTACGCAAATATTACACAATTTTCTAAGTCTGTGACCTTGACCTCTGGTCATAAGCTACGTCCGGACACAACCATGTATGTATGTATATTTAACTAGAAGCAAACATAATAACCATTATATAAAAAAGTGTCCAACAAAGAAAAGGGAAAATAAAACAGATAAATACAATTTTTACACAAAGTTTTAACACAAATATTATACACACTGCCAAACATTGATCTTGACCTTGTCAGCAACAGCATCCAGATAATGCACGTTAATACATATCTTTCTTGCAGTGGCATTAAGTACAAATAACGAAACTCAAATGCAGGTTTGGGGAAAATGGGAGCAAAAAAACACACACAAACTTAACACAAAATGTTAACATAGATGTTGTTCATGTTTCGAGGTCAATGGCCTTGACCTAACATCAGCAGCAGTATCCAGATGAGGAATATTTATAAATATCTATTCTGCAATAGAACTTATATACTGAATAAGCTCCAGCTAATGTGAGGAGCAAAACAATTTTTATACAAACCGTTAATGTAACAGATGGTAAGACGAACTGATGAACGGACGGTTTCACAAAGTAGTGTACCATACTAGTATATACTCGACATACTTCTATGTCTGGGGCATAAGAACATGGATTTACGAAAAGGTGTTATAATGCGGACGGGAAAGAGAGATACAACAAAAACACGGTTTGGCTGATCCATACAGCATCAGTATCAAGTATTACGATGCGAACGACGGACAAGAGAAAAATACTATGCATGCATAAAATCTTTAAATTTATATAAAATATAACAATAAAAGAAATTACGTAATGCTAAAATGCTTGATGAAAAAAACAGCACGTTATATACCGAATTACTTAAAAAATGAATGTAAATGTTATCTGAGGAGAGAGAGAGAGAGAGAGAGAGAGAGAGAATGTAACGATTATTAGAAAAAAATTATGCCGTAATATATGTTTTTCTGTCTTTCTTTTTTTCTATATATGTTATTTTCACTTTAAAATGAAACAAAACAAAAAAAATGCCAATGAAAGTAGAAGGGCAAAATTTCTTTTGTTGCTTATGTAAACTGGGTTTTATGACATACCCAGGATGGTGACACTGAAGCTAGTGTTTGCAAGGAAGAAAAATGCAGAACAAGAGTATGTTTGAATTGAAACTGTCATTTATTTTAAATGACGGAAAGTGATGATTGCATATGAAACTAACATATTTACATGTACATAAAAAAACATGTTATAAAACAATGCATAAAACATCAAGTTAACAAGACTTTTTCTTGTTTGCAAAAAGGTGGCGTAGAAAATAGGCCAAAGGCCAGGGATATTTGCACAAATATGCCTGGCCCCAGGCACCCGATGTAAACTGGATTTAGTAAAATTAGCAATCGGCGTCTGGCCCTGGAAGTATATTTCTTTTCTTTTTTAATTTCTCAACTAACCTTTTTTTCTTTGTTTGTTTGTTTGTTTTAGTATTTTTTGTTGTTGTTTTTATTTTCCCGCGGACTTTTTTGGTCACTCATGTACTTTCTTCGATAGTTTAATAGTAGTAGTATTTTGTTACTTCGTGATAGCGAACAAACATGCTGTCTCTTTGCATTAACAGCTGTTTGGTACCTCGGAAGTAGTGGAAACCATCGCCTTTCAGGACCTCTTTCAGGCTCGGGTCTTATTACCTTTCTCGCTTTCATTTGTTGAACTTGTAAATTCTCAATACGATCTGAGTCTTACTTTGAGCATGGCAAATATGAAAAGTCTCATGTAATGTACGAAATTCCCACTTTGCGCTACAAAGCGAAAACTCCGATGTCGAAATTGTACCGATTCAGACTTTTCAAAGGAAAGTTCATTTAAGTATGTTTAAATGCTGTTACTTTGCGGAAACTCAAATGTCAAAATCATTTTTTTACAATTATTTTTTTTTACACACTTTGATGCATAGATATATTATATAAATAGATAAAAAGCGCCTTAAAACTGTTCAGCAGCAGTTTTCGTTCTATTCCGTGTCTTCGCTAATTTTGGTAGTCCGTAAATTATTTAAAGGCAAGTCGCTTAATGCTGATTTAAAAGCTGAACAAATTGGCGTTTGTCCACGGCGGAAGATATTTCTATAGAAAATGCTGAAAGCCAAATATTAACAAGACAAAATGTTGGACGTGGAGTTTACCTTTCTTCTGGATGAAAGTATGAAAAAAATTAGATGCTAATACTATCAAACTTTACAGAAAACTGTTAATATTGTTATATACAAACCGCAATTTAGATTTAAGAAAAAACATACTACACATTAAATGTCCAATGCACAATAGGGAAAATTGGCTTTGCCAACTGGGCCACCCTCACTAAATAAAGTCTACTTACTTACTTACTTACTTAAAATTATATACTTAATGAATTTAATTGTGATAGATAAAAATATATACTTATTTACCTGTAAAATTAATGATATGGGCGGTGTAGACTTTGGCGATAGTGGCGTCCTATCGAGTCCGTTAGCGGGATGGAAATTACGGTCCAATACAATCTGAAATATTGGTTGCTAACTGGTAAACTTAAATCTTCTCTCATTCATTCATTCATTTACCTACCTGAAGTCTTTTTCTAGCCATTTTGCCAACCGTCTTCTCCCGAAAAGTATAGCTGTTATAAAAGCTGTAGGTATGTTTTAACTATCGTATCTGTCAGCCTACAATCTGTCGAACCTAAATCTTTTCCAACTGCAAAAGAACTGGATTCAAAGTACATGTACTTGATTATTAAGAGTTTCCCCTCTTTTTCTCTCTGTCTTTCAATCCGTTACCCTCCTGCAAACGTTTCTGTATGAAACTAAGTATAGTTCAGCATGCGCTTCCTGCAGCTGCACGCGGCGGATACCGTCAGAGATGACTCTGAAAACTTGATAGTATTTTCATATGTGCAGTTTTCTAGTTAGTTTGTTTGTTACATATACCTAGTGCTCGAAGAAGTGAGGTTCCAAATAAAATAGTCATTTTTTTGTTATTAATATTATTTTCATTTTGTTTTATTTCATTTATTTATTATTTCATTTTTTGCGCAGTCGACAAGGTTGACTTCCGTAATCTTGGTAATATCAATCCAAACTGTCACTTCTTCGTATATATTTCCCAGGACGAATGAAAAGTATTTTCTTTTAAGTCGTATTTTATTTCCAGTTTTCTGAAGCCAAAAATGCAGTGTCCGTTTTGCAGGTTTGAGCAAGACTAGATCACGACTGACTTTGGCATCTAGGCAGCCTTCCAGACTGTTTCAACATGTCTAAACTAGTTCATTTAGGTCTTGCATGGCGTGCCGCTTCATGGAATATTTCACCGCTTTAGAATAAGCCATGTGTGTGGTTCATATTAGTATGTCAATTTAGAAAATAAAAAAGTGAGGAGATTACGATTACCGTATATATCAAATTGTGCAATTTTCATTCACTGTGAATATTTTGAACCCATGTATTTCTGACATCTATTTCTTAATTAATTAAAGGCATATTAAAGTATAAAAAATAAAAATAAATAAATAATAAAATGAATTAATTATATTATGAAACCAAGATATATCTGTAAATGTAAACTGCAAAATTCTAATTATTCTTGACCGGAATTAATTCTGAAACGAAATATTCATTTGAAAGTAGTAGTAGGAGGTTTGGGAGATTGGGGAAAGTAGAAAAGAAGGGATGTGTGACAGAAGATGATGAAAGTGCTAATTTATTTCACCCATAAACATATACTGTATTTCAACATTAGTTCCTTTTTTAAATTACTAAAAGAATGAGTCGCAACATTTTTTCTTCAACAAATGGTATATACTCATCGCCAATGTTTAGCACAATATAAAAGTTGGTATAACAAAATTACTAGAGACACGTAAGCTGAATTGCAATTAATTTGTATCTAACAGTTGATATAACAAAATTATTATAGACACTTAAACTGAATTGTAACTTTGTGTAAAGGCAAATATATTCCATCATCAACGCCTATGATTTAACAATGTAAAACCGACAAGTCTGAAGTAGCAGTAGCACAAAGCAAACACAAAAAATGCATATTTTGGGAAGAAAAAATCATTTATATAATAACGAAATAATGATAAATTAATAATAATGAGAATAATACCATTATTAATCTACATTTAAAGAAACAGATAAAATGAGTGTAAATACAGAATATTTCCCATAAACTTGAGTGTATTTACATGTTTTCAAGAAAATTAATGTTAACGAAGCATAAAATATTTAGTATGGTTGAAGAGCTAAATGAACAATGCAAAAAAAATAGTTTTTACAGAGCTAAATTCTGTTCTATCAATGGTAAGATACAGGTTGTCAAACTAAGCGAAAGTTTTGAAATCAAAAGGTTTCAACTGGCTTTAATGGCGACGAAGCGAAAATATGGCACTAAACACTCAAACGTAAAATTTAGAAAGCATGCTGTTTAAGCATATGTTAAACATCTGAAATGAAATAAATATTATGCATATTTCTTTCAGCTTTCTATCAGTAGCAAAACAATTGTAATCTGTTAAAAAGAAGTGCCAAATTATATTACCAGTCAATATGAAAATATACTAAAGACTACGGGAAAATCAGTTTTGTGGAAATACTTTGACCCTCGACTGTATGCGTCATTCGCCAAAAGTTAAGAACAATTTTTATAGTATATGTACAAGACTATATGAAAATCATAATAATTCAATTCTAACGTTCAATATGAAGACAAATACCTTCTATCATCAACACCAATGTTTAATTATTGTAAAAACACCAAATTTAAATTGACTTTTCGTAAGCACTGCACAAAGAGCGCGCAAACGTAAATCCCCACAAAAAACGACCATTTTCGAGGGAAATGATGTTTTCGTTTCAATGTTTATAATAGCAGTAACTTCATATCCGAAAACTTGAAAACACATCTTAATGTTTGTGAAAATAAATCAAGTCACTCAATAAAACAAACTAGAAAAATAAAAAATTAGAAAAGCAAAAATATCTCAAGCAGTATGATGCTTTTTAATATCGAAATTATATTACCAAATGGCCTTATACTTTTATATACATGTAGTATAAACAGTGTACAAGTGTTATACAAGACAAAAGACAAGACAATTTGATGCAACAAATGGAAGCTAAAGAAACGGAATCATCTTCATGGTGAACAATTTAAAGTGAATTTCGTGCGGGACGCAAAATGACGACTGGTTCCTTGCTCATACAATTTCCTTCAAAAATATCATCAAGAGTATATAAATTGTGCAGGACAATTAATGTTAATACTAATTTTGAATTTACAAAAACCTGATATTTCTGAAGCTCAAATTCTGTGCCAACTACCATCCGGCAAGACTGGAGACTGAATCATGGTTAATTTCCTGTCACTAATTCGCTTTTTAAAACTTTTATTTCATAGTGATTTTAGGTATTTTAAAACTTTTTTTTTTCACTTTTTTCAATCCAACTCAAAAGCATATAAAAGACGTTGTTTTTTTTTTAATTTATAAGAATATGGAAATCTGTGAATCTTTTATTGTTGGATTCATTTAGATTCATTTTGAAAACAAAATTGTGCTAGAAGCCGTGACCAGTTTGCACATTTCATTACTGAACATGAACAGGCTCAATCAAACCGTTTCTGCTACTTTGGCTTATTTGGTGTATTCATTGCTTCCAGAGTATCCAACCTTTCAGAATTTGTATCAGGTAATGAACTAATGGCATGATAAAATACATTTATGTGGGACCTATCTGTAGTAACACAAGATGTGTATGTAACTTTAAGCCCGGTAGGGATATTTGCACGGGATTTTCAACATTTTTGTTCAGTAATAGTCTTTGTCTTTTGAAATAGTCAATATTGAATATGGAATTCACTTTTAAGGATGTTTAGTCTGGAACTTATTTTGGAATATTTTTTGCCTGGAACCAGTCGCTTCTAATTGTCTTACACATTATCTAATTGTCTTACACATTACTCTTCCCACTGAAGCAATTGTCGGCAATGATAGATAGTACTAGCTTTTGTGTTTCTCAACTGGTATGTTTCCAGATCGGGTAACAATGTATCAGATGTTTCTAGGTCAAGAAGCAAATCACTTAATTCATGTAACAATGTACATGTAAATTTGATATAGGCCATAATAAAAGGTCATTGCTTCTCGAAAGGAAATTTTTCCTACTGCTTATTCCGTCACGCTTTTGTGTAAAGAATGCAAGCTCCACACTCATGGTTAGCATGAAGATCACTTTTCTATGAGATAAAATAATTTCGGCCATGCCTTCATTCATTATTTTGACACAGAGTTTTCTTTCTCTCTCTCTCTCTCTCTCTCTCTCTCTCTCTCTCTCTCTCTCTCTCTTCAATTTTTCGTTACACATTTCACAGCAACTTTTCAATTTTGGTATGCAGACTGATAATGCCTTCTTCTTGTTCCTTGGGGTAGTTTTTCGAGTAGAATTTTTGTATTTTGTATACAGGTAGCGAGTAGCCGTTTACTGTTCTAGTATTTGTTCGTGCTTCTCCATAGTTTGATAAAACGTTCAGTGTGGCACATTTTCCACAGTAAGGTAAGGCGATTTTTTTTAACTAATTGTGTATATTTGTTTTCTCGTGTCATTGGATTCAAAAGCTGCTGCCCCTTGCAAAACGCTGCCTGTATTCAGCTTTTTCATTCTTACTTTTCGTATATTTAAGCAAGTTTCCAGTGTCACGCCTATTAAACTCGCAATTAAGGTAGAAAGATACTGAATAGAAATATTGGCGGGGCATTCAAACCATTATACCAGCTAAATATCCCAAAGAGCTATAAAACATTGGGATGAGCAAGAAAGAAAAAAACGTTTTGTTTTCCATACTTTATTTACATATTTTCCCTTTAAATTCATATCTCAAGCACATGTATGCACTTTCATTTCTGCATATCGTAGGATATTTGAAACAAGATGGTAAAATAAATTGCAGTTCTCTTGACAATAACTTTTTTTTACATTTTGTTAAAAAAGGCAACAAAATTTCATGAAAAAATATATGTAATCGATGCGGTGTGCTTGTGCATATTATTTCAGTAAAACTTACATTGTATGTAACAGAATAAGACAAAAAAAAAAAAAAAAAAAAAAAAAACATTCACCTTTTCGTTTCCTAGCGAAACAATGTTTAAGTTTATAATATCCCAAAAACAGACAAACCCCATTCTGCACTTAAATTAAAACACTATATTAAAGATGAAGAATTTTACTTTCTGATACCGTTCGTGATGCAATAATATGTAAAGATAAAAAAATATTAAGTGATAATGAAATTTTCCCATATTACTCGTGTATAACAAATTGGTTCACACCTGTAGAAGTGCCAGTTCACTATGACCTGCTGCAAGCACAGCCGGTTCTTGCCCTACTATTTATAAATCTCTTATTCAGCTGTAACAATGATTTATGCCTAAAAAATGCGCAGATGGAATAGCAACTGTGTAGACCTTGATCAGACTGGTTCTTAAACAGCAGTATAATTTCGGTTTCCACTGTTTGTACAGACCTACCTTCCCGAAAACTTGAGAGCTTACGGTAGACATTGTTAGTGTATGTAATGACTGTAAAAAATCTACAACGACCGATTTCATCATGAACAATAGCTTTGTTTTGTTTTACAAACAAAACAGAGTTATTCAGTATCTTACTACCTTTATTCAATTAATATGTAAGTCACAATATAATAATGTTATTCGACTCATATTTGTGAGCGACATTTACTTTGAAGTATAAGAACTGGTGGAGTGATCAAAAAGCTCAGTGACCACATTCTTGTGAGGCCTCTTCGTAGCGTTTCTTCTGACCGTCTTGGGACCTTTCGCTGGTAATCGTCTTTGGCATTAATTTTAGGAAAATCAAAGATATATGAGCCGCGACACGGGAAAACCAACAAAGTGGTTATGCGCCCAGCGCAGACTCAGATCAGCCTGGGCATCCGCCCAGTCTGATCAGAGTCTTCACTGTCCGCATGAAGGTAGCTTAGGCTCTAAGCTACCCTTTGAGCACCTAGCCAAGAGTCTGATCAGACTGGGCGGATGTCCAGGCTGATCTGAGTCTGCGCTGGGCGCACAATCACATCGTTGGTTTTCTCGTGTCGCCGCTCATATTAGTGTGTCATTTTTAACAAACATATTACTACTTTTAAGTCCATGGTTGCTATATCAAGGTGATGAAAGTTGTTGGGGACGGGAGATATGGGTGGCGCTGTGTAGAGGCATGGGCAGTACTTCGTGACTAAAGCGGCTTAAGACTGACAGGCTGTACACGCCTGCATTACAAACATACGAGGGGCGTTCGAAAAGTAATGCAAATGGCCTCATAACTTTGTTTAGGGGAATAATGGGTACAAATGCTATGCATATGCTGAAACACTACATTTTGGCTTTACACTGATACCAAACGCTGTTCAAAGACACCTTTCCATATTGACTTGCAACGCATTTTATTATGCCCCAGTCATACCACTGGGCTTATTTCATATGTCAAATCTTTTCAGTGTTGGACATTCAAGTCAAATATCGTTGCAAACACAACATTAATCTTTGTCAGTTGCTTGTCCATTGTTGCCTTCAATATTCATACAAAAGTTAGAAGGGTGGCAACTGTTATCGATTTATTCCTTGCAAAACAATGCGCAATTCTTATGACGTTGTTGAAATATACGTTTACGTCATTTTTGAAAGCTTGAATTTGAAAATTCGTTTTTGGCATTGATTTGAATTTATTGACAGTTTTCGTTGACCCATGTAAATGCTCTTGCTAACAAGATTTTGAATGCTAATACACTTGTTTTCATTACAAAATCATTTAATTTTAGTAGAAATGGGGAATTTGCTACTACATAATCCATATTCCCGGGCCAGTATGGAACCCAAATTAAAAATAATTTCCGCTATATTTACAGGACAACATGGCCTGGGCATTGTCTTTAAGTAGCAAAAATAAAAACAAATAAAAGACTGCAGACGGCCTACTAAACTAAAATTCTGCAGTGTCTTTAGGGTATACCTCTTTCAAAGAAGTTAAAATGCGCCCTTTTTTTCAAAAATACACCGTGTTTGCGGACTTTCCTACGCATATCATAGCTTTATGTGTTTGTGCAATCAGAACTTCTGTTTTCATGTTGGTTACCGAGGAATTACGTCATTTGCATTACTTTTCGAACGCTCCTCGTACACCTCAATGGAAAATTCGCAAAACAACGGCAAAAGTTGGCAAGTCATCTGCAATTCCATGTGTAATTTGCTCGAATAAAACAGCGAGACTCGAATTTATGACCTCCCACAGCCAATAATGATCCCACCCATGTTGCTTGCGGCTTCCAGCTTTGTGCATAATTCATACAGATATGTCCTGGCCCCGAGGTTATAAAACTTTTTTCATGCTCAGCTGAGTTGAGCATGAAATTTTATCTGCTAATAAATAGCAAATTACTGGTAAGTACAGTTGTTTTCTTGCTCGGTTTAGCTGAGGATGAAATTTTCTCTGCTTATGAATATGAAAATGCCAACATTAGTTGGCATTTTCATATTTATCAGCAGAGAAAATTTCATGCTCAGCTGAGTTGAGCATGAAAAAAGTTTTATAACCTCGGGGCCAGATCCCCGAGGTTATAGAACTTGAGTACATTCTCAAACTCAAAATAAAGCACGCTGATTGGCTGCTTCCGAGCACACACAAAATAAAGCACATTGATTGGCTGCTTCCGAGCACATGCTCGGAAGCAGCCAATCAGCGTGCTTTATTTTGAATTTAAGATCATACTCAAGTTTTATAACCTCGAACCCTGATCAAAACTGTCATAAGACATAAATTATTTGAACTTTGCATATCAAGATCAGTCTGATCATGGGCGAATTCAATTAATTATTGTCAAACGGGTCTAGAATTTGCGCGGGCTGTTCTGGGCAAACGCATTTTCTATATGTTGTAAACCTTATATTATGTGTGGCGTACAGATGTAAAAGCGTAAGTATTGGAGTGAACCTAGCGGGAATGGCGTTCTTGCTGCGACGTCATGATTTCGCACCATTTAAGAATTGAAATTTGGTTTTTCAGCGTTCATCGCGGCTTCTTCACACGATGAACGCTGAAAAATCGAATTTTTATTCTTATATTTACACTTTATTTTTAGACTCTTCCGGTGCTGTTTCCGTGGTAATTTAATGTAGAATATGCACAATATGCGCCAAAGAAAAAAAAGAAACGATGAATTCGGCCAATACGTTAAATAGCCGCCGCCACAACGTGGCATTAATCGAACGTTACGTAGACCAATCAAGACGTTTGTTTACCTCAATCGGAACACCGCTCGGCCAATTCCGTGAATCAACCTCGGATGTATGACGTGGGACTACTTACGTCACACGACTGTTGTTGGGAACAACGACATAAACAAAGATGGCCGCACTGTCGCACCGAGTTATTAATAAAATGAGAAGAAACAAAAGTATTTTCTGTCTCGTCATTAATAATTGACTATTTTGTTTTAACAACAGCAAAGCATTAAATGAGTGTCCGTGAACAGCTGAAAAAGCTAGCAGGTCGAGAATTAATTATCATTCGTAGATATAGAGAACTACGGCTTCGGCGTATACTTTCGGCCGAACAACAAAATGTTGGATTTTGCTGCATATTGCTCCGCCTTACATACGCCCGAGGTCTGATTCACTGAATTGGCCGAGGAGTTCCGAATGTGTTTACCTTAGACGTCGCTTGACGACAACGTCACATGACCAACTGTCGTTCATCGGTGTATGAAGCCAGTTGCTCTATACTACAGTAACTATACGGTTTACCTATGGGAAGTCAGTGGCAAGTGTAAATATTGTCCAAACAGTCATTTAGACGTTGTTGACCGACATTGCATCGTTGAAATTACGTCATTTTGATGTGGTTCGCATTTTGGGCACATTCATTTGGGTTGGTACAAAATCAAAGGTGTAAAAGCCTGTTATTAAAAATTGTTGGCTGACTTGCGATTTTACGTTCTTTTTAACATTATTTTAGTCATATCAGCACGATGGGAGGATGAAAGGTTCTGTGCAATGGAATTCCGTTTACGGTTGGAAAGATTTCCGCCTCCAGCGGAACTTGAACTCGGGACCGGTAGATCAGTAGGCCAGCGTTTTAGCTACTTAGCTACCGGCTCCTGCCTGTTATTAAAATCATGAGAGTAGTGTTTAAGTATCTCAATGCATAGCAAAGTTGCGATAATTGCAGATGGAGAAACATATTAGCAAAAATCTTCTTAGCAATCATGGGGATAAAAAGATACCTACATGTAGCTTCTTAATAGCATTTTCTCTAGTCATAAATCAGAAGCAATGATATACTGATTGACATGTTCTATAAGATGGTACATACTTGTTATTCCCGTTCCTATGGTAACTTCACTCTACCCTGCTTAATCCCGTTGAATTATGAAAAGAACTTTCATTGAAAATCAATGGATCAATGCGTTATTTCTTTATATAGAGAAACTTTTCAATCCTAAAAGAGTCATTCAAGTACAAAGGTGGAATTAGCGCCTCTAAATGAGCTCATGGATGCTTCAGTGAAAACCGGTGTGTCGAATCACCGAAAAAAGTACGTCCTGCCAACTGTGATCAAAAATAGCTGTAAAACCAGTCTGCGGGTCAGGATCTTTTCTGGTTGAAATTTTTCCAGATTCAACTTGTAGAAAATCAAAAAGCTGAGAATGCCTTTATGCTAAGGACAAAAGAGAAAAATAGCGTCTGCTGTAAAAATCTGAATATTCAGATTTTTACAGCAGACAATATTTTTCTCCTAACATGGCTTGATTGTGTTAATGCTGCAATGTTCATTTCAGCCATATATTTTGTTAAATCGACCAATAGCCAGAAAATCATATCCAACCATAACTAACAATATTCATATAAATCAAATTAAAGCCTGTGCCGGTTAGGTTAGGACTTGATTTTTTTGCAATGCATCAAATATTAACATGTGAACACACAGAGAGATTACGAGAGTCATCCATCAGAAAAAAAGTCACTCCTTTAAGCAGAGTGTCTGCGGGTTATTATATAAAATGCAAAATCAAGTTCTGCGCGTCTGGAGAAGAAGTAAAGAGCTCGCCCCTTTAAATACTGAAGGAATATGGATACACATCCATGTTTTCCCACCATTTTTACCAAGGGAGGAGGGGACATTTTCTGTGACTCTTTTCAATGTAACCCTTTCAAATTGTCAGCTCTTAAAGGCAAATATGTCTACATAGAAGAGCTAGTTTGTTCCTGTAAGAGCTAACCCCAGTGAAGAGGACGACAAACAGATAATGACAGAATTGCTTCCCTTGCAGTATTCCCATTTAGGCTACCTTAAAACTCAGCGACAGGACCGGCCCTGAATCTGACAGGTTTTCAAATTCCAAATATCAGTTTAGCAAACTCGCACACAGCAGTTCCAGGCGCATATGCATAGAAATCTGGGCCGCCCATCAGTGAAATTCTGTCAAAATGGAAAAAGTTAAATATGCACTGCATATTTGCGTAGAGGAAAGCACACTCCAGGCGTTGTTCCCAGAAAACATGACGTACTGCTCAAGATACAAGATTCAATCGCGGGATGAAAGTCGAGAGGGTATTCCAAGCTCATGGCAGAGACCAAAATAAATTGTTTTCCTCGACTCCTTAGTGTTTATGAAATCTCTAAATTATAATTCTGTCATTACATGTACCTACACGTTTCAAAGGAATTATTTTTTTGCTTTCTCTGAATTTTTATTGGCTTGCCGCTTCGGCGGCGAGCCATATATTCAGACAGGTTATGACTTCCTGTCATGCGCACTCTGGACAGCGGAAGACGCTGCTTTGTTCCCAGCTTCGAGAATGGTTCATAATTGCAAGTGGAGAACCAATATATGGAGAGCGTCTACGGGGCGCAACTTCGTTTGACCGTTTCTTTTACCTAAGCACCGAAACATAACGACATGCCACAATCTGGCACACCAAATAATCGAACATGTCTAGCATCTTTAGCCTTACTGAAAACATGAGTTATTATTATTTTTTTATTTATTTATCCGGTGTGTTTGAATATTTCTTGATTGTCCACTGTCAAATAAGGTCAAATAACGACATGCGCAATTCGCGGGCATTATGTAAAATATGGACTGGACTTGGACTCTGGACTTTGGACTCTGGACTTCGGGCTGTGTAAAACCTGGATTTCAGACTTTGTAAAACCTGGACTTTGGACTCTGGAGTTTGTAAACTTGGACTGAAATATTTCAACAATAGTTGTTATGCCTGTACAAACAGTGTAGAGTGTATATCCAAATTAGACTACTGGTTGGAACAGTCTGATCAGGGTCTGTGCCAACAGCCTTATTTAAAACCATTTACTGGTTTTACAGACAAGGTGTTTGATCGTATTTACTAGATACTATTTCTTATTTTCTCATAAGCGTACATTGAAATTTAGTTTCTTATTTTTTCATAAACGTACAATGTTATTCAGTTTAATGTAAGTGTCTTATTGAAAAAAAATCAATTCAGGAAACACAACATGTGTGGGAAAATATCAGTATCTTACAGTTGCCATCAAATCATCCTTTTCTAGGCCTATGCAATTTTAACAGTTACCTTCCTTTTTGAATAAAAGTTGCTAAAATTTAGAGGGTCAAGGCAGCGTAGCGCAATCGGTAGCGCGTTTTGACTCAAGAGCCAGAGGTCCCGGGTTCGATACTCGGTCCGGCCACATACTGTCGTTTTTCCTTTCGCTGATTCTAGAAGGGCAGTTGTCAGTTACTGGTGAAAGTATGTGCACTTAGTACTGGTTAACCGCTTAGGAGGTCTAAGCCTGTCCAGGAATAGTGTGGTTAGGGTAACAGACCGTCCCGACATGATCATAGCTGTTTATCGTGGACAATAAAACAACAACAAAATAATAACTACTAAAATATAGAAGACTTCTTTTTTCTTTTGCATTAAATCCCTATATAATGACAAAATATGTGATGACCAAGGACACCACGCTAGATTCTGAAAACAAACATTCTGTGGAAGCAACAAAAATACATTGACTTGTAATCATTACCAATTACCAGTTATACTCTATACCGCAGACTTGCTGGGCCGCATAGTGCAGTCGGTGGTGCGTCTAACTAAAAAACAGAGGTCCCGGGTTCGCTATTCAGTCCGGCCACTTACTCTCGTTTCCGCTTCTGCTGAGTCAAGAAGGGCAGCTGTCAGTTACTGGCGAAAGTTAGTGCACTTAGTAATAGTTTAGCGCTTATGATGGCTAAGCCTTCCCAGGAATATTGTAGTTAAATTAATTGACCGTCCTTGTAGCTGTTTACCGTGCACGTAAAACAATAACACAACAACAACATACCACAGGCTTAACCAGTACTTAGATGACAATATACTAAAAAGAATAAGCTGAATATTTGCAGACGATCTATGGCAACTGTTTGGGAAGGATCTATCATTTTCATTATAACCTCCTCTCAGTGGTAGTCAGCTTTTCTTCAACAGAAACAATGAGACAAACAGTCATTAAAGTTGTTTTCCCTTTTAATAATAGCCATTGTTGCGGACGGTAAGATTTTTTTCCTACCAATCTGTCACAAATGAGGCTAAAAAGATTAAGATTTATTCAGGAATTAAGATCATTTAACAAAGTAACATATACTATCTAAAAGCGATTTTTGAAATTAAAATTTAAAAATTAATCAACAAGTGAGGTATTTAAGAGCACACTTAAATGATATTTATGTATATATCTATATGAATTTAATTTAAGAAAAATAAAATAATCACAGTGAATTTGACTAGAACTTAAGGAGTTTTGGAATGAGCTAGGCTGCTAGAAGTAAAAAACTAACACCCACACCCATTTTCACTGATTCGAAAGATTCGTTCTTAATACCCATGGATAGCCCATAAAGCCTAAATGGCTTATTTCCAATGGGGTCCATTTAGGTACGAACAAGGCTTTGGCACGGAAAACTATGAAATATTGCACAGGTTAACACTGAGAGCTCTATAAAAGGGAAGATTTTTATCACCGAAGAGTGCTCGAAAAGGAAAGACAAAACCAATGGTCATATCTGTCACTAGTAGGACGAACTACTTCCACTATTTCCTTCTCATATCAGCAGTCATGTACCATATATCATCTTATGTGTAAGGGACTTGTAAAAGAACTTTTCCAATGTAAGATGTATTTTTTCAACATAAAGACTTGACGATCTAATAATGAACATAACTTTGTCCTAACCGAACGGCTCAGGGAATATAGCAATCAAATTCCCGTCCATCTGTCTCTGTCCGTATGTTAGTACGCCCATTAACATTTTGTTGTCCACTCTGTAACTTGAATACCCTTTGACACTTCACCAGTTATGTGTAGTCCATTTGCTCCAAAGTACAAACACAGTTCTGCTTAGTTCACAAAAAACAGGACGAAACTCCCAGTAAATCTTCTAATGTCCTAAAATTTCTTATATAACAATATATAATAGAATACGAAAATCCTTATTTCTAAATGCTTTTATGAAATATTTTTCAATAGCAGTAATACAAAAATTGACCTTTTTACTGAAGGTTATCATATGATTGTCAGAACAACCAGAATGTAGCGTAACCTCATTGTTACTACAGTTATGAACGTTTTTAAATGAAGAAAGTGTCTCCAAGTAAGATACCATCTCCCAAGACCAGAAACCATAAACCACAAAATACCACAAACATTGAACTACATGAGCGTTAACTTGGCAAGCCTTTCCTTTTAAAAGGAAACTTTATTGTTATATTAGCCTCTATTTCGGCAAGGTGCGGATATTATTGACGTGACATGTCCATATTTTCGTATTCTCTTACGAACCAAAAAGCTAAAAGTTATTAACTTTTTTTCAGTAAAAAACTATTCAAACTTCGAAGACATATGAATAATTTCATTGTGAAAATATTGCCCTATCTGTTACTCACTGTTATATTTGTGAAAACAGTTTTTCTGAGAAACTATTCAAGTTAGAATCTTCAAACATCTAGAGGTTTTATATCGTGGGAAAAAGAATCATGCTAAAGTTTGTATATCTTCTTTTCTGTCCTTTCATATTTTGAACATTGTAAGTTAGTCTTACAACTTTGAAACATAAAATGGAACTGGGTTTAAAGAAATGAAATGTCAGGGATAATCTCATTAATTTGGGATGGCAATCATACAGGAAAGAATTTGCTCCTTTTAAGGAAACCAGAAAAAGTACCATTCCAGGCTTTGGTAGCAAATTGGAACCAATATCTGCATTCTACCCATTCTAGGTTTTAAACTATGTCCTTAAGTTAAACTTGGTGTTGCATTGTGGGATTAAGAAGGTTCCATACTACTGTTCTTCCATAAACTTTTTGTCGGTCATATTTTGAACATAATACTTTTGTGTCAGATTTCGCAGGATATATTCTGTTATACAGAAGGAAAATGGGTGTTGTTGTATCATGGGAATGAAATTCCTTGATCAAATTCTTCCCTTTAAGCTAAATGGGTATATACTTTCACAGACAGTAATCATGGTAATGATGCCAATTTATTTATTAATTCTTCTTTACGTGTCAATGTGGTCAACTCTAAAAGGAAGAAAGTCTCCATGGAGAATTTTTTTCCTTAAGAGAAGGCCCTATTTGAAAGGGCCACCCACATCTCGCAGGGAAGCCAATAAGAAGTCACAAAAGTCGTAACGGCCAAAATCATAAAGGTATACCATCGAGTTTTCTTTCTTCTAAATTTTTATATATATGAGGTGTTCTGTGACGTGGAGTATTAGAGTCAGTGCTTCTGGACCCATTATGTACACAATTTTCAAACTTTCTCTCCAAGAATTGGGGATAGAAAACATAAAGGCCAGTCCAGGTAGCGTTGATGCATAGCAAACAAACCGACAGTAGCTGTTGTTGACAAGGTTACAGATTTGTTTCTAATAGTGTGGCACAAAGTGCAGTAAGGGTAACCTGGTCCAAGTACTGTATTTATCCTATTAAACGCCTTTGGGTGTTGCATTTTAAGGAAGGTGGGAATATTTCAGCCTAATGTGTAGTAAATCAGCAAATACAAAATACTTGTACTAAACAATGTTATGGTGAATGGATATACTTACAGTTGAAGCATCCCCCTTTTTTGCCTCCCTTCTAAACTGGGGGGTCAACTCTTAAAGGAAAAGAATTTGTGCCTTTAGGAGCAAATTCTTACCGTAAAGAGTGATTCCCATTTGAAGAGCTGCATCTTCCAGAGAAGCAAACAAGAATTCATATTGTTCCTCTTTGTAAAACTGATGAAAAACATGGAGGTTAGCAAGTCAGTATAACACTATTTCTGGAAAAGATGCAGGGGCTTTTCTTCGAGAAGGGGCGTTTATTAGGATTAATAAGTTATTTCGGGAAAAGTATTAAGCCAGCCTTTAGATCTTATCCAGTTCTTTAAACATTACTGGTATTTAGACATATGTTAATATGGTCGGTTTTGTCCTTCCATAGTCTACAAAATTAGTAAATCTTAGACCAACTGATGTAGAAAAGGCCTCAATAGAGCTTTGACAAATGTATGCATATACAAGACTACAAAAGAAGAAAATTTTAGACCAGTTGCTATTTCTTTAGAAAGCCTGAATAAACATGCCCGGACTAGGCTTCATATACAGTCTGATCAGGGCATGCTCATTTTACCTAAACAATAAATTTCAAAATTCTCACTGCACATCACAGTCAGAATGCATGTATACAGGAAGGGTCTGTGCATGTACAAGCACAGGTAGCGAAGAAGATTAGGTACTGGACTGCTGATCTGTCTCAATTCATTTCCTGCGGGAGACAGAAACCTTTTTGAACATAAGCAATTTTCCACTAGACACAGCCACTCATTCTCACATTCTCATTGTTTTGGGATGACTGAAATAATGTAAAAAGGACCTAACATAGTCATCCATCCATCCAGCCATCTATCATGCACATTATGGCCGCTCCTCCAACGGAGATAATTGTGATTTTACTACTAGCCTCTCTTCTCGCAAAGCAAAATCTCTACTGTACACCTCCGTCTTTTTTGCCATTATAACAAAGTGAAACAACTTAATGTAATTCTAAATTCCTTTTTTTGCTTCCAAAAACAAAGAAGCCCATCCAAACTGAGGTCTGCTTTTCAAGGAAGTAACTTCCTTCTACAGTCAAGGGCCAAAAGTATTTCCACAAAAATATTTTCCCATAGACTTTAGTGCATTTGCATGTTTACAAGAACAGTAATTTTGGCAGTTATCCTAGGCCAAGCATAAAATAATTACATGTACTATGGTTGAAAAGCTAAATGAATTATGCTATAAACATTGTTTACAGAACTAAATTCTGACCCCTCAGCGCGAAGAAACAGCTTGTCAAACTTAGTGTAAATTTTGAAATTACCAAGTTTCCATTGACGTTAATGGCGACGTAACGAAAAATTGGACCAGTAATTCAAACGTTACAGTTAAAGTCATGCTGTTTGAGTAAAGGGTAAACTACCGAAATGAATCAAATATATTGCATGCTATATTCTTTCAGCTTTCTACCAGTACCAATTTTTGTAATCCGTTTAACTGAAGTGCCATAATATAATTTCCTGCAAACATGAAAATACACTGAAGTCTATGGGAAAATTCATTTTGTGGAATTACTTTTGGCCCTTGACTGTATGTAAGAAATTTGTATGAGTTGACACCAATAAAAGGGCAGCAAAAAATGAAAATGGCAGGGTTGCTCCCCCTGAAAGTGTATCCAGTCACCTCAAGTGTGGCCCTCCTTTAAAAAAGGAATGTAACCACCATGGAAACAAGTATACTGTTCTATTAACCCTTAAAGTGCCAAAAAAGCAGACAAAATTTATGTCTGCAACATTTGAAAAAAAATTTTTTTCCAAGCTATGAGTATATCAAATTCAGGGTTCATAGAACAGTGGGCTAACAGTGTAGATCCAGTTGAGGCAGCTGAGCTCATTTGGATTTATGCTATTAGCTAATTCAATTTATTTCATTTCAGTGCTTTAAACTATTGTGGCAGAGCAATTAAAAATGGAGAAAAAGATGGTGGTGTACTGTAATGACCCTAAAAAACCGGACACCCTGAAAGTCAGACAATTATTGTTTGAAATTCAAGAAAGTGGACTTTACACATTTAAATGCATCCAAATGATTCTTAGTGAATGGAAAACCTTGTAGACCCTGATCAAACTGCTCCTTGAGGAGCAGTTTGATCTGGGTCTACAATGTTTGCTCAGAACTGTATGTCCCAATATTTAGGGTCATTACGGTATATATACATCTTCAGATGCTCATATGCATAAACTATTATGGCAGGGCTATGCCAGCAGGCAAAAATCAGAAAACCATACATCGGTGCATCACATTTTAATGTCACAGTACAATATGTACAATAAGTGTTTATGTTAAAATGCACACATACAGACAATTTAGTTTACACAAACTTTCCTTTTACTCTATAAATACACTCTCTAACATGCCCACAGTGTTACATATATACTCACAACTTAGTAACTCCTCAATTTAATACAACTGCTACTTGACCTTCATTTAACAACACACCCTGGTCTACTAAAGTTCTCAGACACATATACAGTTGTAGTTAAGAAGATCATAGGATGATGATATAGGGTCTTTTTTTCTTATTTTTATGCAAAAAAAATGCTGTGACCCCTCATTACAGCTACCTCATCTATGCAATTCAAAATGTGGTCAAAAGATATAATCTTCTTCATAAAGCTAACAGAAATCATCCTCATATCTACCACTGTGAGTAACATTTAACCCTTAAATGGCAAAAAAAAACAGACTTTGAAAACTAACATCTGCAAAATTTCAAAAAATGATTTGTCCATGCAATATTATATTCACAATTCAAAGACTAGAGGTCAAACAGTTTAGACCCAGATAAGGTGGCTCATTATAAGCCACCTCATAGAGATATTTCAACTATTCTCGTCTTTATTTGAGTACACTGTCATGTTTTCTGTCAGTTTTTCATAAGGGAGACAATTTTCAAGACTTTCTGTTTGCTTCCCTGGATAACAAATCACTTCCAAATTCAAATCCACTCTGTAAGGAAATAATTTTCTTCCACAGCAGCAAATAATTCCTTTTAAAATTTGAACTTGGAGGGGTGCAAATTTGAAAGAAAGAGTTGATTCCCTTGTAATTGTGCCATTCACAATTCTACAAACTGTACAATAAGATTAACTCCTGGTGAACACTGTGTACACGCCTCATGATAGGTTTTATCTTCAAACTGTCTTAATCTAATATGTAAAATCAACATGTTGCCAACAGTGTGTACTGAAGGGTTTTTCTCATTATTTCCTTTCTTAAGACACACGTCTGCTCATTATACGAAAACAATCTGTTACATAGTCTCAAAGAAAACTTATTGAGACTGGAATGAAAGACAGACAGAAGAAAAGCCCCAAATACACAGCCCCAAATACTGGGATAAGACAATCTGAGCAAACAGTGTAGACCCAGATCAGACTGCTCCAAGGAGCAGTCTGATCAGGGTCTGCACTGTATGAAAATTTTGCCTGCAATTTTTTGTCATATTTTGTCATATCAATGAACAGTAAAATGAACAACTTCAAAGTTAGGGGGGCACATGGTTACTGACCAAGGTGGCTCAACATTTAGTGCAATAACGGTACTTGAAATCGTTTACATGGACAGGCAACATATGGATACATGCAAATTGTCAGGTAAAATATCCTTACGGGTGCAGGCTCTGAGCAGAGGAAATATTCAACATCTATAAGCCTGAATAAACAGTGTTGGCCAAGATACTCTTTAGTGTACTGATCTTCTGCAGAATTGGTTGCAGGGATACAGACTAGCGGTCGCCCACTCACCCACTGCGAGTAAAATATCGGGTGGGCGCCTAAAATTAAAATGACATGCCAGTGTTTGGCATGTTTTCTGCTTGGAGTAAAATCGGCCACCTCAAAACGCATTGCTAACTTCCATGCCGATATCTGCATTGAATATTCGGTGTTCCGTCATACTTGTGTGTTGGATTTTACTCACTATCGCAAAAACAACATGGCCGCCTCCTCCATTTGACAGCTAAAAATCTTGACAATTTATAAATTTCTCGCACATAATGTGCCGATACATCGCTGGTGTTTCACACTCGGTAGCTAAAAGGAAGCCAATCCCTGAAGAAAGGAGGGTTTACTAGAAAGCCTACGGAAACTGTGTGTATCTTGCGCAGATTCTGAATAAAAAATTCTCATGTTTCTGACGTTTAAATTGTGGGCCCCTAAATTTCTGGCCAGGCGACTAATATTCACTTTTTAGAGGCCCAGCTTGCTCCTTTGAAAAATGAGTTAGTCTGTATCCCTGGGTTGGTTGGTTCTTTTGGGTTTAACGGCCCTTTGAGACATTATTTTAGTCTATATTGGGCCGTCTCCAAGAAAGAGGGAGAAATAAAAGAGAAATGATAGATAAGAGGAAAAAAGATTTCCAAACAACCCCAGCCAGCACCTACTGCAAGCACAGTAGGTCCTTGCCCTACTTTCATCCAGATAAGCGGGACGGCCCGGCAATGGAAGTTTCTGCATATAGACTACACGGATTAATATCTGTAAATAGCTTAACATCTATATAGCTAATGTTTAACTGCTGTAACATGTACCACAAAAAATAAAATTTGTATTTGAGCCACTACACAGCCAAACCAACAACGTGGCATGTGGGCTCAGCCAAGACTCAGATTAGCCTGGGCATCCACCCAGTCTGATCAGAGTCTATGCTGTCCACATGGAGCTAGCTTAGACCTTTAGCTACCCTTTAAGCGCAATTGAAGACTCTACTCAGACTGGACGGCTGCCCAGGCTGATCTAAGTCATCGCTGTGCTCACAAGGCACTTTGTTGGTTTGTCATGCCAAGGCTCATTTGTATTATATCATACAATTATATCGGTATTTATATGATAGTACCACCTGAGTCGACTTTAACAAGATGCTGGTGGAATTCAAAACCATGCTGATCCTGATCAGATTGCTCCGTCAGGCATTTTTATCCCAATATTTAGTGTTTCAGTGTGAAGATTTTTTAATATATCTCAAAATTGTATGTAACCCAAGAAGGATTAACAGAAATCTCTCACGTCTCACCATACCAAATCTATTTACACACACATTTAGCAAACATAACATATATATATATAAAAATATGAAAAAATGCATTATTAGCTGGACGGATTTATAAGACAATTACTCCCTCCTATGTAGAACTAACAGTGTCATCCCTGGTTAACTATGTATATACAAGGGCTGTTTCCCAAACAAAAAAAAGTCATAGCTCCAAAACTATGTGGTCATCTTGGCTAAACAAACTTGTTTAGCCAAGATGACCACATAGTTTTGGAGCTATGACTTTTTTGTTCACAACAGCTCTTTCATTTTGTAATAGCTCTTTTCGTTTTGTTACAGCCTTGGAAACATAGTAAACCAGGTGTGAGTATGTAAGCAGTAATTTCATGGCCCCGCTGTATCATTTCCTATATGAAATTTGAGTAAGGCACAAAAATACAAGTAGTCAGCACATTTCACCAATTTCTTGAATAGATGGATCAGATATTAAAAGTAGGAAAGTCTCCATCCAGCCTATGCTACAGAGATGAGAATGAGGCCTAAAAACTGATCAGGAAAATGGATTTTAGCAATTCTTGAGACCCATGGAATGCTTCTCCTATGCCATATTCTAAATAAATTTATACCTGACTGAAGTCATATTCTATGCCAACAAATGGTCTTTTCCTGAAGAAAAATGGTTTTCTTGTTTTCTTACAGACCTGAAAACTAACTCTGCATGATCTTGAGACAGATTTCAGGGACACTTACATCAGAAATTCCTGATCAATCCTGAACATTCACATCCCTGCTATGCATCTATGCATTCTGATATGCAACTTATAATTTTTCATCACTGAACTCCCTCAAACTTGGGGGAATATTTCAATAATTCTATAGAGCCTGGGATTTCTGCTAGTGGTGAAAACTGACAAGGTGTATGCGTCACTCTTGATCCTGAAGATTATCTATGCCTCTGATTAGTCAATGCAAATGTGTATGCTCATCCACTTGCTGGTCTGGAACCAGTAGTCATAATATCACTCATTTATCTATTTCAAATGTTCAACATTATACAATTACTGACTTTGGTTGAGGTGGACATGACATGTTATTGAAAAGTAAACTATATATGAGCCGCGACACGAGAAAACCAACAATGTGGTTGTGCGGACAGCGCAGACTCAGATCAGTCTGGGCATCCATCCAGTTTGATCAGAATCTTTAATAAGCGCTTAAATGGTAGCTAAGGGTCTCAGCTACCTCCATGCGGACAGCGAAGACTCTGATCAGACTGGGCGGATGCCCAGGCTGATCTGAGTCTGCACTGGGTGCACAACCACATTGTTGGTTTTCTCGTGTCGCGGCTCATATTAACCTTTTTGAAGGGGGGTCAATTTGAATTGTTTACTTTCAAAAGCACTTCATGTTCACCACATCTTAAGTCAGCAACTATTTTCTAAAACAGACAATTTCAGCTGAACAGTATCATTTCTGTAAACCAGGCATCAAATTTCGATTGGCATTACTTCACAAACCATGCAGCATGAAGTAGTGTCTACCTCTCTTGATCTGCCTCTGAGCCAATGAAATGATTTTTATTTAGATTATACATGTAATACAATAATTTCATCTGCATTGTTATTCTTACTCCCAGTAACCATTTGAGCCCAGTCACACAAACTGTGCTTAAGGTACATGAACGGGAAACCAAAACCAACAAAGTGGCATGCGCACAACTAAAAGACTCAGAACAGCCTGGGTATCTGCCCAGTCTGATCAGTCTTTGCTGTCAGCATAGAGGAAAGACTCTGCTCAGACTAGGTGGATGCCCAGGCTGATCTGAGTCTTCTCTTGCGCACATGCCACTTTGTTCGTTTTGTAGTGTCGTGGCTCATGTATTTGAGAACAGCAAAGAGCCAGACCAGTTTGTCGTTAAGCTAGAGCCTTCATTTTGTGCCTGCGGATCCTTTACGGGCCATATATGGTGCATGCTAAGACTGCCTGGATGTGCAGGCTGATCTAAGCCTCTGCCAGCCGCATATACGTTAAGCACAAATTTTGCACACAGCTCATAATTTTTTACTCTTGTGAATTTGATGGTTAACATTTTTCAGGAGAGATAACTCTGAAAAGACCACATTTTAACATGTGAAGAGTATCAGTGCATGGTATGAAAAGATACTGGAGACAGCAGCCTACCAAACAACAATGTATCTGAAAAGTCACTTTTCACCAATATGAAGTTACATGTTGAGGCATATTTATCACAAGAAAAATGAAGATGTTTTCTTGTTTTTGTAAATATATGAATTTTATTTTTATTTTTCAACCAGTCAGATTCAGTCAGACTGTCACTTGTCCTTTCACAGAATTTGTACACTATATACACAGAGAGATCCAAAGTGTAGAAAGTTTAGAACACAGTCTGTGCAGGAATGATTTGATTGCCAAATCTAAAACAACAGGAGCTGCTTCTTGAGAAAGCCACAATATGTATGCTGGCATTGCATAAAAAATAGACCTCTGATCATGAGCTCTTACTTCTGTACTTGTGAACTCTCATTAGAATAGTCTAGCTGAGACCATTCTAATGATGGCTCACCTCAGATATTTTGATGAAGAATCAACAAAAATCATCCCAGAATTATCACAAATTAATCCTTTCAACCATGCACCTGCTGAAAATTCCCCCTGATAACAGGGGTATGATCACATATCAGGTCACTTTAGAACTGCGCTTGCGCCAATGATATCAAGCAGTGCCTTTAGAAGGGATCGCTGTTCAAAGAATATTGGCTTCATACTGTAACAACGTTCCACTGGTTAAATGGCATCGCTGATTTACGTCATAAGTCATTCGTGACATCAGCAAGTTCCATCAAAACTGTGTTTGTTTTTCATTTGCTTGATGCTCTTTATGCCTTAAAATCTTCTAATGATGCATGATAAACAGAAAACCATGTAAGTGTCTTTAGATATTAAGTTTATAAGGCCCAACCAGAAACATGTGGGACTGGCTTGGCAAGCCTTGCCATTCCTACCCTGTTTCTGGTCTCGCCTGACAAACTTGATATAAAAGACACTAGCATAGCATTCTCTATGGCTCCAACTCTGAAAAATTCTGAAAATGATCTTTGCAGCTGTAGTTTAGATATACTCTCAAGTTTTCTCAAAAAGGCTGCTCATATTTGAGGTTCTCATGGAAAATGTATAAGGTCATAAAAACAGGAAGCAGATTGGATTTTGATTGATTGATTTGATGCTTAACGTCCTCGGTAAACAGCTATGGTCATGTCTGGACGGTCAGTTAACCTAACCACACTATTCCTGGGCAGGCTTGGACCTACTAAGCGGTTAACCAGTACTAAGTGCACATACTTTCCCCAGTAACTGACAACTGCCCTTCTTGAATCAGCGGAAGGAGAAACAAAAGTATGTGGCCAGACAGGGTTTTGAACCCAGGACCTCTGACAAAGGTTGTCCCCCTTTGTGAAAATGGCAGAAAAAGATGGCATTGCATTGATTCACCTTAAAAGCAAATACTATGACAGGCATGGCCTGTCATAGTATTTGCTTGTAAGGTGGAACAATGCACTGCCATCTTTTCCTACCATTTGTTCAAGGTAGAACCTTCATGACTTCCAATCTGCTTCCCTTTGATGACCAAGGCCTTCCAAAATGGGGTCAACTCTTAAAGGAAAGGGGAGTTAACCCCATTGAGAAGGAAGGCAAAAAAAGAAACGGCACAGTTGCTTCCCCTGACACAGTGACTATTCACCTCAAACTGTATACTAAAGCAGGATTTAAGCTAAATGGAGACTGAGGAAACATTGAAGAGAAGAATGCTGGTCACATTCTTTCCTGCTTTCTTTAGGTACTTAAGTACATTTTCTCATGAGAACCTCCATTTGTTTTTCAACCAGTGAAAGATGGGCTCTTGAATGGTCTATGCCACCTGAAATAATAAAGAAACAAAACTAGTTATCATATTTACTGGTATCTAATCATAAGACTGATGATTTCCCCTCCAAAAAATCTAAAGGCATCTTACAACAGAGATCTAGATTTTTAGACTGTTTTGGAAGAGAAAAACTTACTTATAGCAGAATAAAAGAAGACTAGTTCAGATACTGTAATTGTATTTATGTTCGCTGGGACAAAATTAGCGGTTTTGCAATTTTAGACACATTCACAGTTCGTGAATTTGTGATGCTTTCCCATTATTCCTTTGAGAAATCATTCATGTTTGCAGATATTAAAGTTTGTGCATTTATGTTGACTGCGAAAATCAGGAACACTAGTGCACCCCAAACATTTGAACAATAGCAGTATTTGGAGTCATTCTGCTGTGGCAACGTTTGTGCATGTTTATGTAAATGAATTAAATTTACAGGAACTATTCCCAAAGTTTCTACTTTGAGACTCATAATGGTTCTTTGCATTGACAAAGACCATAAAAATAAAAGGCCATCGGCCAAGAGTCACCCAACATTTGAAATGTGTCACAAACTTCAGCCCTTTATTCTGTTTCAGGGTAAATGTACGGCCAAATACAGAAAATATATATATTACAGAACCTGGTAAGCAAACGATAACTGAACATAAGCAAAGACATATACCCAATTACTGGGCCTCTTTATAAAATACTTAAGTTCAGAATGGGGCATATATGTGTAAAATCGGGTTACTGAAACTATAGGCCTTTACAAAATGACCAAAACATCAAGACTGTATACCCAGTAACAAAATAACAAGAGCCATAATCCTGCTTATATGAATCTGATGAAAAATGAACAATGCATTTATGAAAATTCAGGCCATTAATATGAATAGTTCTGGAGTTATCCCTTTACCTTTAAGTGAATGTCTATTATCTATGAAAGGGGAATAACTCTGTCACTTATAATTTAGCACATCCTAACAATAATCAGAATAATCAATTTACCAAATGCTAATAGCATACCAAATTTCAGCTCTCTCGGTCAAACGGTTCAAAAGTTGGAAAAATGCCAAAAAAACGACAAAGGGCAATAACTTTGTAAAAAATAGCACAACTGAAATTCCAAAATCACATGCACATCTTCAGATCATGATGAAACATTCTGCACAATTTCAAGTCAATCTGATACAAGATGTTGCAGGAGTTGCGGGGACAAGGTCTTAGTCAGAAAGGGCCCAAACTCCATTAAAAATGACCGAAACAAAAATAAAAAATCACATGCACATCTTCATATGGTAAGAATACAATCTGTAAAATTTCAAATCAATCCGATGAAAGATGTAGGAGGAGTTGCGGGGACAAGATTTCGGAAGGTCTGAGTCAGCAAGGGCTGTAACTCCATCAAAAATGGCCTAAACAAAATTCGAAAACCACATGCACATCTTCATATCATAAGAATACAATCTGTAAAATTTCAAATCAATCCGATGAAAGACGTAGGAGGAGTTGCGGGATCAAGATTTCGGAAGGACGGATGGACGGACACACACACGGACGAGGGTCATTTCTATAGTCCCCCTCCGCCTACGTCGGGTGACAAATTATGAGATTATCTGGATTCATTTCCTGGTTCAGATTCCCAGAAAGGGCATCATTATCAGGTGTATATTACATAAAATTTTTACTATCTATGCCTCTATGAGGAAACAATCCACAAGCGTTAGCGAGTGGATTATCTCCTGTTCAGGTGGGCAAATTATGGTATAACTGTTTTATACCACCATTTTTAATGTGGGCCTTGCTCACTGGGAAATATTTAGTGCTCAACTTGGCGTTTTCTGACAAGGGTGGTATAATGTCCAAATACTGGATTATATCATGTCCAAATACAGAAGAGACAAATTAGCCTGCATGTGCTTTAGTACTTTCTTTTTATAATTTCTTCCCTTTTCATTTAATAAACTTTGTTACAAATCTGGGGCCGTATTCATAAAACGACTTAAGTGGTTGTATGCTGTTGCTAAGGCTTAATTTCTTTGAAGGAGATTCCCTACAACTACGAAATTTGCTCTGGAGGAACAGTCTTACAAAGACTGTTCCTCCAGACCAAATTTCATAGTTGTAGGGAATCCCCTTTATAGATATTTAGCCTTAGCAACCACATAGCAACGAATTAAGTGGCTTTATGAATACAGCCCCTGATCTAAAATTCTAGACCACAGTATAAAGAGGTATACTCACTTTATCTAACACAGATGTAGTTTAATATGTACTATGGTTTGAATGGTGCTCTGCCGCTTACCCGCCCTGATACCACTGACTGGGGCTCTTTTGATTGCCTAGAATAATTACTCATTCTACTTGATGTTGTACTAGCTTTTGATAACCGACCTAAAACAATAGAAAATACATAAAAATTTCAAAAATAAGAGACTGAAGGTAAAAGTAAGAAAACCGTATAATCCCACCATTAGTTATCAATAACCATAAGCCATTTAAAACAATTATTCTTAAAACGAACCAAGTTTAATACAGATGTATTTTACTATTCCAGCAAGTGTCAAAGCTTGCTGACAAGACAGCAAACAATGCAGACCTTGATCATTCTGTTCTTTGGTCTCATCTTGATTTGTTCTTTGCTCAGTGCTCCTGTCACAATATTTAGGATCATGATGGTATATAATGGTCCATGGGTATACTGCTAAATTAAAAACTACCTGGCCCGGAAGTTATAAAGCATGAGTACATTCTCAAACTCAAAATAAAGCACACTGATTGGCTGCTTCCGAGCACATGCTCAGAAGCAGCCAATCAGTGTGCTTTATTTTTAGTTTGAGATTATTCTTAAGTTTTATAACCTCGGACCCAGAGTACAGAAGCTTGAGTTTTGACGTTAACTTTTATTCTTTTTTTTTTCTTTTTTTTTCCTGACTTTTTCTCAGTAAAAACATACTGCTGTCCTATAAGAACTGCATAGATTAAAATGCTTTAGTGAACCTTTTCGTATAACAGGTCACATAAAATGCATTTAGGGAACAGACTGCACATATCTCAGAATTCTAATCAAATGCTGCCTTCCCCCTTTTCTCCTGTTCCATCAGCTCCAAATATGCAGGAATGCGGGTAAACTTACTGCCTGAACTCTTGTCCATTAACTGTGAGTCTAAGTAAACATTAAGATTATCAAGATCTGATTGGTCAAACTTGTCCTTCCCTGCTCTGTGTATCTCAGCTGGAGCTCTGGGGGTCTGTGTCACTTCTGGGGGTGGTGTGCCAGTAAACAACCCCTCTGGAAACATCTTGTATGCTACCTTCATTCCTAGAGTACGAGAAGAGACATTATTAATAACATATGCCATTATCAATATGCCTGATCAAATACTGTAAACTGCTTTATTTTAATTCACAAAGTCTACATTTTTTTTTTTCATGAACTATTGGCATGTTCCTGAATTTGTGACTACAGATACTATACTTTCAAGTGAAACTGACTTAAATGCTAGGATCGACACAATTGTGGATGGATTAATTAAAGACAGATGGACCACCTTACCTGCACCTTGCTGACGCATAAGAATATCAACTGCTGAGGTTAATGTACCTGTCACAGTTCAAAACTAGGGCTCCATATAAGAAGGGGTAACAGGGATGATTCAGGGATAATTTTTAATAGTTTTCAATAATAACGTATGTTGAGACCCCTCATATGATGGGTCACAACATACGTTTCTGTAGAATAATAAGAATAATTATCTTAGAATTGTCCTCAATACCTCCTCTTATCTGGAGCTCTGAAAAATTCTGTGTAGCACAAAACAACAACTGTAAGACAACTCCATGCTTTGCTGTTATACTTAATAATTATTCATATTCAAAAGACATGAACCAACTACTATTCAGTCCCCCACCCACCCCCACCACCATCTCCATCCTCCTCCACTACCATCTCCCTGTACTCCACTCTGCACCCAACTACAATATTTGACCTAATTAGCCCACATGCTCCTAATAAGCACACATCATGGAAATTTTGAGGAATATGAGTATAAGCACACATGTTTTTACTGGTCTATCTTTGTCTGCTAGTTTACATGTACAACAGCTGAAAAATGCTACAGAATCTTTCATTTTTCATTTGTAAAACTTCTCTACCCTTCAATGACCATTATTTAGGCAGCTTTTCTCCCACTTATATGCTTAACCTTTAAATTCCCTTAGATATATAATAAATCGTTGACATGTGCGCTTATAAGAAAGAAAATTTATTACAAGCATATATCTTCATTTTGAAAAAGTTAAGCACACTGGGCACTAAAAGGGTCAATTACTGTACATGTAAACATTTACAGGTATGATTACGATGTATGGGCATACCTCCATGTTGTTCTGTGAAATGTTAAGACTGAAAAATGCACAAATAGACAAGCTAGTTTGATTATTTGCTGTACTGCACATGGCCTAAGATCCCTTTCCTTTAACCCTTTCTTGACTGGTGCACTTGTCCATCCTTATTACTTGGATGAGTCCATTTCTAGTTATAGGGGTTTCTGGTAGAATTTTTTTCACTTTTATTGAATTTTGCATAGAAATTCCTGTAAGCAAACAATGTAGACCCTGATCAGACGCCGCATTCTGCGGCGTCTGAACTGGATCTGCACTGTTTGCATATGTCCCCAAAACAGGTTTTTCCAGTCTAAAAAAGGTTAATGCCAGTCAAGTATACCAACATACTAACCTCCTGAGAGAAGGAATATATTATCGTAAAATCTCTCTACAAGGGTCGAGGCTGAGGTAGGTGCTAATCGTTCATCTTCGTCGTAAATTATAATAATCTTACCGGGCTGATTTTTCTGATTATAGGTTAAGTCTGATAATAATAAAACTGAAAAGACTGGTAAACAAACAATACAGTGAAATTCTTATGCTGAGTAAGTAAGTATATTCAATAAATTACAGTCAACCCTCTTTATAACGGCATTCATTACAACGGCAAAATTCTTTATTTCGACAGTTTGATAGGCATGCAATGGCGTTTTTGTACAAAATATGTAGCCTTTACAACAGCAAATTTACTTTAACCTCAAAATATTTTAGAACAAATGATGTCATCATAAAGAGGGTTCACTGTATATTCTTGTTCAAACTACTAATATGCATTACTATTGGCTAACGATTCGGTCAAAATGCTATCAGCATGTTTGTGGGCAAAATAATTTATTTTCTACAGCAATATGCTACATACTTCGACAACTTTTTTGATTGTTGTGAACTTCAGTTAGACTTTATTGACTTTACTTGTTCATAAAGAGAATGTTTAGAACAGAAAGGAATGGAATTTAGAGCTTGGATGCTACTGGAACAGAATACCTGTTACCGTAATATATGTAAAGACATACAGTAAACTTCTTAACCATAGCATCCATGCCCCTACTTTCAAAGTTATGATGTAATATATACATTCTTGGTGAATTAACTGAAAAGCCCAGTAGTAAACCATTGAAACATAATATAGTTTACATTCCAATAATTACATTGAGCCAAGCAATGTTACATGCCTTTAATTAGGTCAAAATAAACAATAGCTCTTTACAACCTGATTGGACCTGCACAACATCATGATGTCATTGATACTGTTCCGCTGTTAGCAGAAAGCTAAATGTAAATGTTTAACTGTTTCAATTTTAGCTCTTATATAAGATTTATAAGTTTTGATTGAAACGAATGATACAAATGTAAATATAAGCAATGAACTTCCTTTTTCTGATGTTTATTGAAGCGTAAACTGCATTGGGTCACTAACAAAGTCTACATGAACTTCAGTGGTCATTCACTTTGCATGACACCCAATGTAGTTTACACTTCCAAAAACCTCAGAAAATGAAATTCATTCCTTAAATCAATCAGTATTGGAGATCTGTTACATGGAAATTCATGAAAACTGCCTTACAGCATGATTGAAACAGTGATGACTCCGGGCAAAGAGATCGCTCTGCACATCTGCACAGTCCCACCTCCGTTTTCCATATTTGTGCTAACAACCTATGAATTCTGAGAAATCTTTATAGCAAACAGCTGAGACTGATCAATCTCTCTCTGAATGAGCAGGCCCAGAGGTTATAAAACTTGAGTACATTCTCAAACTCAAAATAGAGTACATTGATTGGCTGTTTCCAAGCATGTGCTTGGAAGCAGCCAATCAGTGTGCTTTATTTTGAGTTTGAGATTATTCTCAAGTTTTATAACCTCGAACCCAGGCTGATCTGAATCATGCCTCTAACCACCAATTATAAATGCTCTGAGCCAACTTTTCTTGGTGAGACTTATTTTCACCCTTTTTTTTGACAAGTGGACTTGTCCATCCTTATTATTTGGATGAGTACATTTCTAGTTTTAGGGATTCTGGTGATTTATTTTTGCTTTTACTTTATTTTGCATAGACTTTCCTGTAAGCAAACATTCCCCACATTCTGTGGAATCTGAACTGGGTCTGCACTGTTTGCATAATACCCCAAAATGGGTGTATGGTCTAAAAAGGGTTAATACTAGCTTTCTAAGGATTTCAAGGATACGAAGGTTAACATATCTTGAGTCTCGTAATTTACTGCTCTTGATAACATTGCAGAAGGGTAGTTCTTTGCTGAAAATAGAAATAATATACTGTCAACTCCTGCTATCTCGAACATTGATATCTCAAAATATTTCCTATTTTTTATTTACATTTAAACTCCTGTGATCTCAAACTACTGATATCTCAAAGTAAATTTTCTGGTACCAGAAAATTTACTTTGAGATATCAGTAGTTTGGGCTGAAATTTGACTTTGAGATATCGTGAGTTGACTGTACTTACAAACTGAAGAGACAAGTGAAGCCCCTTAATATCCCAAACAGGAATGAGAATATACATAGCTTTCATGGGTGTCAGGTGAAGATAGAAATGGTACCACAAAGCTTGACCAGTGATGCCAACCAGTGATCCCTCCGGATGAATACTTTTTATTCTCACCTCACACATAATAGATATCTTAGTTTGAATACCTCTGGCTTTACAATGTCTGAATCAATAAAATGTCTGATTTATAAGGCAGAACTTGTTAAAATGTATAATTTAGCATCTAACTTTTTGTTTGGATTTTTACAAACCAAGACACAACTTTGTGATAGCCAACTTGGTAAGTTCAGTGTGCTGACTGATGAGTTAGTGCACGGGCCTGGCTGAGTGACTGCAAGCCGTGGGTCCAGGCAACTGGATTCCTGCCATGCACATAAACCTTTCAGCATTTTCATCAAACTGAGACTCAACTGTGCAAAGTTCAGCCATTCAGCACAAAGTAGCCCTAGTCAGCATTTAATGAGTGTACAAGGGCGTAGCTACCTATACGCAAATACACAGGTGCGTATTGAAATTTTGTCAAATTGACAAAATTTCAACACACATCTGCGTATTTTCATGGTGAAATGTTGTTAATTGGGCATAATTTGAATACTAACTGCCAACATACACAAAAATTTGAAACATCTTAGCAGCTTAACCCCCTATTATTGCCCTTAATGAGAATAAAACATGATTGTGCATAGTGTGTAATTGCCTCTAGCTACGCCCCTACGATACAGTGGGGGTTAGAGACCCGGCTATTAGGCTATGGGAAACCTTTATCTTTACCTTTACGCCCCTGTAGTAGCTCCAAGACTCAGGCGAGCAGTGTACAATAACAGTTTAGCTATAAGAAAAGATTTTCTCCATTCAGAATGACTCCAAATGTCTAAATCAGGATGAATGGATGACTTGCAATTTTACGTCCTTTTCAGCAATATTTCAGTCATATCAAGACCATGGGAGGGTGATTATGGAAGGCTGTGTGCAACAGAACCCTGTTTATGATTGAAGATTTCCACTTCTGGGAATTGATCTCCAGAGCCGTAGATCAGCAGGACTGCTGATCTACGGGTCTCGAGATCGATTCCCGGAACCCACTGAGCTACCAAGGCTCTTAAAATCAGTCTTGGGTAATTCTGCTACAAGATGGCCATTTCTTTTAAAGACAACCCCGAAAATTTTTAATCCATCTTATAGAGACATATCTATATTGTTGGAGTTGAATAGTCTAATGCTGTAAAGATCTAGCTTTTTGAACCTCAAAAAATCTGGGCCGAGTTGTTCAAAACTAACGTCGTTAGTTAATGCAGGCTTACAAGTGACTTTTCATGAAAAAGTAGGAAAAAAGTAGGAATCATTTCGAGAAAAAAGTAGGAAAAAAGTAGGAATTTTATGATAAAAAGTAGGAACTATTTATACAAACTTACTAATAAATTTCGTACACATTAACTCATTTTAACGCTGCCTAACAGTTTAGAAAAACTCCAGTCACAAGATATAAGGGCTGTTTAACTTCAGGAGGCTCTGAAATCTTACTGTACATGCTGCTGTCAACCTGATTTTTTTTTATTTATTAATCAAATTGAACATTTAAACAAACCATAAAACATAGTGAAAGAACTGTTGAATGTTGTTCCCGAGAGAGAGAAAGAACCAGGTAGTAAGATGCTTGTATGAAATTGTTGCTTTGAACAAGATATAAAGGTAGTCTATATGAAATAGGAGGACCTGAGTGTGATCTGTCAGGGAACATGAAATGAGAGCAGTCAGAAATTCAATTTCAGAGCTGAATGGACAGTGTCCCAATATCTTTCTCTGGAACATGCTTTAGAATGAGTATATGATTACAAGAGGGCCAAGAGGCCCTGAATCGCTCACCTGAGCAAAAAGGTTAAAGGTCAAACTAGGGTCATAATTAGAACAAACCAGATAGTTTGCAACCATTTCCAATGGTTCTGAAGAAGATTTTTTAATGTTTTTCTATGTATTGCTATGGTTCAAACCTTGGACCCCCTGGGGCAGGGCCATTTGGACCCTGGGGCCATTATTTGAATAATCTTGGTAAAGGACCACTAGGCAATGCTAAAAGCTAAATTTCAAGTCTCTGAGCCAAGTGGTTCTGAATAAGAAGATTTCTGAATATTTTTCTATGTATTTCTATGGTTCAAACCCAGGACCCCCTGGGGCGGGGCCATTTTTGACACTGGCACCATCATTTGAACAAACTTGGTAAGGGACCATTGGTCAATGTATCATACAAATTTTCAAGCATCTGCACTAAGGGGTTCCGGAGTAGAAGGTTTTTAAGTACATTTTAATTTCAACCCCAAAACTCCCTGCCCCAGGGCCATTTTGGATCCCAGGGCAACCATTTACACAAACTTTGCAGGAGTCCACCAGGCAACGCATCATATCAAATTTCAAGCATCTGAGCCAAGTGGTTCTGAAGAAGAAGATTTTTTAATAGTTTCCTATGTATTTCCATGGCTCAAACTCAGGACTCCTTGCCGCAGGGCCATTTTGAACCCTGGGGTCATCATTTGAACAAACTTGATAAAGGACAACGAGGTAATGCATCAAACCAATTGTCAAATATCTGAGCCAAGCGGTTCTGAAAAAGATTTTTTAATATTTTTCTATGTAGTTCTATGGTTCAAACCCAGGACCCCCTGGGGCGGGGCCATTTATAGACCCTGGGGTCATCATTTGAACAAACTTCGTAAAAGACTACTAGGCAAAGGTGCAAACCAAATTTCAAGCATCTGAGCCAAGTGGTACTGAAGAAGAAGATTTTTTAAATATTTTCTATATATTTCTATGGTTCAAACCTAGGACTCCCGGTCCCAGGGCCATTTTGGACGCTGGAGCCACCATTTGAACAAACTTGGTAAAGGTCTACTTTTTAAGGCAATACTACATACCAAATTTCAAGAATTTGAGCCTTGCGGTTCTGAAGTAGAAGATTTTTATTATTTTTCTATGTATTTCTATGGTTCAAACCTGGGACTCCCTGCCCAGGAGCCATTTTGGCCCTGGAGCCACCATTTGAACAAACTTGGTAGAGGACCACTAGGCAATGTTACATACCAAATTTCAAGCATCTGAGCCAAGCAGTTCTGGTGAAGAAGATTTTTAAGTATTTATTAGTTTCGAACCCAAGACCCCCTGCCCCGGGGCCATTTTGGACCCTGGGGCCACCATTTGAACAAACTTCGTAGAGGACCACTAGGCAATGCTACATACCTAATTTCAAGCATCTGAGCCAAGTAGTTCTGGTGAAGAAGATTTTTAAGTATTTTTAGCTTCGAACCTAAGACCCCTGCCCCAGGGCCATTTTGGACCCTGGGGCCACCATTTGAACAAACTTGGTAGAGGACCACTAGCCATTGCTACATACCAAATTTCAAGCATCTGAGCCAAGCAGTTCTGGAGTAGAAGATTTTTAAGTATTTTTTAGTTTATAACCCAAGACCCCCTGCCCCGGGGCCATTTTGGACTCTGGGGCCACCATTTGAACAAACTTGGTAGAGGACCACTAGGCAATGCTACATACCTAATTTCAAGCATCTGAGCCAAGTAGTTCTGGAGAAGAAGATTTTTAAGTATTTTTTAGTTTCGAACCCAAGACCCCCTGCCCCGGGGCCATTTTGGACTCTGGGGCCACCATTTGAACAAACTTGGTAGAGGACCACTAGGCAATGCTACATACCTAATTTCAAGCATCTGAGCCAAGTAGTTCTGGAGAAGAAGATTTTTAAGTATTTTTTAGTTTCGAACCCAAGACCCCCTGCCCCGGGGCCAGTTTGGACCCTAGGGCCACCATTTGAACAAACTTCGTAGAGGACCACTAGGCAATGCCACATACCAAATTTCAAGCATCTGAGCCAAGAAGTTCTGGTGAAGAAGATTTTTAAGTATTTTTAGCTTCGAACCTAAGACCCCCTGCCCCAGGGCCATTTTGGACTCTGGGGCCACCATTTGAACAAACTTGTCAGAGGATCACTAGGCAATGCTACATACCTAATTTCAAGCATCTGAGCCAAGTAGTTCTGGAGTAGAAGATTTTTAAGTATTTTTTAGTTTCAAACCCAAGACCCCCTGCCCCGGGGCCATTTTGGACCCTGGGGCCACCATTTGAACAAACTTGGTAGAGGACCACTAGGCTATGCTACATATTAAATTTCAAGCATCTGAGCCAAGTAGTTCTGGAGAAGAAGATTTTTAAGTATTTTTTAGTTGTGAACACAAGACCCCCTGCCCCAGGGCCATTTTGGACTCTGGGGCCACCATTTGAACAAACTTGGTAGAGGACCACTAGGCAATGCTACATACCAAATTTCAAGCATCTGAGTCAAGCAGTTCTGGAGAAGAAGATTTTTAAGTATTGTTTAGTTTCGAACCCAAGAGCCCCTGCCCCAGGGCCATTTTGGACCCTGGGGCCACCATTTGAACAAGTTTGGTAGAGGACTACTAGGCAATGCTTCATACCAAATATCAAAGCCCTAGGTCTAGCGGTTTCAGAAAAGATGTCATTTAAAGCAAATTGTTGACGACGGACGACGCACGACGGACACTGGGTGATCACAATAGCTCACCCTGAGCCTATGGCTCAGGTGAGCTAAAAAACACCTTACTTTGAATAACAAACATAACTACTGCAAGACAGTAAAAGCAGTCATTTCCACCTCTAGTCAAACACCAAAATGCTAGCATTTGCAAGTCTGAATGCCCACCAGAAGTCATTTTAGCTTAAAAAGAATGACTAAAATGATATTATTCATGTATAAATGGGGGGGTCTGGGGGGCACAGCCCCCCAGAAGCCAAAAACAATTTAGAAAATCACATTCTGATAGTGCTCCCCAGCTGCCTGAAAATAATTGCTAGTGCTCCCCCAGCACCCTGAAATAAGTGGCCATTCTCCCCAGCTACCCAAAACCCCTGGGAGGGCCTCATCCTTCATATTAAGCAACATGCATGTTCAAAAGGTTCAACACATTTCCCAAAAAGGCACCATGCAGGTTGCATATGAGGTGAACGGTAGCATGTTCAAAGCCTCTGTAAAAACCTCATCAGTAGTATATGTCATCAGTCCTTATATCATGTAGCATGTTTCATTCTGCAACAGACTAAAATATTTTGAAATACACATTTTTTTATTTTCATTTTCATTCAAAAAGTAGGAATAGTAGGAATATTTTTGAAAAAAGGAGGAAAGAAGTAGGAAAAGTAAGAAAAAGTAGGACTACTTGTATGCCTGTTAATGTTTCGTTAAAATCTCAAATGTTAATTTCTCAAATATGCCAATATTTTTTGCAAAAGCTTCTCACATTTTTTCAACAAAAATATCAGTGTATTTGGTAATAAAGTCCTAAAACACTTAACGAGCTGACCTCTTAGCAAGCTTGTTAAGCTAACATGCTTTGAACAACTGGGCCCTGGATTTATACAGGGAACCCTCTTTACAACGACACCCATTACAACAGCAAAATTCTTTATAACGTCATTTTGATTTGCGCGGAATGGCTAAATTGTTCTAAATATGCATTCTTTACAACAGCAAATTCAGTTTAACGTCAAAATTTTTGGGAACAAATGCCGTCGTTGTAAAGAGGGTCCACTGTATTTCAAAACAAAAATGTTTTGAGCAGGCTACATCATAGTGGGAGTTCAAAGATTACAGGACAAAAGAGTAGACCTAGATCAGGCAGTGCTGATTAGCTGCCTCATCTGGATCTTTGCTGTCTGCAAATTTAACTATTTTAATTTTTGGCGCTTTAAAGTTTATGTTTTACCTGTTATAATATGACACTGATCAAAGGCATCTTTGTCTCTGATATCTAATAAAAGATATGGACAGCTTTCTAAAACTTTTTTGGGGTCTAAAGAGTTTTGATGCTGATGTCGATCAAGCTCCCCCTGCCCTTTTATGACACTGAAAATATAAAAAATCTAACTGATTAAATACATAACCAAAGCAGATCACTCTATCCTACAAGCATCTGCCATCTTTGAGATATTACATGAATGTCTATAGAAATCTTCTTTATCATATGACGTGGCATCTGAGAGTGTAATAAAGCCATGCATTAAAAGCGATAATCCACTAGTGGATTAAATATGCAAATCACGTCATAACGTTATGCACTGACGTCCATAAAACGTCGCGTTTTCTAATGGCAAAATCGTGACATTTTAGTGCAAAATTTGCTAATAAAATGCGATTTGAGTGTCATATGATAAACAGAATCTTGCATTCGTGCTCCTGTATTATTGAATTTATTAAACTCGTTCATGAAAACGATAAGATGCTCGGCAGAGCCTCGCATCTTATCTTTTTCCCAAACTCGTTTAATAAATTCAATAATACATGAGCACTCATTTAAGATCCTCTATATAATTGTTTTAAGTAAATGAGTACATTTTCAGGGGAAACAACTCTGCCACTTTCAATTTTGCTTCCCTTCTCAGTGATAGTCAACTCTTACCATCTCGAGATGTAGCAATACACCTCGGATAGTCGGTTCTTGTAAGTCTAATTAAGGGATAACTGTAATCAAAGTTGTCATTTGGGGAGGTAAAGCTTTGGTTTAAAAATTGTCATTTGGGGAGGTAAAACTTTGGTTTAAATTAAACCAAAGATTTATCTCCCCAAATGACAATTTTTAATGGTCAGAAATTTCATTTAACGGCGTCACGTGGGTAGAGCTACCAAACACAACCTACGACCATAAAATCGACAATTTACCTCCCCAAATGACAATTTTAAATAAGTTATCCCCAGTCTAATTCACCTTTTTCATATTTTCACCTTTCCATGCATACTACTCTTCACCAAAAGCAGGCACTTTTGGCAATGTTAAACCAAGTATTAGCCAATGAAAAGTGACATTTCTTCATTAGGTCGGGTTTGCGGCAGTATATTGCAGAATATACTGTCACAAATTTTGGGCGTTATCAAATCAGATGTCGCATTATATCTGGAAGTGCATTAGAAATTCTAATGAATGCAGTATCCTGCTCATCTGCACACTATTACAGCCAAAGGCTGTACCAAAAAGCTCTATGATAGTTTACCCCATCATCACTGCAAATGATCCAGATTCCAGAAAAGAAATACCTATGTCCTCCATTCTACTTCTTGCAGGCCAGCCATAAAATCAACAGCCAATACAAGCCATAGAATGCCATGTCTTGCCTGTAGGTGCACTGTCACAAAACAGAGCTAAACCAAAACACCTGACCCAAATTTTATGCTGCAACACCAACACCAGAAAAAATAATACCTATGCCCCACCTCTGCATGATAAAATCATTTTTTCGCTGATTCAGTTATTTAAACATTTACAACAGGAATCATTTAACAGAATGCTTTGATATAATCATGTTGCAACCTCTATGATCATGTTTATATCTGATGATTAAACAGTTTTACTTCCCTTTGCATACAAGGATGACAAATTCACATTTCACAAGCTTATCCACTACAGAATGAACAGTTGCCCTCTTATAAATTCATGAATTTGCAGACAGAGTAGATCTGGATGAGGAGGCTCATACTGTGCCATCTCATCTGGATCTACCCAGTTTGCCCTCAAATCTTTGAATTCTCAAAATGTGACAGCTTGGAGGAAACATTTTATGAAATTCTGCAGGTGTAAATTCATGCTTTTTGGGGCTCTCAGGATTGAGAAATGCATGTAGCCTCATCAGTGTGCCATAACTTACCCCTGTAAAGTTGACCTAGAGCTGTCCATTGGTGGTTCACCATAGTCCCCCTCTGTGACAGCCAGAGAGGGGGCCGGGGATCTGTCCCCAGCCCCACCCCTCTCTATCATCTGTATTTCCATGTCTGCTGTATCTGGTCTGTATGTACCATTGTCTGAGAAAAAAAATCTTAACTTTATACCACATGGAATTCCCTAAATTATTAAGTCCTTTGGTCATTAGACATTTAGCATACAATGTTAATTCTGTGTGAATGTTCACTCCATTAGTTTTATAAAATTTCAAAAAAATCTGTTTTGGCCAAATGTATTATATTTAAAAAAAAATCACCCTTATTTGAACAATTCCATCTACATCAGATAATATAACTGAGCAGCGACACGACAAAGTCAACAAAGTGGGATGTGCTGACAGCGAAGACTCAGATCAGCCTGGGCATCCGCCCAGTCTAATCATAGTCTTCACTGTCTGCATGGAGCTAACTTAGCTTCTAAGCTACCATGTAAGCACACAGCAAACCCTCTGATAATACTGGGTGGCTGCCCAGGCTGATATGAGTCTTCCCTGGGTGCACATCGCCACTTTGTTGGTTTTGTCATGTCATGGCTCTTTTTGTGAATTATATGTTTGTGAAACTAATTTTCAAATTTAACTCTATAAATTTCTTTTGCATCCTCTTTCAAAGAGGGTCAACTCTTACTGTAAAGAATTTGCTCTTCTTGGAGCAAATTCTTTCCTTTATGAGTCAACCCCATTTTGAAAGAAATTTCTATATAAATGTATGTATGATCCAGAAAGCATATAGGAGGCAACAAACTTTGTTTCCCTTCATGAAAATGGCAGAAAACCCGAAGGTGTAGCATTAACCTCATGAACATGTTAATGCCCCATACCAAACTGACATCTAGACTGGCATGAATCAAATAACTGTTCATTAATATAACTGCCATGAATTATATGTAGACCAAGATGGAATGGATAGCATCTGTTAACATTCATTGTATCTATAGGCAGAATATCATGTTGTAACTTAACATTAACATTTTCCCCATTTAGCATATAGGAAGTGACAGCATTTGAAAATTTGGGATAAATCACATTGCTAAAATCTCAGCATGCTAATTGCTTATCTTGACGATGTCAGACTTGTCTAAGTCCTCCTCAAAATATTCCTTTAGAAAAAATTGCAATAATCTTGTGTTTTCATTCTGTCCAATATAAGAATCGAAATAATTTTTCAAAATTATCACATGATTAATGTGTATTGTAGGACAGATTCAAAATATTATTTCACTCTGGCTTCACTATCATGAATTAGTATTTCACCATCTGCCTACCAACATCATGTGTTAGCCAGCCAGTAATAATTTACTGGTAAGATAAAATCATTTCTTTAAGTTTTCTAACTTACCAACTGTGCCAGCACGTGAATTATCATACTCTGCTACTTGAATTACCTGAAATAATAATCATGTGAGCCGCGACACGACAAAACCAACAATGTGGTTGTGCGGACAGCGCAGACTCAGATCAGCCTGGGCAACAGCACAAATTGACCAGACTCTTCGTTAAGTGCCCAAAGGGTAGCTAAGGGTCTAAGCTACCTCCATGCGGACAGCGAAGACTCTGATCAGACTGGGCGGATGCCCAGGCTGATCTGAGTCTGCGCTGGGCGCACAACCACATTGTTGGTTTTGTCACGTCGCGGCTCATGTCATTATTATCTGGTCAGGTAGTAGAGACATTAGGCTATAACCCAGAAGGGTGCAGATTAAAATCCACATCAGACCAACCTCTGAAACTGTCTGTCAGCCCAGCAGTTAATACGTTCCTCTTTCATTTCAGGGAAAAGTTGAAGGCAGTGAATTCCACCATTCACATGCTTTCACATGTGCTTGAGACACAGAATGTCTCTAGCACTCACTGCTTCCATGGCCACAAGGCTATGGATAATCTTTACCTTTTAAAATCAACAAAACCCAGATCAACTTCCATATATGCAAACAGAAGGCTTGTGTCTTTAAAGTTCCATACGATTATTGGTGCGATATTTTGATTTTGTAGTACATTAAGTTTGATTTGTGCCATTACTACTAAAATGCTTCAACTTTTGCCAAATGTTGTCATCCTTGTGAAATTAAGTCTTTACTAATACTTACTGCTTTGTGTGAATGGCATCACATTGACGTACCTTGTAAATGCTTATTACCATAATCAACCAATTTACCGCACCGTCCGCTGTTGAAACAGTAATGGTAAGTTGTTGGGGTTTTTTTTGAGTTTCAAAAGGAAAAGAAGTGTGTGCTTGTGCAGTTTTTTCTGGAAATGGCCTTGGTGTGCAGTTATAGGGTGCAGTTATAGGGGAACGTGCGGTAAATGGGTCGATTACGGTATGTCAACTTTTGCATTAAAAAATCTGCAGAACACAGTAAATACTGAGAAGAATCTTGATCATATAAAATCAATACTTTGTCATTAAGGTGCATGGGTACACAGCCATATTTTCCTGCTATTTTTTCCAATGGGGAAAAAAATGTGATTCCCTATTTGCTTCCCAGGATAAAGGAACCTTTCCAAAAAGGGTCTACTCTTACAGAAAACGAGTTGCTCCTTGTAACAAGAGGGAATTCTTTCCTCAAGACTTCACCCCACTGGGAAACAGCAGAATTACTTCCACTGAAACTGGGGTGGTCAGGTTGGGCAATGGTGCTGAGTTACTTTCAGTTCTTGGGCTTTCTACTAATTTGGATAATAGTAGGGCAAGGGCCTCTTTCCCTTCTTTATCTCACTCTGGGAGATGGCTCAATATAGACTGAAACACTGTATCAAGGGCAGTTAAACCCAACACAACCAACAAACCAATCAATCCACTGAAAGTATACCCATTCACCGTAAGTATTGTAGAGTACTGCAGCATGCTCTAAAACCCTGTATTAACCCATTCCATTCAGGCTACCCCTTTAGGGGTATCTGGGCAAACAGTTTGGATACAGATCAGGCCACACAAACTTGTGGCCTGATCTGAGATCCAATCTGCTTGCTGCCTAGACACCATTTCTACAAGAGTTAGTTAGACCAATATTGTCAAAATATTCTTGATTTTTGATGCAGACGACAATTTCAGCAGACGACATAAAATACCCAGAATGCAATGGGTTACTTAAAGTATGCATTGTTTCTTATTTCATAGCAACTCAGTCAGGGGAGGTGTTTCGTGTTTCATAGCCGCTCAGTCAGATGAAAAAATATCTAGATCGACCTACCAGCTGAACAAAAGTTGTGATTTTCATTCGTTTGAAAACTTCATCTTTCTTGTATCTGTAGTCTGAAAAGAAACAGAAAAGAATTAGAATCCTCTTAGATCTAAATTCTACTAGCCCTTCAAGCGCCAAAATTTACGTCCGCAAAAATTTCAAAATATGTTTCAACCAGGCTATATCATATTGAAAATTCAAAAACTAGAGGGCAAACAGTGCAGATCTAGATGAGGTGGCTCATTATGAGCCACCTCATCCAGATCTGCACTGTTTGCAAATTCTGCCATTTTCATCACTGGCGCTGTAAGTGCTAAAATTATGCTATAATTGGTGGATTTTTTCTGTATAGGATTATATATAGGGCCTACATACCTACCTGATATATGGATTTGTATTTTCAGATTTCTCCAACCATGACACAGAAATAGAATGTGTTTGCATTAATTTCAGGAAATAACACCCAAAGTTAAACATTCTGCCATACATTTTACTGAATTTCAGTGAGCATCAAAGAACCAATTCAAAAATTTTCAGCCCTGATATGCTTTGATTAAAAATGGCCTACGAGGATCGTCCAAAAAGTTCTGTCACTGGACACGTAACTTTGCTCACAGACATGATAGCTTACCACGGTTTGCAACAATCAAAAGAACAATCTTTTATCTTTATACTGATATCAGGTAAATGGTGAAAACATGCCATCTGGTTTAGTTATAAGCTCAGATACAGACCTTATATTTGACACTGGCCTATTTTCACGATTTTTGTTTTTCTGCTGGCTTGCTTCATGCTGCATATCTCGTCAATTACATATCGCAGGATTCTGAATTTTTCAGGGTTGCTGTCTGTTGCATTTTGTGGGACACTACATAAAAATCAGCGACCTCTGTCAATTATATGCGATGCAAAATATTGATATATGAAATATGGTGAAATACATAGTCACATGGTTTTCAAGGACCCACTGTGCCTTCATTTTAAGGATCTTTTCTGAAATTTTGATTGAGAACACATCGTCATGATCTACTGCAGTAAAGATATGCTTCAGAATTTGAAATATTATACGTTTATGAATCTTTTGAACTTAGAACATGACCTAGTCGATTTTCCTATGGCGTTGGTTGCATAAAGTTGAGGTTAGGAAATGCTGTAAACTCTTTGAAATGGACAGAATCACTTGGAGATTTTTTCGTTGTGTTTATTAGCACCTGAGATATCGTAGGCACCGGGCAGCGATAATAGACATCCCTTCATTGATTATTGCCGGAGTTGCATCTACTAATTTGCCAGTAGGGTGAGGGTACCCTTCTTTTGAAGCAGATTGTGAATGTTATGTCATTGATACAAAAATCAGTTTTTTACAGCTTTGTGATTAAAAACAGGGATTTTAAATGTTTTTTATTTTAGGTGAATAGCACTTTTCGTTTTCGAGATATAAGCCAGTGACAGAACTTTTTGGATGACCCTCGTAGAAGTCAAGTCATTTAAGGTAAGTGGGAAATGGGTGATGTGAACCAGTGACCAGTAAATATAGCTCACCATGAGCACTGTATTAGTCTGACAAGTCAGCCTCAAGAACTTTTCAGACAAAGAAAAACAAACTGTTTTGAGGGCTGCCTTGTCAGACATTTCATTCAGGTGAAATCAACATTGGACCCAATGTATCATGATGCTTAGTTTTGGATTTGTTTGAATGCATAATGTTTCATATAATATGTAGCCAAGTTAAACAGTGATAAATAAAGTTAACTCCCAGGTGATCTACCTGACAAAAGGTTAAACTGCTAATGAATAATAAGATAGTTTCTATCAATATTTGCCGGTCTAATCTTGAGTACATATAAAATGGAAAGTCAATTTCCTTGTTATTTTACTTGCATAAAGTAAGTTTTCAATGACTGGGTAGTGGGAAAACATTTTTATAGATTATACCACTGTAGTGTTTATCCATACAAAAGAAGTCTGGACACCTAAATAATTAATTTCCATTTTGGACAAATAAAAAAAATAATTATTTTAGATGTCCTTATACTTAAACACAATATGGTTTGATATAATGCAAAAATTTAGGTACAATACAAGCTTTTCAAAACCGTATTTATTTGGCTATATAAGTTGGAGGTTTATCTCTGCTGAATCAATCTGAAAAACCTAAAGCCACCCTATAAGACAGTTCTAGATTTCTGGGAATTGCTCTGAAAGAGACAAACCAATTTTATAGCTGAATTATAGGAGACTGACTGGCATCACTTCGGGTAGGCGGCAATCGAAAACGCTCTTCACAATCAATTAACGTGGATCAAAAACGTTAGAAACAGCGTTTTCGATTGCAAACTGTCGCCAATTTGAAATCGAAAACAATGTTTCTACCGGTTTCTGATCCGCGTTCGTCGATTGCACAAGCGTTTTCGATTGCCGCCTACCCGGTGTGGGCATATTTGAAGTAATTTTAGAAGGGTAAATGCCATAGCTTCTGCTTTCAAAATGTCTAGCAACTTCCAAGATGTCTACTCTCTAAACCTCTACTCCCATTTGGTCTACTGTGCAAAAATGTCTACTCCCAATTGGTATTATACTATGCCTAAACATCTACTCCCATTTAGTCATCTGTGCCAAAACATCTACTCCCATTTGGTCTTCTGTGCCAAAACATCTACTCCCATTCGGTCTACTGTGCTAAAACATCTACTCCCATTTGGTCTACTGTGCAAAAATGTCTACTCCCAATTGGTATTATACTATGCCTAAACATCTACTCCCATTTAGTCATCTGTGCCAAAACATCTACTCCCATTTGGTCTTCTGTGCCAAAACATCTACTCCCATTCGGTCTACTGTGCTAAAACATCTACTCCCATTTGGTCTACTGTGCAAAAATGTCTACTCCCAATTGGTATTATACTATGCCTAAACATCTACTCCCATTTAGTCATCTGTGCCAAAACATCTACTCCCATTTGGTCTTCTGTGCCAAAACATCTACTCCCATTCGGTCTACTGTGCTAAAACATCTACTCCCATTTGGTCTACTGTGCAAAAATGTCTACTCCCAATTGGTATTATACTATGCCTAAACATCTACTCCCATTTAGTCATCTGTGCCAAAACATCTACTCCCATTTGGTCTTCTGTGCCAAAACATCTACTCCCATTCGGTCTACTGTGCTAAAACATCTACTCCCATTCGGTCTACTGTGCTAAAATGTTCACTTCTACTGGTCAGCATGGGCACAGATAGTCTAGTCATTGACTCAGACACGAAAGTACAGCCATTATAGTTATCCATAATGAAGCTTGACCGTTATGATGGAATAGACGGTGACCTGATGACCTTATCAGGCAACCTTATTGTCCTCATATTTGAGAGAACTTCACTGTGAGTGCTATTCACACATGTTAATATTGGGTCATATGAAATACGGTACAGCTGCATTATGGTATCACAAGGTAGCACAAAGTACCACAAGGTACAGATGAATGAATGACTTGCAGTCTTTTCAAAAGTATTTCAGCCATGGAAAGCTGATAATGAAAGCAAAGTGGTAAGAAACCCACCTGACCTGCACCAGTGCCCGAAATCCATCACTGGAGTATTTATATAGTGTCTGCTTCTGAGATTTATTCTAGATTTTTGTGGTTGGTATGTTCTGTAGTGTATTTGATAAGCATCAACTGTCAATGGCTGCTAAGTGTAGACCAAATTTTTTGTGAAAGCTATACTTTTTAGGAAAAGTTTATGTCTGGCCATTGACAGATATGCAAGAATATGGCAACTTGCTAAGCACACATGTAAAATGACCAAACTGATACTGCTGTGTCATCATGCATTCAAGGCAAACATTGGTAAATCACCCTCAAGTCACAAGTGTCTTATGCCTGCACATGAAAGTAAGGGTCAGAAAGAAAAGCCTGTTTTGTATGAAATGGAAAAAATGTCAAATGTTTGATCATGTTTGTGTTTTGATTTTAAATTCAAATATCAGTTAACCCTTTTTTGACTATAGTGGACTTGTTCTGGCTCCACCTTTATCATTGGGATGAGTCCATTTCTTGTCTTTGGGGTTTTCTGGTAGATGTTTTGATATTAATTGCATTTTACATGGAAATTACTGTAAGCAAACAAAGTAGACTCTGATCAGATGCCACAAACTGCGGTATTGGAACTACGAGGGGTGATCATTAAATAATGGAAACTAGTATTTATTTCATTAGCTATGTATAAAAACAGTACTCCAGATATATAAAACCTAAGAAGCAAGCATATGACATATAATTAAGCTCTAAAGTACTTTTTAGGACTATCGTTGCCATGGCAACGATGCCTTAAACTTCTAAGGGTTTAGTCTCTAAATTTTTGCATATTTTCATGTATATTTACTGCTGAATAGTAACAAAGAATGGATAAATGTTTGTGATTGTGTAATGGCTTGATGCAAGTCTCAATTATACTTAAAGAAATATATAAGTATTCATACCTTGCACTCAAACATGGCAGAAATACAGACCGTAAAAGACTTTTGACTGATCAAAATTTGACGTTTTTCGCTGATTTTAAGCCATAGGGACCACAATTGTGACGTCATTGCATTTTAACAAGCACAGTCCTGGGATAATTGTATAGCAGAAAGAACCAAAATTATCCTGTACTTGATAACCAATCAATTAACTTTAGCATAATACTGGAAATTGCGGAATAAAATGTCGAATTCCCTAAAATTCAATTATTTCAACCCCTGCTTTAGCTTTAATTCTTGCCAGATTTCAGAACATTTTCATTTACAATCATTATATGTGTGTCTCTAAAGCCAAAACCTAACTATAATGGGAGGTGTTCCTAAATTTTCAATATCTCTTAACATATCGTACATAATGAGGTTAATAAAAACACCTCCTTACCAAAATGACGTCGAAAAAAATCACACGTGGTACCCGGCATGAACGAGACGTCATATATAACTATGGTAACGGGTTAAAATTTTGATCTCAAACATGGATTCGAAAGCTTAAAAGACACTCGATGGTGTTACATGAAGGATTCCTATTTCTGTATAAAATCAACTAATCTACAAAGGTGTTTCCATTACTTAATGATCACCCCACGTAGTTGGTCTTGACTGTTGGCACATGTCCCCAAAAGGGGTTTCTAATCTTGAAAGGATTAATGCTTGATCAGATTAACCAGTTGCATGTAATTTGAACAGAAGTGTCTTTCCAAAGAAGAAAACTTCATATAGATTTCCAATATTGTATTGTCAAACTGATTTTAATTCAACTTTGAGACTGTGCAACTCAATTTCTACAACACTTAGATAGCCTATCCAAAATGGCTCCAAACTGCTGCTTCTTATTGGTATAGATAATAAATTCTGATGACTTCCATGTGTAAATATGGTTGTGCGCCCAGCACAGACTCAGATCAGCCTGGGCATCCACCCAGTCTGATCAGAGTCTTCGCTGTCTGCATGGAGGTAGCTTAGTCCCTTAGCTACCCTTTAAGTGCTTGGCGAAGAGTCTGATCAGACTGGATGGATGCACAGGCTGATCTGAGTCTTCACTGGGCACTCAACCACTTTGTTGGTTTTCTCGTGTTGTGGCTCAATATTGTTATTATTATTACCTTTGTGCTTTGGAAGTTCAGGATCTTCAAGAATATCCCAGAGATTAAGCATCTGCCGCTTGAACAACTTTGGCCTCGGACGAGGCTTTTCATCCTTGAAATTACTGTCACTGGCTGTTGGATTCCCTTTTTTTGGCATCTCTCCCCCACAAATTTATATATTATCTCAAAAAAGGCCTTTTCTTCCAATTTGTAGTCACTGACAGCTTACTTCCATAAATTTCCGACACAGACAAGATACTCCATTTATCTTAAGATGTTCAGTTCATCTTAAGGACTATTTTTCATCGTTTATATCTCCGGAACATTTTCTTTCAAGGAATTTAGGAGCTTACAGAGCTCTAGATAAGAGGGAGTATTTGGTGATAATTAGGGATAGTTTTTGATAATCCTGCATAAAAATCTATGTTGTGACCCCTCATCTGAACCGTCTCGACGAGACGGTTCAGATGAGGGGTCACAACATATGGTTTTGATGAGAAATAAGAAAAATTATCCTTAATTATCATCAAATACGCCCTCTTATCTAGAGCTCTGGGTACGTTTTCTTTCAAGGAATTTAAGAGCTTATCATTCTATCATTCACTGTTGCATAATACGAAAGAGATCTCTCTCTTTAATAAGTCCTCCAAAATTGATTTATTCTTCACAATCAAAAAGAAAAGAACAAGCTTTCTTAATAAACTTCAATCGATTCTTACGATGAATGATTAAATTAATACAATTTACTACACTCTTTCCTGTTGAAATTTTTAATTTGGATTAGACATGAAGATTAAATCACTAAGTTTAAAGCAGTTATGTTTCTACAATTTTTTGGATTTTTGATTTAAAAACTTTGTTATGAATCCAAAATTTTGAAAATTCATCTCTTTTGATAAAAGACATGAATATCTAAAATTTTTGATTCAAAAGTAACAAATCTATTTCCAATTTAAAATTTATACAACAAATTTATTTCAAAATTAAATTTTGTAAGTTTTTAAGTTTTCCTATTTAATCAAATCTTCACCACTTCAAGATTATTGATTACCAATATATTCTCCATGAAACATATGCCATGGCTCCTAATTAGAACTGCCTCAAAAAGGTAGTTCTAATGAGTGGTCACAACATGGCCTAATTCTTCAAAGCATTGCTAGCTTAACAAAGTCATCAGTCAAGGATCTGTCGAGTCTTCCCGTTAAACATAAAGTCAAGAGCATCAAGACTTTTCATTTAAAATAATGTGAGGAGCTGCAAAAGCTCCTCACAATTTTTTGCAACAAATGACAAGTGTTTTTATGTATACTACAATTGAAAATTTACCATTTCGTTAACTAACGACATTCTTAGCTTGTAACAACTGGGCCTATAAAAATTATGTTTTCATGGAGAATCTTTATAAGCCTACCTGTAACTTCTGAACAGTCATCAAAATATCAAAAACTCAGGATTTATGTCCAAAAAGGTTGTACAAACTACTTTTAAATTATTAAACTCAACTTAAATTTAGGATCTATCACATCCCTTTGCAAATCTGATGCAAAATTTATTTTTTCTGTCCATTAAATCTAGAAATTTATTTTACTTTTTCCAACACTAACGAATGGTTTGTATACCATTTGCAAAGCCACAAAGCAAAGGTACACTATGGGTCATGGTATAAATCAATCTTTCTAAGGTAGTTTCTTTGAGGTATTTACTCTTTAAAAGTTGTGTAATAAACTACCTATCGGTACCGTATTAACATAAAATGATTTGCAGACCAAAATACTGATTCAAACATTACAGATCCTGACCAGACTGTTGCTAAATGTTTTGATGAAATATTCTCTGATAAGACAAATTTAACCCTTTAAGCATGCAAAATTTGTCCAACCTATGCCATAAGAGAATTCAAGACTATAGCAGGCAAAAAGTATGGGTCAAGCTGAGGCAGCTCATTTATTATGAGTCAACTTATCTATATCTATGGATCTATGCTGTTTGCAAATTTTATTATTTTTATTTTTGGTACTCTAAGGCAGATTTCAAACATATTACACGAATTAACATTCGGAACAACAAAATTTTACATTACGCCTTATAGCAACATAGGCCTCGGACTAGTTAATCTGAGTTATAACTGTGATGTGAAATAAGGCCCAAAGGTTATAAAACTTTTTTCGTGCTCAACTCAGCTGAACATGAAATTTTCTCTGCTGAGAAATATGAAAATGCCAACTAATGTTCATAAGCAGAGAAAATTTCATACTCAGCTGAACTGAGCCTGAAAACAGCTGTACTTATCAGTAATTTGCTATTCATTAGCAGGTAAAATTTCATGCTCAGCTGAGTTGAGCATGAAAAAAAGTTTTATAACTCGGGGCCAGACCTAAATATAGTAGGTACACAAGGTTGCAGCTGATACAATGTCTACTCAACACTGATAATGGACATTGAATCAAGTTGGGGTAAACATTGTTCAAACACTGAATTCCCACTGGAAAAGCTTCAGATGTCCAAATATTTACAGTTAACAGGTAAACCTGCTTCTTTTTATTAAACACAAAAGTGCTAATAAAATGTCTTCTATCAATAAACAGAATTTAATGGCAGAAAATCAACGAACGATATTATGGAAAAGCATATTTTTTGCTATAGATCAGCTAAATTGTTACAGGTACATGTACAACCTACTAAATTCCTAGTTTGAGTGTACATTCAGAATATAAGTCTGAAGGCCCTGTGTTCTAGTATTTCAGGAAATTACCGTATATTCATCATGGGGGTATTTAAAATTGAAAGGAGTGAATGTGATAATGACATGTCGATACATTTACACTGCAAAGTTTACGACAATGAATTTATAGTTAAGGTTGTCCAAATCCATTTGTTCGTAAACCAGGATAATCTCTTAATCTGATAAAAGATCAAGACCGTTATTTATATATGTCACTATCCTATTTAAAATGTCTGGGGCGCTCTAAGCTGATTTCTAACATGACAGGATTTGCAAAGCCATTTTAATACAGGTAAAATTCATTGACATTAAATGTCAAAAGTAAATTTGCAAAACCAAATAATTTATTCATCTTTGCTTTGTATTAAGGCATGTGGGGTTAAATGCTTTTAACACCAAGAATATGATACCGCTAAATATATAATAGTGTTAGCTATTATAAGCTCAAACTGATCTATATGCTATCATTGAATGCTCCAAAAAGCACACAACAAAATTTTAAATTTTACATACGTCTGCTAAATGCCTAAAAAAGTTTTTTTTTTCCAAGCTGTATCAAATTAATTAAACAAAGATTAGAGGGCTAATATAGTGTAGATCCATTCTAGATGAAGCCTATTTTAACACCCCCACCTCCCCCCCCCCCCACCCCACCCCCACTCCACACACACAAAGCTTTTGTAATAAACCCTTGATTGGTAATTATAACAGTATTCTATTCTTGGCAGAATACGCCAGTTTACATGAAACAAGTTCTGGTCTTTGGTAAAGATTCTAATGTTATTACAGGTACCAAAGGCACACTGAGGATTAATTGACTTAAACTGTTTCAATTCTGGTTATGGCAAATTTCATAATTTTGCGAAATCTGTGCGTCTACAACGTTTACTTTCTCTAGACGATTTAACGGGTCAGTGACAGACATAACTTTAACGTCTCAAAGACCTGTGACTCTTGTATTGAGTACACATGACAATATAACGGTAGAGAGATGTAATCAGTAGCCGGAAGTGTCAATCAATTTCTGCGCTTGAAAAGATGTTTAGCTGCTTTGACTAGCTAACAAAGTCGGATCTGCTACCTTTATTAGATTAATTTGTTGAAAATCAAACCTATAAATTTTTGTCGATGATGAATGAATCACGATTTTATGCCATTTTTAACATAATTTCAGCCATATCAGGACGATGGGTTGGTGATAATGAAAGGCTGTTTATGACTGAAAAGATACCCGCTTCCAATGCGTCTCGAGCCCGGGATTTATGTACGAATGCAGAGTCTAATCCCAGACTGGGCAGCTCGCTAATTTCCCATCGTCCCTTTTCCCGACGCGTAAAAGGGCGTTAGGGCATATGTGGGCTTTGGTGACTCAGACCAACCTATGTTTTGTGCACAACAGCTTAAGCATTACTTTTAGCCTGACGACTCTCACGTGTGTTACCGGGGTGGTTTGGTGGTGCGATGGTGCTGGGTGTAACTTCCAATACCGTGGCGTCCTTGCTTGCAGTAGGTGCAGGTGGGGCTGTTTGGACATTTTTCTCGAGCTATCACACCTCTCTTCTTCCTCCCTCTCTTTGGGAGACGGCCCGATATAGACTGAAATACTGTCTCAAAGGGCCGTTAAACTCAAAACAACCAACCAACGTGTGTTACCAGAGTTACAAACTTTTGGACTGCACAGTTTTCTAGTGATTTGTGTGTCACGCCGTAGTCCATTTGTTAGAGCGCATAGCTATTGCACAGAAAGTCGCGGCTTCGAAACCCGGCCCGCTCAACGACTAAAAATTTTGTCAACCCAGCAGTAAAAGATTAACCTCTTGATGCATGACTGCATGCAGCTGAACTGATGACTTCGACTATGGACAACACACTCGCGATATGATATGCCTCGCCTAAAAATGCAAGCTATGCTATCACGCTGTGTAAAGTGATCAAACTGAATCCTCACTTTTATTCCCCAGTATCAGATTATCTAAGCAACCAGACTGCGCGGAAGCGCAGGCTGATCTTTACCTTCCCTATTCCCCCATTCGTTTTAAGGTTCAGTTTCAGGTGATGTTATGCCCAATGTTGCTTCGTCTTATTTATTATGGTTTCTTTACACTAACTTACAGTTTTTGATTTCATTTGAACAGCTCTTTCCCAAATAGGCGGTCATCAAAAACAACAGTAACATTTACTTTTACCTATTTTCTATTATAAATCTCACACACACACACACACACACACACACACACACACACACACACACACACACACACACACACACACACAGAGAGAGAGAGAGAGAGAGAGAGAGAGAGAGCAAAGTGGGCAGCTTCACAGGTGACCATATTGCCAGAAGACCACAGACACTCGCGATATGATATGCCTCGCCTAAAAATGCAAGCTATGCTATCACGCTGTGTAAAGTGATCAAACTGAATCCTCACTTTTATTCCCCAGTATCAGATTATCTAAGCAACCAGACTGCGCGGAAGCGCAGGCTGATCTTTACCTTCCCTATTCCCCCATTCGTTTTAAGGTTCAGTTTCAGGTGATGTTATGCCCAATGTTGCTTCGTCTTATTTATTATGGTTTCTTTACACTAACTTACAGTTTTTGATTTCATTTGAACAGCTCTTTCCCAAATAGGCGGTCATCAAAAACAACAGTAACATTTACTTTTACCTATTTTCTATTATAAATCTCACACACACACACACACACACACACACACACACACACACACACACACACACACACACACACACACACACACACACAGAGAGAGAGAGAGAGAGAGAGAGAGAGAGCAAAGTGGGCAGCTTCACAGGTGACCATATTGCCAGAAGACCACAGACAAGCGGACCTAAGAACACGTAAAATTGAAGAACCACAACAGAAGTACCGCCTTGGAACGGTCAGTAAATGTTCTTTGAACACAACAAAAGAACTAGACTTCAAATCCATTTGGGAAGAGCCGTATTGTCAGGATCCACGTTAAGCCCGTGGTCAAGATACCGTAAACAAAGCTATTACGGTTGAGTCGAACTAACTTCACAGGGTATAATCGATTCGGCCAATTTTTGCTTCCTGCAGAGACTGTACATCATATTTAGCTTCTGCCGAGACTGTCCACGATCTCTTGCTTCCTGCCGAGACTTCTGTACATGATAAATGGCTTCCTGCAGAGACTGTCCGCGTGATTCTGCTACGCGGTCACGCGGACAGTCTCGGCAGGAAGCCATTCCTCGAGGACAGTACTATCTGCAGGAAGCAAGAGTTCGCGGACAGTCTCGGCGGAAGCCAAATATGATGTACAGTCTCTGCAGGAAGCGAAAATTGGCGGAATCTATTATACCCTGTGAACTTGTTATGTCTGTCAAAATTTATTTAGTCAGTCTTATTGGTAGTCTCATAATTATTATTGATCCATATGACCCGCCTCCCTTTCACAATACCTGCACGCGACAATAATAAGTGGCGTGTCTTGATTAGCGAACGCTGCAACAGGGCAGTCTCAAAGGTGACTGACGTCCACCGAATTGACAATCTTAAATATGCAAATCCGTAAAACTGTTGGTTTGACAGCTAAAAGATATACATCACAGCTTATTAATTAGTTCATTCATGAAATATAGAAAACATGATTTTGCCGCGCGGATCAATAATCAAATGTTCGGACTTTAAAAGATGCATCGAAATGAAGGAAAAATAAGAGGTGAGAAGTTTGTTTTATAAATCAGAACTCCGCATGGCAAAATCACAGTACTTGTGAATTTACATGAAAAACGAAACTGACTCTGTCTCAAAGTTTTCGGACTATTAAACATTAGGCCTACAGCTCATAACAGTTTTCCCTCGTTTTGCTGCGTGTTCGAATATCATATTTTTTCTTTTCAAAGTTGTTTCCCAGGAAGCCAAGGAAGAATCATTGATGTGTATCTTCTATCTGAGCCCGGCACTGAGTCTGATGGCATCCTTTCAGAATCGGAGAAATGATTTGTGATTGAAAATTTTACCTAAACACCCTATGTGTAAAATGGTCGCCTTTACTATAACAAACTTTTAATGTGTGTGGGTACACCTGCATATGAGCCACGACACGAGAAAACCAACAATGTGGTTGTGCGCCAAGCGCAGACTCAGATCAGATTGGCCAGTTTGTTTTGATTAAGAGTTGATCTTATAATGTATTTGATCAAACGTTAGAAGTGAAAAGGATATAAAGTATGTCCCGTATTGGTCGATATCGGGAAAGATCTGTCTTAAGGTGAATGGGCACACTTTTTGGGGAAGCAACACTGCCATTTTCATTTTTACATCCCTTCTTAAAGTGTTGACCCTATGAAAATGACATCATTTGGATTCAAGCCGCGTCGTTGCCCAAACAAGCCTATATGTAACAAGTAGCCCAAAGGGCAACAATTGCTCACCTGAGAGACACTGTAAACCTATAGGGATATTTAAGATGCTCAAGGGCAGCTAACTCCACAGTCAGTGGTCCAATCAGGCTGAAATTAAACTCATCCAAAACATTATGTATGCCCTCATTTAATATATGCAAGTTTAAAAAGTATCCGATCAAGAGCACAATAGACAGAGCTGTCAAGGGCAGCTAACTTCATAGTGGTTGGCCTGATCTGGCCAAAATTTGAACTTGTTTAAGATATTATGCATTTCCTCATTACCTGCAAGTTTGAAAAGGATCGGATCAGTAGAAACCAAGAAAAAGTGGCGACATTGATTTTTTGGATGCTCAGGGCAGGTACTCCATAGTCAGTAGTGAGATCTAGCCGAAATGCTAACTAATCCAAGCTTTAATGCATGTCCTCATTACCTGCAAGTATGAAGAGGATCCGATGAAAAATGAAAATGTGATGACGTTGTTTTCTCCATTATAACACTATGGGATTTTTTTCAAACGCTCAAGGGCAGCTAACTCCATAGTCTGTGCTCGAATCCGGCCAAATTTCGAACTCATCCAAGCTCTTATGTATGTCATCATTACCTGCAAGTATGATACGGATCTAATCAAAAACCTTGATTGCAGCACCCTGAAAGTCAAACTTGCTCGAGATATTGTCATGCCCTACATTTGTGTGAAATTATTTTAGAATCCGTTGAGAAATGTAGCTGCTAGAGCGATGACAAAGTTTTTCTAAAAATAGCCACAGTGACCTTGACCTTGGGCACAGCATCCTGAAAGTCAAACTTGCTTGAGATATTGTCATACCCTACATTTGTGTCAAGTTATTTCAAAATCCATGGAGAAATGAAGGTGCTAGGGCGATGACAAAGTTTTTCTAAAACTAGCCACAGTGACCTTGACCTTGGGCACAGCACCCTGAAAGTCGATCTTGCATGAGATATTGTCATGCCCTACATTTGTGTGAATTTATTTTAAAATCCATTGAGAAATGTAGGTGCTAGAGCGCTGACAAAGTTTTTCTAAAAATAGCCAAAGTGACCTTGACCTTGGGCGCAGCACCCTGGAAGTTGAACTTGCTTGAGATATTGTCATACCCTACATTTGTGTCAAGTTATTTTAAAATCCATGGAGAAATAAAGGTGCTAGGGCGATGACAAAGTTTTTCTAAAAATAGCCACAGTGACCTTGACCTTGAACACAGCACCCTGAAAGTCAAACTTGCTTGAGATATTGTCATGCCCTACATTTGTGTGAATTTATTTTAAAATCCATTGAGAAATGTAGGTGCTAGAGCGCTGACAAAGTTTTTCTATAAATAGCCACAGTGACCTTGACCTTGGGCGCAGCATCCTGAAAGTCGAACTTGCTCGAGATATTGTCATGCCCTACATTTGTGTGAAGTTATTTTAAAATCCGTTGAGAAATGTAGGCAATAGAGCGATGACAAAGTTTTTCTAAAAATATGTGATGACGTTTTCTCCATTATAACACTATGGGATTTTTTTCAAACGCTCAAGGGCAGCTAACTCCGTAGTCTGTGCTCGAATCCGGCCAAATTTCGAACTCATCCAAGCTCTTGTGTATGTCATCATTACCTGCAAGTATGATAAGGATCTAATCAAAAACAGTTGAGAAAACGTGATGACGCCATTTTCCCCATTATAACCCTATGGGATTTTTTTCAAACGCTCAAGGGCAGCTAACTCCGTAGTCTGTGCTCGAATCCGGCCAAATTTCGAACTCATCCAAGCTCTTGTGTATGTCATCATTACCTGCAAGTATGATAAGGATCTAATCAAAAACAGTCGAGAAAACGTGATGACGCCATTTTCCCCATTATAACCCTATGGGGGCTATCTGTTGCCATGGAAACCAGAGTTCTGAGCTGATCGGTACCAAAACCTAATGCAGCCTTTCCCCCACCCAAGTGATGCTTCAGATAAAATTTGATTGCGATCGGCCCACTGGTCTCTGAGATATTTATGTTTGAAAGTGTTGACGCACCCACCCACGCACGGACGGACGGACTACGGCTCGACTCCCATCCTATAAGCTCACCTCTGAGCCTTCGGCTCAGGTGAGCTAAAAACAGCATGATAGGCACATGTTGCAGGATAGGTGAATCATACGGTGCATACTCTGACCAGACTGTTCAGTAAACTGCGCAGATACACATAACACGCGGATCTTTTTTATAATAACGTTCCAAAAGCCGAGTCGTCTTCCCCGACGGGTAAAATATAATAATGAAGAAGTCGGGGTATCGAATCCAGCCAAGTGCGTGACTCTCTTTCAACGGGATTGTTACTTTATAATCCAACCCTACAACTTCAAATTTTTTCTTCAGTTTATACTGCTGAGTCTAGTACATTACAGGGATATTACCAGTTTGCTTACTTTTGCTGGGAACCGCTCCAGTGTTGTCTAAAATGGCCGTTGACCAAAATTTCGGTCGTAATACCAATAACTGTAAAATATATAGTACTATAGCTAGTGACTGTCGACTGAGTAGATCCTGTTATAGACTGTCTCGAACGACAGCCACTTTTGCACGTATATAATGATTATTCGATCAAACTCGGATCAGCCTGTGCATATGCAATGTTAGCAAAATCACCTCGTTCCTGATCACCAATAAATGAAGTCTACAGCAAATAGCGAACACTCTGCTCAGATCAGACTGTGCAGGCTGTTCTTAATATTCGCTATTTGCCCATGTCTAAAGGTACTTCTTTCTCACGTCGCGACTCAATTAAAATGACAGCTCAGGTAGTGCCGCCTGTGTACATACTGGTAATACTGGTCAATACGACCAGTATTACCAGTATGTACACAGGCGGCGAATTATGTTATCTTTATTGCCTGAGTGTCGTATACTTGCAGATTGTCTCATCCTTACCCCTTAGTGCTAAACTATCACCGCCGTTTTAAACCACCAGGAACTCTGCACTTTTCTATCAAATAATAATAATAATAATAATAACAATGCCTTATCTCATTTTATAGCGCATTATTTACGCAGTCGGGCTTGACTGCTTATCCTTTTTCACTATTATTATTCGATTGATTTCACCGTATTTTGTCACAGGCGTTCGGTACATTGCAAGTTAGAGGGGGTCAGGACATAAAGATAAAATCTTTATATCTTTATGTCCTGACCCCCTCTAACTTGCAATGTACCGAACGCCTGTGTATTTTGTAACTTCACAGTTGAAGAGCATTGCCACGTGCTTGGTGATTTATGCGTTGATAATACCGCTGACAGGTACCGTTAAGTTTGTGACAAGACGGTTTGCTTTGAAGCTAAACTACCGTTGTACACCTGCACTTTAGTAGCGAAGAAAACCGTTATCCTGTCTAATTCAGTCTAAAAAGAGAAACATTTCAGACAGTCAGATTTTGCATAAATATGAAACGGGCCATAAGTAGAAATAATCTGTGATCTGCCCTGGTTTGAATACAAACCAACTCTTACTGAATTTCTTCAGTCATAAGATGCCCATGGGTTTTCTCTCTCCTTAAAGTACAAATCAGTCTTGTGTTATAGATACAGCTATCAGGAATGGTTTTCCTCTTCCAAAACAATCTCAAAACTTGTAAAACATATCTAGATTTTTGGGATTTTTGGAAAGAAAAAATCCTCTGTCTAATAACCAAAGAAACATATACACAGGGTATAATCGATTCCGCTAATTTTCGCTTCCTGCAGAGACTGTACATCATATTTGGCTTCCGCCGAGACTGTCCGCAAACTCTTGCTTCCTGTCGAGACTTCTGTATAGGATAAATGGCTTCCTGCAGAGACTGTCCGCGTGATTCTGCTTCCTGCCGAGGCTGTCGGCAGGAAGCAGAATTACGCGGACAGTCTTGACAGGAAGCCATTTTACGAGGACAGTAGTCTCTGCAGGAAGCAAGAGTTTGCGGACAGTCTTGGCGGAAGCCTAATATGATGTACAGTCTCTGCAGGAAGCGAAAATTAGCGGAATCGATTATACCCTGTGATATAGCAAGTCTGTACGAGTTGCAATTTGTCACTGTCTGCACAACAACTTAATAATCATAACCACCCTATATATCAAAACAAAATTTCTGAGTAAAAAGTGTAGCTGCAGATGAGACAGCTCAAAAATACAGCTCAGACTAAGCAAGCAGCAGTCTGATCAGGGTCTATGCTGTTTGCTATTCCATTATCAAATTTTGTCTTGCTTGTGAGTTGTGACTAGGAGAAGTGAGACATAGAAGCGACGGTGACATAAACTTTTGTCACGTCTTCTACATTATCAAGAAAATAAACCCAATAACTTAATCTATTAAAAGATGTACTTTATGCTTGCATGAATTATGTCCCTTGATACCAGTTTGTAATGTTTCAACTGAATGAATGACCAGTCAATCCAATGGCATGGAACAAATGTATGGCAAAATGACAGGAAAATATAATTAACTATTTATGACTTGTATTAGCTATCACAGTTTGACTGTTCAATATGAATTATTATATTTTTTACACTTAACATTTTGAAAGAAGTAGGGGTGTATATGTTTGGACTCCTTTAATGAATTGGCCAGGTACTTCTGTAATGGACTTCCCACCTTTGAAGCTGCCAAAGATGGCATCATAGTCATGTATTTCATTACTGTGAGTTATGCCTTAATTAAGCACTCTTTCTGTTCAAAGCCCATTTTACCCAAAATATTATGACTGCAATACCCCAGTAATCAGTGCAGGAGTCGGCAAGACTGCAGTCTGATCAGTATCTGAACTACTTGTCTCCAATGGTTTTATACAACATTTCTTCACCTGTCTAAAATTAAGCAAGTAGACTCAGAATGTCTGCCTTGTCCAAATGTTTGCAATTAATGAATGGGTACACTTTCAAGGGAAGCAATTTTGTCAGTTTCATTTTTGCCCTTCTTCTCAAAAGGGGTCAACTGTTTAAGGTAAATATTTGCTCTCAAAGGGAAATTCTGTCATTTATGAGTAGGCTCTACCTTTGGAAAGACTCTGTCATCTTAAGTAGCCAACAAAATGCCACAAAAATTGTCCCTGCCCCCCCCCCCCCCCTCACCTCCACTTAGAGGTGTGTCCATACGCATTCCACCAACAGTTGCTGCTTCAATACACCAGCTACATGTATAATGTGGTATATATATTTTAGACTTTACAGACCATGCTAGTCCAGCCTCCACAGATATTTATCAGTAAAACATCAATTAGAATTCTCTGAGCTTGTCAATTATTCAGTGTTGTTGGCTTTTCTGAAAAACTTAACACCATCATGATTACAAAGAATGATTTATATTTTTCTGAGATATACGTAACTGACGGTATTATTTGGTGTAAGAATCTGTAGGCCATTATTATTATTCCAAGACTTCTGTAACCCGCAATTTACCCCTAAACTAACCCAGTGCTGGAAACTCGCAAAACTTACGCGGTGGCCCAAAAGCTTAACAGGCCTAACTTTCAGTGGCCCAAATTATCAACTTCCTAAAGTTCACATTCATTTAGTATTGCCAGAAAGATAAATTTGGGCCACTAAAGGAATATTTTGGAGAGTTCTGGTGGCCCGAGACCAAAATTAGGAGCATTTGGCCACCTGGCCACTGGCTGTTTCCAGCGCTGCTAACCTGATATTTACACCTAAAAGGCTAAGCCTTAAACCAGGTTATCTTTTTACTTAAAGGCCAACAAATCTTATGTCTAATATATTGCTGCAAGAAGAATTTTAAGTCAATTTATTTTGGCATTTTTTTAGAAATAAAAAAAAAAGTAAATACAGCAAAAATTATCTTCGAAAGCTGTATCCGGAGTTCTGGATTGATGTATAATTATGATATCATTATCTCAAGCCATGGTTCAGTGAAATGTATGAATGCAAGATCTGGACTTTAAGAATTGATTTTGGGTTTTATGACTGACCCTTTAAACAGTATGTTAGTTAACAGCTGCATGAAGATGAAGAAACAAGCAGGCAATTTGGAAAAAAGGTCTTTGGAAATGATCAGACTGGCTTCTCTCAATAGACCTTTTTGAGCCACACCTAGAATGTCACCCAAAAGTCAACTGTGTATAACTGACCAATGCAGCAACAACTTGTGACATAAGCACAGTGTATAAGTGGACAGTCACCAAATCGGAAGCGACAATTGACTGTACACCCGAAAATCATTAGTGACACATAAACAACTTGTGAGGTGAAACGGTCAAAAGCAGGTAAGTCCTTATCGAATTTGTTCTTTTAGATGCGGTTTTCGACATCGGGGAGAGAACTGGATGTACTTCACCTGTAGCATTGTCAGTTTGACATATCACCACCCAATCTTTGTGTAAAAATCAAGTTTTCCTGCTTAATCACCAGTTTTGCTTTATTTTCTGTCGATCGACACGGACAATCGGGGTTAAAAAGACTAGAATTATGGCATCATTTCTGTTAAAACCAACATAAAATCATCGCTACATCTTTAGCCTGTGATATCCAATAGCTGAATCCATCGAAACATTACTTAAAACAAATATATTGCCTCCTGAATCGCACACGTTCGTCTCATTCGACTGTCCGACTAGTGACAAAAACAAAAAATGGTGTTGAACGACTAGCGACGATTTTCTTGTAAGTCTTATTGAGTTGAAAATGTGTCAGTAAATATTTTTACTTATGTATTCTTTATCGAAATATAACGACAACGGAGGGTAAGAACTTCTACTGGATTGAGTTTGTTTCAGAAGTCCAGTATGTTGTTTATATCTACCATAAATTTGCACAGATTAGCATGGCAGGCTCAATGATTTATTCGTAAGATTTGAAATAAATTGAAAATACTGAGAGTGTTTCTGAATTTTTCTGTGTAAAGAAAATATACTTTGAATGTGTTTTTCAACAGGCGAAACTAATTACAATGGTAAGACTAGCAGCTTAAAAGATATGAAAACATATTTTACAAACGGCACAATATTGTCACCTTGATCTACATTGATACCCTATACTACCCTTGTGGATATCCATTTTCTCTGAGTTGAAAACAATTTTCAATCACATCAATGATTTTTAATCATGAAAAACGTGTTTTATATCGACTGAACAGGTAACCGTAATGATAACCTATCGGATTTTTCCAATTGTGACCTTTGACCTTTCTCCTCCAGTCCAACCGGAAACTCGAAACTCCGAGCTCGCTTACTAATGTAATGTGTGGGTTTTGACCAATGACCATCGATTTTCTGAGACATAGCACTGAGTTTGTTTTCACAGACACAGAACTTGCTTAGAAAATTGATCGATTAATCATAATTAAGGTCAAAATGTATTTTTACAGGTAAGGGGTGGTTGGGGTTTACATGTAGCTTTCTTTACTTTTTATTGCATTGATGGTTGCTTAAACGGTACCGGAAGACGGAAAATGCGAATTTCTGAAAACCAGTAACGCATCACAAAAGCGGTACGCAGCTAGGTCACAATTTTGATTGAAATGTTGACAGATAAAAATTTAGCCATTATAATGATCATTTCTTTATCAAGAAATGCTTGATAGCCTTCTCCCCAAGTGATGATCCCAGTGAAAGCATCCAAAACAATATTTTTATTACCTTTTTCAAGCATTTGTTGAAAATGATCGTCATGAATGTGAAAATACAATCACTACTAGTCGGACAGTTTTTGTTTCTTGGTATGTCGCTAATGATTAGGTACAGTTGTCACTAGTCGGACAGTCGAATGAGACGAACGTGTGCGATTCAGGAGGCAACATATTTGTTTTAAGTAATGTTTCGATGGATTCAGCTATTGGATATCACAGGATAAAGGTGTAGCGATGATTTTATGTTGGTTTTAACAGAAATGATGCCATAATTCTAGTCTTTTTAACCCCGATTGTCTGTGTCGATCGACAGAAAATAAAGCAAAACTGGTGATTAAGCAGGAAAACTTGATTTTTACACAGAGATTGGCTGGTGATATGTCAAACTGACAATGCTACAGGTGAAGAATATCCAATTCTCTCCCCGATGACGAAAATCGCATCTAAAAGAAAAATTCGATAAGGACTTACCTGCTTTTGACCGTTTCATCTCACAAGTTGTTTATGTGTCACTAATGATTTTCGGGTGTACAGTCAATTGTCGCTTCCGATTTGGTGACTGTCCGCTTATACACTGTGATAAGTGTCCCACAAACTAAATCACATGTGTTCAATGTCCCGCTATCAGTCTGTGATTTACCTTACAGTAAATGAAGAGATGCATACCTGCTTAAAGTAGGCATGGCTTCAAAAAGGGTAATTCTGAGTTCAGGGAGCCTTGATGATCACTATGAGATGCTATAACATGTTTCACATAAATCAGATAAGCTACTCCATTTAACCATAACACTGCCAAAAGCATTAGATCTGATCAGGTTTGTACTCATCATAGCCATGGATTCAGCCAGCAGTTTTTTATGCTGTTTGGGTTTATACCTTCATATTTTACTACTATTTTTTAAATAGGTAAATAAATTTTGACTTCTTGTTTGCTTCCCTGACTAAAGTAGCTCTTCAAAAAAGGGGTCTACTCTTAAAGAAAAGAATTTGCTCCTATAGATGCAAATTCTTTCCTTTAAGACATGGCTCATTGGACAGGGAAGCAAAATTGAAATTGTAAGAGTCACTCCCCTTGATAGTGTATCCTAATTTGTAAATGGACTTGTCCAACTTCACAGATGGAAAAGTAAACATCTGACATCAGTCAGATAATTAGGTCACTCACTACATACACGGGTCTGGCATGAATAACAGGCAACGAAAGCAACATACCGGTATATAGGCCAACAACAATTTTGGCTATGAAACCTGATAGTTTTCACATACTACCGGTACTTAATTTCAAATCATTTTTCCAAGGCCCTGACACTTTGTTAGACCACATAAGTCAGACCACTTTTTAATGAATTCCATGTGGTAAAAACACAATGCACGAAATAACTTTCCTCACCAATTTGTTCTAGCCCAAAAACTGTTTTCATGAAAATCATGCATATATCTATTGAGTACTCAGTAAAACTTTTTATCCCTATTTCAGGCTATACTTCTGCAGTGCTGGAAATGACCAGTGGCTTGGTGGCCACATGCGCCTAATTTTATCTAGGGCCACCAGAAATCTCCAAAATTTGAACTTAACTGGCCAAAACTTATCTTTCTGACAATACTAAATGCATGGGAGCTTTAGCTAGTAGACAATTAATTATTTGGGCTGCCAAAAGTTTGGTCTGTTAAGCTATTTGGGCCATCGTATTAGTCTTCCAAGTTTCCAGCACCGTTCTGAAAGAATCTCACTCTGAAGAGAGAAAATTGCATTGGTTTCCTGTACTTTTCTTCATTGCCTGAACATTATGAATATCAGAATTCAGTATGTTACATCAGGTTTACCGGTAATATTAAAGCAGTATTAAATTATTTCCAACTTACTGCTTCTAATGTCTTCAATCTTTTCCATGTACTTCGTAATACTGGCACCTTGAAATATATATAAAAGTAAATTATTATTATCATTAAGGTTCAGACATTTAATCAGTGATTTCTGTAATGAACTGTTTTATCTTGTATTTTAGACAAGTTCATCTGTCCTATCATAATCAGATCATCAATGATAAAGCTGCAAGAAAACAGTGATCACTGCAAGTCAATACTTTCGACTTTTGGCATTACTGCCAAATATCTGATCAGTAACTCTTACTGCCAAATATCTGATCAGTAACTCTCGTTATCTCAAATATGGGTATCTCAAAGAACCCTCTAATATCAAAGGATCAAGTCTGAACAAGTTTCTATACTTCTTTACATTTCGACTCCTGTTATCTCAAACCACTTGTATCTTAAAGTAAATTTTCTGGGACCAGAAAATTTATTTTGACTATAGTAGTTTGAGATAAACTTTGACTTTGAGATATTGAGAGCTGACTATATATGTAATTACCACTTTAGTAAGTGTATATGTGTATCAGTGACTTTATCTTACCTAATAATTATAATTTAGTTGTATATGTGTATCAGTGACTTTATCTTACCTAATAATTATAATTTAGTATGAAATTTGAAATAACAGTTTTGCACATAAATTTTTTTTCTCAATATAGGCACTTTCAGACAACTAATTATTAAATAAATGAATAACTAGAAGACAAAGCAAAATGATGGAAATCTAGTCAGGGAATTTTATAAGACATACTATCATTCTTTCTTTCTATACATACTGCTACATCCTCTTTTCAGAGTATTATGAGCAGGTGTACTTTTGTACACTCCGTAGTTGCAGGATGAAAGCCTACATGTACATATAGCCATGTAGCTATAGCAGGGATCTTTAAGCTGCACAGGGGATGACTCTTCCGGCCTCCAGTTAACGTCCAGATCCAAAGGACGGCACACTTGTTAGTATCATCCCTTCGAATGATGCTAGAAAAACGCGTTCGGACATAGGAAGACTTCCCCCTGGGGATCGAACCCACAACCTCTGGCTTCAGAGTCAAGTGCACTAACCACTGAGCCACCGCGCTTCATTTATTATGAATATGAGCTTATCACCTAGACAGAGCTGTTGTACGGCTACCCAAACTACTCTTAATTTGTTAGTTGGGTCTGTATTTCTTCATGTTATGTCTCTGTCACACGAAATTGTTCATACAAGCGATTCCAGATGAATGAGATCGCCCATTCCAAAAAAAAAAAAAATCTACCATCAACCCATCTAAATCTGGCTGAACCAAGCTACCTCTGAAATCCGGCTCAAACAACCTGGCAGAAAGGAACCCAAATTCTTTTTTTTTATGGGGGGGCAATTATTAATACCTGAAAATTGATGCAACCACCTTACTTCCTTTGCACACCTGCTCAGTAATAAAACACTCTATAACACTTTAAAATAACTTTTAGGCAATCTTACCTGTGTCAATAGTTGGGCGCACATTTTTGTATTTCGGGTTCTCTGGAATTTTTTTGTTCAGTGGCTGAAAAAGTAGAGAATTCTTGATAAATACAATGCAGTAATGTAAAAAAAGAAGTTGCACAATACATAAATAAACAAAGAATAAAACTGCAATTTGACATCCAATTTCTATCGCGTAACAAACAAGAAATTCGTTCTTACATCTCCCTTTTTGGGTCTCGTTGTGCTTACGGCAGACATCTTTGTATACTTCCGTTGTGACCTTCCTGGGCATGCGCAGTGAAGCTCGAGCGTATTATAACCACATCGGTATTATATGGTCCCAAATGCTCGTATTAACCACATCGAAAAGAAATGATCCCAAATGCAACCTGATCAACCGGCAATTGATAATGCATAAATGATATTTATTGGCTATTTTACCTTTGTGGTCTTGTATAATTTATTTTGGGTAGCTTCCACTTTAGCAGTCCCCGGAACTTTGCACATCTTTAACTGCGCATCGTCTATTGCGCATGAGCCCAGCGACAGTTGAGTTGTGTAGCGGGGGTGTGGGGGCGATAGCCCCCAAAAAGAAAAGAAAAAGAATACATCAACTATACCAGCAAAACCTACTACCAATTCCTGGGGACCGCTAAAGTGGAAGTGTTCCTTTATTTTTTTCCTCTGATTCAGTTGAAATATTGGCTCTCATATGTCCTGCCATAAATATTGTCCCTGCAACTCCTTCTCCACCCTGGGCAATTTCAGCCTATTCTGTATCCTGAATTATATCAAAGATATCAGCGATGATGTCTGATTGCACCCTGGGGTGTGAGTTTTGTGTGAGTGTGTATGTGTGTTGGAGGGAGATGGTGAGAAGGAGAGGGGAAGGGGAGAAGAATGGTTCAGCATAAAATTTAGACCATTAGACCAGTATCTAACTGCAAGCCAAGTATCCCATATACTTAAATCAGTTGTGATTATTCCGTTATTAGATAAAGCTTTTCTCTTCCAAAACAATCTCAAAAATCTAGATTTTTTTTATCAATCTCAACAATCTCTAGACCAGTATCTAACTGCAAGCCAAGTATCCCAAATGTTTGAATCAGTTGTGAGTTATTCCGTTATTAGATATAGCTTTTCTCTTCCAAAACAATCTCAAAAATCTAGATCTGTCTTGTAAGACAGATCTAGATTTTTAGGATTGTTTGCTGTTAAAGTCCAGACATCCTGTACACAAACAGACGGGCAAGTAATAGTTATACCATGGTTTGTCAGCCTGTATGAGATAATCAATGAGCTTTAGCCAATGGTTATCTCCCGTTCAGGCGGACAAACCATGGTATAACTACTTTATACCCCCCTTATCAGTGTAGAGTGTAGACCTTGCTCAGTGTGAAATAATTTGTGCTAAAGTTGGCGTTTTTTATGGTAAGAGTGGTATAAATACAGATTCAGACATTCTTTTATGGTATTGGCAGTGTATGCCTGGTTGCAAGTATGCTCAACATTAAAACATGAAACAGAAGATGACTTAAATAAAAGCGTTTCCAAAACATAAAACACACATTTACAGAATGAAATACACTTCTTAGAAAGTTGTTGTTGCTGTTGTTTTGTTGCTCTATGCTCATAGTAAACAGTTATGGTCATGTCGTTATGGTCAGTTAACCTGACCAAACTATTCCTGGGCAGGCTTAGACCTCCTAAGCCCTTAACCAGTACCTAGTGCACAATGTACTTTCTCCAGTAACTGACCACTGCCCTTCTTGAATCTGTGGAGGAAGAAATAAAAGTGGCCGGACCAGGTATCAAACCCTGGACCTCTGGCTCTTTGAGCTGGATGAGCTTCTGACTGCGCTATGCGACCTGGCTTTCATAGAAAGCTTCAGCTGTCACTTAGTTTCATAAATGCCAGAACTTGTGTGGTGTATGCAGACTTCCTATTTGCTTGGACAACCCTTCAAAAGGTGGTTGGTCTACTCTTAAAGGTAGGTTCCTGGACAAACAATACCAATTTTGTTCAAAAAATAATTTTGTCTTGTTCTGCATAGTACTAAATAGTCCTATTATTTAGAGTCTGTTGCTAATGGGAAAACTATTGGATTTTGTTGAAAATTGTCGTTTTTGTCAGATTGGTTTTCTTTACTTTCACAATGTGTTGGAATTCCAGTTCTAAAAATAATTTTGTCATTTATCTACAAGGGCGTGATTTCTTATCTCATTTTCCAAAGGTCAGTTTTTTTCCCTTGTCGTGAGCTCTTCTAGAGGTCCCAGCTTGGCGAATGGGTTAATACTATCCCAAGATGCACTGCAGCATGACGGCAGCCGCATTATCTATTTTTGGCTTGAACTAAAAATAGCCCTAACTAGTGTGCGAAGCAGAGTTAGGGAATCCCTTGCAAAACGACTTATCTCATACTTTATGCTTTACACTTTTCAGTGAATCTTGTTAATTTTCTTGTTATGAATGCTTTCAGACAATTGAGAAAAAAATAATCAAAATTATGCTGCATAACAAACTCCAGGAACCTACCTTTACAATAAAAAAATATAAAATTTCATTCCCATCGGAAAAAATGCTTCTAGAGTCCTCCTGACAAGGGTAGCAAAAATGTGATTGACAGTTACTACCCCTTAAAATGTGTATCTATTCCTGATAATTTTCACAAAAGAAAACCAACAAAGTAGTTGTATGCCCAGCATAGACTCAGATCAGCCTGGGCATCCGTCCAGTCTGATCAGACTCTTCGCTAAGCACTAAAAGGGTAGCTAAGAGTCTAAGCTACTCCATGAGGACAGCGAAGACTCTGATCAGACTGGGCGGATGCCCAGGCTGATCTGAGTCTGCGCTGGACGCACAACCACTTTGTTGGTTTTGTCGTGTCCCGGCTCATGTGGTCAATATACCAGCTATTGGGGGCTCCAGAATTCAGGTATTCTAATAAATTATGCCACTCTTATTGCTAGGAATGTCGTAACACTGGTATCTTTTGCAAACAGGATGAATCAACATTTCAGAATTCAATAACTGTGGCATGAGAGCACATTAGTATTGGCTTCATGCTATCATTATAATGACATCACAATGTTGTCATCCACAGTTGCAAGCATGTGCCATACATACCAGTAAATGGAACTGACAAATGTTCTCAATTAAATAACGTTCTCTGATAATTTAAGTTAATGTTTTATATGCAATGGCTGGAGAAATTTTAACAAGACCTGTCATCGGGACAGGATAGCTTGCCTGACAGCGCCTTGCCCATCACCTAAAAAACTTTAACGTAAAACTTTAACCTTTAGCTAACGCCGCCGCCGACACACGCCGGGGGTAGTACAATAGCTCTTCTTTCAGGTGAGCTAAAAGTGCTCCAAAGAGGATTTTGAGCACATTATTCTGACCCTGATGGAATATACAAACAATACAGCAACAATATGAAGCTTTATAGTTTTATTAGGTTTTTAATGGCATTTCAATGCTAACAAAAATTCTGCCGAGCCCTATATCTCATCTGTCTGTGCACTGTCATAAAGAGGCATCTATTCTAACAGAGCTAATCCTGAAAACTTTACAAAAGTTTGTGACGCCTCCGTCCCTTTTCCCTGTCCCCACCCTTTATGCCAGAAAAGTAACATCTATGTTTCAGGCAAGACAATATTATTCACTACTTAATTAATTTGATAACAAACACAGCTCTCTTTATCTCATATACTGATATCTCAAAGTACCCTCTCGTCAAAGAATATATATTTCACACACATTTCCTTTTTTTCTTTACATATCAACTCCTGATATCTCAAACTACTGGTATATCAAAGTAAATTTTCTGGGACCAGAAAATTTACTTTGAGATATCTATAGTTTGAGATTAACTTAAACTTTGAGATATCGAGAGTTGACTGTATACTGCTTTTCTTTCAAACAAAATCCTATCATTTATGCACAGCATTTTACATTTTACCAATTATTTAAGTTAAATACAGCAAAGCACGTCTGTCACACTTAATTCGGTATAGTTACATTTATATCAACAGTATTTTAAACTTAAATACATATTAGTGTTGATAGTAAATGCACAATTTCTGGCAGTATATAGCTACTTTTATCACAAGAATTCAACAGGATGCTATGTCTTGCCTGTCAGAGCCTTGTCACAGAGCTAAACCAGTAAACTTGATGAAAACTTATACCTCTGATGCCAACAACCACACCTGAAAAGTAATACCCTTGTCTCGCAATACTGGCCCCAATAGCTCAAGGGTAGAGCATCTGCTTCGGGAATGGGAGATTGTGGGTCCAAATCCCGGCCGTGCCATATCAAAGGTGTAAAAAATGGTACTGGAAGCTCCCTTGGCTGAGGCTTACCTATAGAGGGGTAGTCCTAGGAAGAACAAGTGGTTCTGAAGAAAAAAGTTGCTTTTATTGGTTTTGCTATTTTTAGTAATGGTGACCATCTTGGATTCTCAACCCGCCCGAATTTTATCATTCTGAAGCCCTGCAGTCTGATCATGCTGCATGTTAAATTTGAGAACCATGGATGCAGTTGTTTCAGAGAATAAGTCATTTGAATGGACTAAAATGCTAGGATCGACGCAAATTATTCTAGGGTCGACGTAAGGTCATTGTGACCTAATTCCACTACAGATGTTTTTCATTTTGATAATTCTGAATACCAAGGTGCAACTTATGCTTCATACAAAATTTCAGCCAAATATAATAAGTGGCTCTGGAGAAAAACTTGATTTTATTGGTTTTGCTATTTTTAGTAATGGCGACCATCTTGGATTCTCGACAAGCCTGAATTTTATCATTCTGAAGCCCTGCAATCTGATCACGCTGCATATGAAATTTGAGAACCATGGATGCAGTGGTTTCAGAGAAAAAGTCATTTCAATGGACTTAAATGCTCGGGTTGACGTTAATTATTCTAGGGTCGACGTTCGGTCACTGTGACCTAATTCTGCTACAGATTTTTTTCGTTTTGATAATTCTGAATACCAAGGTCCGACTTATGCCTCATACAAAATTTCAGCCAAATATACCAAGTGGTTCTGGAGAAAAAGTTCATTTTAATGGTTATGGTATTTTTAGTAACGGCAGCTATCTTGGATTCTCGACAAGCCTGAATTTTATCATTCTGAAGCCCTGCTGTCTGGTCATGCTGAATGTGAAATTTGAGAACCATGGATGCAGTGGTTGCAGAGAAAAAGTCATTTGGATGGATTAAAATGCTAAGGTCGACGTAAATTGTGAACAGACGGATGGACGAACGCAAACCGGACGCTATATCGCTCCTTGCTAAAGCAGGTGCGACGAAAAGTGAAGTCATCTGGTAGGTATTATTTGTTCGTGAATCCCTTGTTTTACTCAGTTAAAGCTCTACTGAGCTTATGTTGTCTGTTTTTAATATGCAACGTTAAATAAAGCTTCTTTATCTGTATCTTTTTATCTTCATCTGTAAGTCTGAGGCTAGATAAATCTTGGGACAACTAAACCATTACTGTATAAATCATTAACTTTAAATAAGCCATAAATTGCCAGAGTCCAAAGAGCAGACTTCAGTCACACTTTTCTACAATCGCAGTCCGAGCTAAGTCTTTGTGATACTATTGTCTTTACAACATACACCACCAACATACATACCACCAACTGAGACAGGTAACATTCCTCAGGACCAATGCACTGACAACACATTATATACGGTTCACAAAAAGTAGGGGATATTCAGGTATGAAAAATTGTAGCATCTACAACAAATGTGATATCCATATGAAACGCTAAATATTGATAAGATAAATATCTGTTAAGACACTTTTCATGAAAGTTTAGACGATATATCCTGTCACGTGCTATGCATACAATTTGTTTCATACAGGGGGTCAGGACTAAAATGTGGTAAATTCGAACAAAAATTTATTCAAATTCTTCAACTAAGCTAACCATTTTATGCACTTTTAAGTTTTGTATGCTAAAAGATTTTTTTCTCTTCTTCAACACTGTTATGTTGGGAAGAAAACCAGAAAACAAAATTCGTACAGGTGTATCGAGTTACCGAAAAATTTAGACGTTTATGGCTTGCACTCATTGTTTTGTTGAAAGAGTGTGTAAAACCAATTTTCAGTTTGTTAAATGAAGCATGACGAGTGTTTCTGTGTAAATTTTGTAATCTGAAAACAATCTGTTTCCACACCAGATTCGTGTGAAATTTGGGTGTCGACCCCCTGTCTAAAACAAATGTCACGCAGGTCACGTGACAGGATATACCATCCAAATTGTAATGAAAAATGTCTCATCAAATATTTGTCTGATGAATACTTGCCGTTTCAGATGGATTTGGTATTTTTTCTAATTTATACGATTTTTAATAACTTAATATCCCCTACATTTTGTGAACAGTATATATCCTTCTTTTATCAAGCCCTAGGTCTGCAAAAGGTGTGTAAGATAAGATTTTCCAGCACTAGTTAAAATGCTAAATAACCTTGTCTGGTACTGTAAAACTCTTATATTTGCCGGCAGCAAATTTTGGCAGTTTCATAAAAGGACAGATATTTATTTTGGTGGATTGTGATTTCTGAAAATAAGTGATTTCTGCTAACGTCATAATTGCAACTTGAGTCCAAGGTCAACATTATCAATGTTGGCAACGTCAGTCCTTCTTAATTTGGCCGCATTTTAATTTCGTAATTTTATTCTTCTCTGCCAATACCCCCAAGATAAAGTGACCACCAAATAAACGTGCTTTACAATATGCAAGTACATTTCTTATGAAACTACAGTCAACTCTCGATATCTCAAAGTCGAAGTTCATCCCAAACTACGGATATCTCAAAGTAAATTTTCTGGTCCCAGAAAATTTACTTTCATAAATCAGTAGTTTGAGATGAAAGGAGTTGAAATGTGAATAAAGATGGGAAATGTGTCCAAGTACATTCTTTGCTATAAGAGGGTACTTGAGATATCAGTGTTTGAGATATCTGGAGTTGAGTGTATGAAAGTAATTGTTTCCCTTTCTCTTGCAATTATCAGTTTAACAGGACTATTACATGCTGGCTGCATCTTAATATTTAACCTACCTGAGGCAAAGTAAGATGTACTAGTGAACAATTTCAACCTAAAATCTACACTAACTGCATTTTGTATTTTCCTACTGTATAAACCCACCATCAAATGATGGAAATCGAAGGTAGAAAAAGACTTTGCAAACTCATAATCAATTCTGTAGTCATTTCATGTTCAGCAGAGCTCCAAATAAGGATGGGTGGGCACTGAGGATTGAGATGTTTCTAATTTCTCAATAAAAACATATGTTGTGATCCCCCATTAGAACTATCTCATCAAGATGGTTCTTATGAGGGGTCATAACTTCTGTTTCTATGGAGAAATATGACAAATCATCCCTAAATTATCCCTGTTACCCCTTTTTATCTGAAACACTGATGCTGTAATGCACCAGCCATTTGCAACCACGGCCCCCTGGGGCAGGGGAATAGGGTGGATATTGACTTTTCACTCTGCAAAGCCCTGGTATATGCCCTGCATTGAGGGGACATTTTTATGTCAAATCCCTGGTAAAGGTCTTTGCACCCCAGGGGATCCTATGAATATAAAAATCCATATTCTGACAATGTGTCACGGTAAATTTCATTACAAGAGGGCCAAGAGGCCCTAAATCGCTCACCTGAGCAAAAAGGTTAAAGGTCAAACTAGGGTCATAATTTGAACAAACCTCATAGTTTGCAACCATTTCCAAATGGTTCTGAAGAAGAAGATTTTTGAATGTTTTTCTATGTATTGCTATTGTTCAAACCCTGGACCCCCCTGGGGCAGCGCCATTTTGGACCCTGGGCCATCATTTGAATACTCTTGGTAAAGGGCTTCTAGGCATTGCTAAAAGCTAAATTTCAAGCCTCTGAGCCAAGTGGCTCTGAAGAAGAAGATTTCTGAATAGTTTTCTATGTATTTCTATGGTTCAAACCCAGGACCCTCTAAAGCGGCCATTTTTTACCCCGGCACCTTCATTTGAACGAACTTGGTAAGGGACCACTAGGCAATGCATAATGCAAAATTTTAAGCATCTGCACTAAGGGGTTCTGGAGAAGGTTATTAAGTACATTTTAATTTAAAACCCAAGACTCCCTGCCCCATGGCCATTTTGGATCCCAGGGCCACCATTTACACATACTTTGTAGGAGTCCACCAGCCAATGCATCATACCAAATTTCAAGCATCTGAGCCAAGTGGTTCTGAAGAAGAAGATTTTTTAATAGTTTCCTATGTATTTCTATGGCTCAAACTCAGGACTCCCTGCTGCAGGGCCATTTTGGACCCTGGGGCCATCATTTGAACAAACTTGGCAGAGGCCCACTAGGCAATGCTACATACAAAATTTCAAGCATCTAAGGCAAGCAGTTCTGAAGAAGAAGATTTTTTAATTTTTTTTCTAAGTAGTTCTATGGTTCAAACCCAGGACTCCCTGTCGCGGGGCCATTTTGGATCCTGGGGCCACCATTTGAACAAACTTGGTAAAGAACTACTAGGCAATGCTACATACCAAATTTCAAGCATCTGAGCCAAGTGGTTCTGAAGAAGATTTTCTAAATATTTTTCTATATATTTCTATGGTTCAAACCTAGGACTCCCTGTCGCGGGGCCATTTTGGATCCTGGGGCCACCATTTGAACAAACTTGGTAAAGAAATACTAGGCAATGCTACATACCAAATTTCAAGCATCTGAGCTTTGCGGTTCTGAAGTAGAAGATTTTTTAATATTTTTCTATGTATTTCTATGGTTCAAACCTGGGAATCCCTGCCCCTAGGCAATTGTGGACCCTGGCGCCACCATTCGAACAAACTTGGTAGAGGACCACTAGGCAATGCTACATACCAAATTTCAAGCATCTGTGCCAAGCGGTTCTGGTGAAGAAGATTTTTAAGTATTTTTTAGTTTCTAACCCAAGACCCCCTGCCCCAGGGCCATTTTGGACCCTGAGGCCACCATTTGAACAAACTTGGTAGAGGAACACTAGGCAATGCTACACACAAAATTTCAAGCATCTGAGCCAAGCAGTTCTGGAGAAGAAGATTTTTAAGTATTTTTTAGTTTCGAACCCAAGACCCCCTGCCCCAGGGCCATTTTAGACCCTGGGGCCACCATTTGAACAAACTTGGTAGAGGACCACTAGGCAATGCTACATACCAAATTTCAAGCATCTGAGCCAAGCAGTTCTGGAGTAGAAGATTTTAATGTATTTTTTAGTTTCGAACCCAAGACCCCCTGCCCCAGGGCCATTTTGGACCCTGGGGCCACCATTTGAACAAACTTGGTAGAGGACCACTAGGCAATGCTACACACCAAATTTCAAGCATCTGAGGCAAGCAGTTCTGGAGAAGAAGATTTTTAAGTATTTTTTAGTATCAAACCCAAGACCCCCTGCCCCAGGGCCATTTTGGACCCTGGGGCTACCATTTGAACAAACTTGGTAGAGGACCACTAGGCAATGCTTCATACCAAATTTCAAGCATCTGAGGCAAGCAGTTCTGGAGAAGAAGATTTTTAAGTATTTTTTGGTTTTGAACCCAAGACCCCCTGCCCCAGGGCCATTTTAGACCATGGGGCCACCATTTGAACAAACTTGGTAGAGGTCCACTTGACAATGCTTCATATCAAATATCAAAGCCCTAGGCCTAGCGATTTCAGAGAAAATGTCATTTAAAGCACATTGTTGACGACGCACGACAGATGACGGACCACGCACGACGGACACTGGGTGATCACAATAGCTCAACCTGAGCCTATGGCTCAGGTGAGCTAAAAAGCACTCCACTATTTTCCCCGCTGTTTTGGCGGTTATCAAAAGCCTGGCATATCCATGGCACTGCCTGGACACCTCTTAGATAAAAACACGGGACTTAACCCCGCTAAGCCCCCGCTATCCCTGGCCCCATGGGGGCCGTAGTTGCAAATGATTGGTGTATAAATGAATCATGTAAGAATAATGTAAATTTATGATAGTACATGGGATGAATGTGAATCATGCAAAGAACTAATGAATCATGCAAACTACAGTTATTCAAGTATATAACAAGTGAGATAACATGTGAATACTGCAAATAACAAATCACTGACTCATGCAATTAAACTGTATAAATCATGCAAATATCATACAAACAACATGCAAACAGGCTGTACACTAAATCATGCAAATATGTGATAAGTATAGAAAGTCATGCAAATATCATGCAAACAATTATGTATCAATACATGCAATCAAGATGCACAGTAAATACTGCATATAACTGTGTCATCGCTAAATCATGCAGATACAGTAAGACTGTGCACATACCAAAGTAAATAACTGTGCAGCCTGCTCAATGAGTAATACATAAATCATGCCAACAATTATGAACTAAATAGTGCAAACAGACCGTGCACTAACTAAAAGTAAGTAACTGTGCAGTCTGTTCAATGAGGAATGCATATATCATGCAAACAATTATGAAACAAATCATGCAAGCAAATGGTGCACTAACCAAAGTAAATAACTGTGCAGCCTGCTCAATGAGGCGTGCATATATCATGCTATCAATTATGAATCAAATCATGTGAACAGACTGTGCACTAACTAAGTACAGTCAACCCTTTTTACAACAGCACTCATTACTACAGCAAAATTCTTTATAACGTCTTTTTGATATGCACAGAATGGCTAAATTGTTATAAATATGTATTCTTTACAACAGCAAATTCAGTTTAATGTCAAAATTTTTGGGAACAAATGCTGTCGTTGTAAAGAGGGTCCACTGTAGATAACTGTGCCACAAGCCTAATGAGTCATGCTTATATCGTGCAAACAATTATATCCAAATCATGTATACAGACTGAGTACTAACTAGTAAAGAACTGTGCAGTCAGCTCATGCAAATAACATGCAAACAATTGTGAACCAAATCATGCCAACGGAACTGTAAATTAAATCATGCAAATACAGGCAACTGTGCATTCACTTCTGTGGGCAATGCCAGTTGGTGTTATAAATACCGAAAAAAAATCTAAATTTTGGGACAGACAGGTCAGGGCAAACAGTGCAGACCAAGATCAGACTGCTCCAAACGGAGACGTCTGATCAGGATCCACATTATTTGCCATTCCATCTGCATCTTTTGGACGCATTACTGCATTGAAAATCAAACTGTTCGATTTTTGGGTTTCCCAATTTTTAGCCTTTTTTTCGGTAACATAAGATTTACACCAACAACTATGTACCAATATGCTGAACTGTCTAAATAATTGTGCAGTAAATCATGCAAACAAAATTTAATGTGCTCTAATGAACTAATGACCTAGTAATGAAAACAGAAACTATCTATTAAGCATGCAAATGACATAGGAGAAAGGCAACATCTGAATGACTGTAACCAAAAAAGACAAAACAATGCCCAAATCATCAAAATGAAATCAGTGTTAAATGACTACATGTATATTGAGTGAAACTGTCAAATTCTAACATAATATTGATTGAAAGCACTTGAATAACAATAAAACAATAACAAAGAGAGATCCTATATGTATATTCTCAATACTGAGAAAAATGCAATAACAGACATATTTATTTTTCAAACCTACACCACATATATTCGGCTATAAAATCGTGTTATCTCCTCTCTAGTATGACCCCAAAAATCTAAACTATTCTTATGAAATTCTGCAATAACTTTCATAAGATGTTTTTCCTTCTGTTACAGTCCCAAAAATCTAGATCCATCTTGTATATTAAAGATGGATTTTGGGACTGCTTTAGAGGGGAAACAACTCTGTTTTATGACCACAGAAATACGGTAGCCTTAGTAGCATGACAACAAACAAACTGTCTCTGACTGTTAGGTATAACAATATGAAAAGAGGGTAGTATAACAATAACTAGAAATGTGTTCACAGTACACGAATGCCCCAACCTAGTGCCTTGAGTAAGATGGCACCTTGATTAAGGTACTGACACCTGTAGGGTAACTAGGTTTATAGAGGCAGACTTGTATATTATAAAAGACCATTGGCCAAGTAATGTCCGAAGTTTGAAATGTGAAACAAACTGAAGCCCTTTATTTATTCTAAGAGTCACTGCATGGCCAAAGTAGAAAGTCAGTGGACCGTGATATATGAACCATCATAACCTGATTCTTGTAAATTCTTGTTGCACTTATAGATATAAATCCTCATACAAAATTTCAAGCTGCTACAATAACTTAACCTTGCAAAATTGGCCTAAGTCTGAAGTCAGTGGAACGTGACATATGGATTGTCATACCCTGATTCTTGTATAGTCCTTTTGTACTTATAGATATTAATGATCCTACGAAATTTCAAGTTGCTACAATAACAGGAAACCTGAAATCTACCTCGTACAAAAATCTTAACCGGAGTCTAACAGGATCATGTACGTATGTACGTACGGACAGAAGTACCTAATAACATATGAAAGTATGCACAACCGAAACATTATATGCCCCCGGCATCATATGATGCGGGGGGCATAAAAACATACTGGTACTTCTTGATAACAATGCAGCTGTACAGTTCCTGCATCTCATGCCACTTCTTTTTAAAAAACACCTGTCACACAGAGTTAGCTACTTCTTTTCTTTAATGTGGGTGGGTGCTCCTCTATATTTTTCTCTGCTATTTTTACAAAGGGAAACAACTGATATGACTTACTGTTTGCTCCTGGAAGATGAAGCCCTTCCAAAATGGGGTCTACCCTTAAAGAAAAAAATTTGCTCCTTACAGAGCAAATTCTTTTCTTTAAGTGTTGACTCCAATGAAAAGGAAGATGAAAATGAAAATAGAACAGTTGCTTCCCTTGAAAGTGCACCCACTCATATTAAGTGTAGCCACCCACTGAAGAACTGATTCATCTACCAAGGAAGCAAATACTAACTCTGACATGGAATTGTAGAAACAAACTCTAACACTTTAAGCGCCAAAAATGAAAATAGTTGAATTCGCAAACAGGGTAGTTTGCCCTCTACTCTTTGAATTCTCAATATGAGATAGAGCTTGAATGAAACAATTTTGAAATTTCACAGACTTGAAATTTGTCATCTGCTTTTATTAGTGCTTTCAGGATTAAAGTGAAAGGAACTATATATACTTTATTTATAACAAATAATGCTTAAATGCCCAAACTATATTAGAGAATAACACAATATTTCATCCAGCATCAGCCTACTCATCAGAATGTAATTTCATCTGACCAACTACTGTCATAATATCTGTACAATTCATGCCACTCTGTATTAAGAATACCCATTTTACAATTCATGCCAGTCTAATGCTCCAAAGAATAGCATGGCTTGTGTAAATGACTGTTGTTTAAGCCAAATGGTAAGAGTCATATTCTACTATACCATCAACACAACTGCAGCTGCATGCAGAACCTAAAATGTGTCCACAGAGTATCATATGCCCCTGCCCCATGTGCTGTTTGTTAAGTCTTCTTCCCATTAAACATCTAATCATGGTCAAGAATTCCATGGAATGCTCATCCATCGGTGCACTGACACAAAGATGGATGAATGACTTGCGATTTTACACCCTTTTCAGTAGTAATTCAGTCATATCAGAATGATGGGAGGGTGATAATGAATGGCTGTGTGCAATGAAACTCCGTTTATGTTTGGAAAGATTTCCCCCTTCCAGGGAAGCTCAAACTCAGAACCGCTAGATCAGTAGGCCAGCGCTTAACCTACTGAGCTACCATGAGATCCTTCTGACATAAAGAGGCTCCTTTACTTCTTACAGAGATATACCAGGAAACTCCACAAATTTTACTCTCTTGATGACGACAACACCGCTGGAAAAAGCAATACCTTTGACTTGCTCTCGGTAAGTCGCACGTGAGACAATAAATGGGATAGTCCAAGTTCAACGCAAGAACAATCCATTATGAAAACTTCTGCAGACTAAATAAACAATTGATGACTAGAAACTACTTTAATATGAATATTCAAGAATGGTTAGCACTATTTTATCCAAAGCTATGTATATTTCCCAGAGATAAGGATTCTCTCAATCATCTTGCACAAACCAAATATAGTCAACTCTCGATATCTCAAACACTGATATCTCAAATTACCCTCTTATATCCAAGGATATAGTTAGTCACATTTACTATTTTCAATAACATTTCAACATCTTTTATCTCAAACTACTGATATCTCAAAGTAAATTTTCTGGGACCAGAAAATTTTCTTTGAGATATCAGTAGTTTGAGATGATCGTCTTTGAGATATCAAGAGTTGAATGTAATAAGCAATAAACAAGAACTACATGTAAACATTACAGTCAGCTTTCAGTGAGATACACAACAAGCTGTGTCAGGTAAAAATATTTGAGCCACAACACGGGAAAACCAACAAAGTGGCATGAGCATCCAGCAAAGACTCAGCATGATCAGAGCCCAGCCTGATCAGAGTCTTAGCTGTCCACATGGACGTCGCTTAGACCCTTAGCTACCCTTTAAGTGCTGAGCAAAGTGTCTGATCAGACTGGGCAGATGCCAAGGCTGAGCTGAATCTACCCTGGGCAAACAACCACTCTGTTGGTTTTCTCGTGTCGCGGCTCATTTTATCATGCCATTATTTCCTCCAAAAAGAATGATACCCTTTCGTATGTTCTATTAAACCTAAAGTAAGACAATTATTCCCATCCCGAGTTCATTGAGTTTAAATAGCTGTTTTCCTCTGCTCTTCTTGGAACTTAATCTTAATGCCACATCCTTGCAAAAATTCCTTAGCTCAACAATCTTATAACAGTCCTGTATTATAGCTGAATAAATATGGTACCTTTTCATGTGCTTTCACTTATATGTTGTTATCACAAAGCTGATCTATTCAGAGCTCTAGATAAGAGGGGTATTTGATGATCATTGAGGGATAATTTTTTTATTTCTCATTGAAACCATATGTTGTGACCCCTCATCTGAAAATTCTCGACGAGACGGTTCACATGAGGGGTCATAACCTATGTTTTTATCAAAAATTAACAAAAATTATCCCTAATTATCACCAAATACCCCCTCTTATCTAGGGCTCTGTAGACTTATCTCAACCCACAGATTGCCTTACTCACCCCTGGTTGACTATGTATATACAAGGGCTGTTACGAAACAAACAAGAGGACCATTGGTCCTGTAGCTCGCCTGAGTCCATTCAGCCTCAGTACTCTAGGGTAAGTCACTCTAAGGCAAATTGAACACGTAGGTGGTATCATACCTGTGACCCTCAAGGTGGAAAATGAAAAAGACGCCCCTCCACCAGCCCATTTCTCATCCCCTCTAATATCTAGGTAAGTTTGGAGAAAATCCATCTACTTGTTCTTAAGATATCCTATATAGATGACTATGACCTTGAAAATGAGATCAAGGTCACCAAAATCAAATCACCTCTTAAACTTGTCCAAATGATGTATCCATGCAAGTTTGGTGAAATTCCATCCATTGGTTCAGGAGATATAGTGGGTACAAGAAAATGTCATGTAAGTCCTCCAGTGACCTTGAATATGAGATCAAGATCACCATAATCTAATCAGCTCTTAAACTTGTCCCAATGATGTATGCATGCAAGTTTGGTGAAATTCCATCCATTGGTTCAGGAGATTTAGTGGGTACAAGAAATTGTCATCTAAGTCCTCCAGTGACCTTGCAAATGAGGTCAAGGTCACCAAAATCTGACCAGCTCTTTTTATTTGTCGCAATGATGTATCCCTGAAACTTTGGAGAAATTCCATTCATTGATTCAGGAGATATCACTGGCACAAGAAATTGTCATCTAAGTCCTCCAGCGACCTTGAAAATGAGGTCAAGGTCACCAAAACCTGATCAGCTATTAAACTTGTCCCAATAATGTATCCATGCAAGTTTGGTAAAAATCCATCCATTGGTTCAGGAGATATAGTGGGTACAAGAAATTGTCATCTAAGTCGTCCACTGACCTTGAAAATGTTCCTTCACCTTGACCCACAAACGCTGAAACGCGTTCTTGTCCAAGATATTGTCATGCTCATCACTTGTGTGAAGTACAATTTAAATCATTCAATAAATGAAGGCACTAGAATGATGACGGAAAACATTTTCCCCATTATAAGTCTATGGGAAAATATTTTATCGCTCAAGGGCAAGTAACTCTAAAAAGAATGATCCAACCAACCTGGCCCAAATTCGAACTGGTCCGAGATGTTTTGACTGTCCTGGATACCTGCAAGTTACAAGAAGTTGCGATCAAAACTGAAGAAGCCATGGCCCGGACAACATTTTCCCCATTATAAGTCTATGGGAAAATATTTTATCGCTCAAGGGCAAGTAACATTAAAAAGAATGATCCAACCTGGCCCAAATTCGAAGTGGTCCGAGATGTTTTGGCTGTCCTGTATACCTGCAAGTTTGAAGAAGTTGTGATCAAAAATGAAGAAGCTAGGGCTCGGACAACATTTTCCCCATTATAAGTCTATGGGAAAATATTTTATCACTCAAGGGCAAGTACCTCTGAAAAGAATGATCCAACCTGACCCAAATTCGAACTGGTACGAGATGCTTTGACTGTCCTGCTTATTTGCAAGTTTGAAGAAGTTTCGATCAAAAATGAAGAAGTTAGGGCCCGGACAACATTTTCCCCATTATAAATCTATGGGACCTTTTTGTTGCCATGGTAACCACAGTTTTAAACCAATCTTTCTAAAAACTATGTGCAATCAATCCCCCACCCCAACCATGCTACACATAAAATTTGATCAAGATTGGCCGGCTACTTTAGCAGATATTAATACTTAAAAGTGTGGACGGACGACGGAGGACGGACGACGGACCAAGCCTATACTATAAGCTCACCTTGTGAGCCTTCGGCTCAGGTGAGCTAAAAAGAGCTGTTATGGAACGAAAAAGAGTCATAGTTACCAAATGACCTAATAACACTTGATTGGTAACTATGACTATTTTTTGTTTTGTAACAGCTCTTTTTCGCAACATCCTGCCACAATTAGACCATCAAACCGCCACCAAAGACAACCACAGGACAGCCCAACTGGACTTGTACTTGAACTGCACACCAGAATTCCATGTAAAGCTGTGTCTCCCCTCTCTCTGGTCTTTGCCACAAAGACACTCATATACAACTTACCAGAGCTCCAGATAAGAGGGGGTATTGAGGATAATTCACTCCAGATAAGAGGGGGTATTGAGGATAATTCACTCCAGATAAGAGGGGGTATTGAGGATAATTCAGAGATAATTTTTCTTATTTCTCCATGAAAACATACCTTGTGACCCCTCATTAGAACCGTCTCGACGAGACGGTTCTAATGATGGGTCACAAAATATGTTTTTGTGGAGAGATCTGGATAATTATCCCTAAATTATCTCTGTTACCCCTTCTTATCTGGAGCACTGACTTACACAGCTAAATAAGTTAATGCCAGAAAAGCAATACATATGCCTTGCATTCTGTTTGTCACTGAGTGATGACACTACTAACATTAACTTTTCAGAGCTTTGGACGCTGATGTCTATGCCAGGGGCAGTGAAATAGCTTGTCCTGCAATTTTGTACAAGGTTAAATCAGTAAACACTTCAATAAGCTCCAGGGTTAACAGGGTACTGAATAGGACCAAAAGCTAAATTCTATTACAAATTCCATCACATTACTTCACAAGTTAATTGACACACAAGAAAAGTAGTCCTGGCAAAGGGTTAAGAAAGTAGTCCCAAATAGAACTCATCATCACTGTCATCGGAAGAGTCTGTCGCAAAATCTAGAATGAGGCTGGTTAAATCATCTTCTAATTCCAACAATAACAAACTATCCAATCTATCTTCACGATCCTGCAAGAAGTCCCAGAGTAGTAATCTGTGTAAAAAGTCAAGGTCACCATCTGCATTTCTATGACGTCTGGGTTTTCGAGGCTGCGGGTCGGCTTTCCTTCCATCTGGGTATGCATGCAGGTAGAAGCACTTGTCATTAAATGGACAATCTCCACGACCCTCGTCGAAGTATTTACATGGTTTTTGACTGAAAAATACCAGTATATGATATGATAAAGATTAAGAATAACATCTCGTCAGAATTATTTGTTGGGTTCTGGTCACATATTGTATGTCTACAAACTCTGATGTAATTCCTGAGAAATCCTCTCCACCACACAATGGTCATGATTTTAAAATTGATTTAAATAGTCATAAAACTGTGCATGTGTCTATACCACTAGATTGTTACTCTATATTGGTGAATAAACCCAGAAACTTTTAGAGTTCCAAAGCATTTAACTTTTCTAAAAACAAATTTTTTAATCTTATATAAATCTTCATGCACATTTTCAATAATTGAGCCGCGACACGAGAAAAACAACAATGTGGTTGTGCGCCCAGCGCAGACTCGGATCAGCCTGGGCATCTGCCCAGTCTGATCAGAGTCTTCGCTGTCTGCATGGAGGCAGCTTAAGCCCTCAGCTACCCTTTAAGTGCACAGCGAAAAGTCTGACAATACTGGGTGGATACCCAAGCTGAGCGCACAACCACATTGTTGGTTTTCTCGTGGCGCGGCTCATATGTCTGCAACAAGAGTGCCAAATTTCAAACCAATCCACCATAAACTATGGGAGTAGTTGGTTACACAAACTTGCTACATATACTGAAACGTGTGAAAGACAGATGACTAAGGTAAAACATAATGCCTCCTGACTATCATCTTTGGGGCATAAAAAGGCATATATGTCTTTGTACCTTCTGTAAACATCGTATGGAAAAACTCACCTTAGAGCTTTCTTGTAGCCATCTATGAGCTTAATCTTTTCATCTTTGGTTTCAACCCAGTGTTTACTCGGTGTAACGAAATCTGACTGAATCCTGCATTCTGGACAAGACCTAAGGTAACAAGAGATGGCAGAATTATTTGACTGATGAGAGACAAAAGTGGGATCATAAGTCACATGGGTACTATAAATACTCAAATCAGCCTGCCGCAAAAATGAGTAGAGCCCTCAGTTTTCATTAAGAGATTCTGTAGGGCTAATAAATTGAGCCGCAACAGGACAAACCCATGAGCTACCTCCATGCCAACAGCTAAGATTCTGATCAGACTGGGCAGATGCCCAGTCTGATTAGAATCATTGTTGGGCATTCATGCCACTTTGTTAGCTTTGTCATGTTGTGGCTCAACTATACTCGAGGACTTTAAAAACGCCTCACCTAAAAGAAATTGAAATGCTGTAGTTGTTTTACTATCGGCTAAAATAGAACTAGTGATTAATAAAATTGCATGCATCTATCACACACATGAGATAACCATCAGTACAATCTTAGAATTCAAAATGTTTAAATACATGCGACAAAGATATAATGGTGTTTTTAAACGAGTGATTTTCACCAAAAGGTTCTCATGTACACTTCGAATGTTTATTGGAGTATAGCCTGGTCCCCATATTCCTCTATTTTTCAACAATTACTGAATCGAATGGAGGTAAACAAACGCTTATGGAATGCAATAATGGCATTTTAAACATGGCATCCAGCTTCAAAACCGGCGATAATAAATTCACTCAAACAGTATTTTATGGTTCATGGTGGTCTACTCTAGAACCGTGTGTAGTTAAAATTTGAATTTTAGAGTCCAATAAGAATGGAATCATTGACGTTGACGTCATTTACAGAGCTGATAAACAGACGTTTGATGCTGACATCAAAGTATCCATTTATGTTGATGGATGCTTAGAAAGTAAATCTGTAAGATCCTTTATCGGATGCTGTTTATATGAAGTGTAAAAAGTCAAATTACGTTATATTCCAGAAATCACTTTTCTGAGATTCCAATTTGTGTCTTTCAGTTTTCGATTTAAGCTTTCTGACAGCACATAAAGTCATGGCTACTTTAATTTTGTGTTTTTGCTGTAAGATATATTTCACGGCATAGCTGGGATCAACTTCAAGGGCTGTAACATAATGAAGTTTTAAATAAAATTAAGGGGAAGTGACGTAGACCAGTTGTGTGCAAAGGTCGTCACGCATGACATAAATTTCTGAACTTTCTTTAATTTGAATAAATTTACAATTTCTAACAAGAGGCCCAAATGGGCCTGATATCGCTCACCTGGCTATTGTGCAACGGGACCATTCTGATACAAAATTGGTCCAATTCCACTGAGAATTTCTCATTTTCACATTTTGCTACTTTTAGTAACAGAGGCCAACTTGCCTGGTCTTTATATATTTACTTTTGAAACACCTCAATGCAAGAATCATTTTGCCACAAATTTCATCAAAATCCATTCAGGGGTTACTGAGATATTGCCAGTTTCATGTTTTGTGCTATTTTTAGTAATGGCAGATGGCGGCCATCTTGGATTGCTAAAATGCAAAAAATCAAAAAGCCTTCATGCAAGGACCATTTTGACACAAATTTGGTCCAGTTCCATTGAGATTTTCTGATTTTCACATTTTTCTATTTTTAGTAACAGAGGCCAATATGACTGGTCTACAGTTAGATATTTTTGAAACATCTCAATGCAAGAATCATTTTGACACAAATTTCGTCAAAATCCATTCAGTGGTTACTGAGATATTGTCATTTTCATGTTTTGTGCTATTTTTAGTAACGGCAAATGGCTGCCATCTTGGAATGCCAAAATGCAAAAAATCGAAAAAGCTTAACTAAAGGATCATTCTGACACAAAATTAATCCAACTCCATTGAGATTTTCTAATTTTCACATTTTTCTATTTTTAGTAACAGAGGCCAATATGAATGGTCTACAGTTAGATATTTTTGAAACATCTCAATGCAAGAATCATTTTGACACAAATTTCGTCAAAATCCATTCAGCGGTTACTGAGATATTGTCATTTTCATGTTTTGTGCTATTTTTAGTAACGGCAGATGGGGGCCATCTTGGAATGCCAAATTGCAATTAATCAAAGCGACTTCATGCAAGGAACATTCTGACACAAAATTGGTCCAATTCCATTAAAGGGTTCTTGAGTAATTGTCATTTTTATGTTTGTGCTATTTTTAGTAACACCAGATGGCGGCCATCTTGGAATGCCAAATTGCAATTCATCGAAACGGCTTCATGCAAGGAACATTCTGACACAAAATTGGTCCAATTCCATTCAAGGGTTCTTGAGTAATTGTCATTTTTATGTTTGTGCTATTTTTAGTAACGGCCCCCATGGTGGCCATCTTGGATAGTCAACTGGCACAAAATTGAAATAATTCCATTCAAGGACCATTTCTGACCAAATCTGGTCAGACTTGGTTGCATTTTCTTTAGATATTGACATTTGAGCAAAATCGGCCTTGTAAATGCTAAGTAGGTCACTGTGACCTAATTCCGTTATAGATTTTTTTTCATTTTTACAATTTTTAATACCAAGGTCCCACTTATGTTCCATGCAAACTTTCAACCAAATATACCAAATGGTTCTGGAGAAGAAGTTGATTTTGTTGTTTTTGCTATTTTTAGTAACGGCGGCCATCTTGGATTTTCAACCTGACCCAATTTTACAATTCTGAGACCCAGGAGTCAGGTCATGCTCCATGTGAAATTTGAGAACCATGGGACCGGTAGTTTTAGAGAAGAAGTTGTTTGAAGTTGTTTAAATAGGTCATTTTTTTGCATTGGCATTTGAGCAAAATTACACACGTAAACAGAAAGTAGGTCACTGTGACAAAACTCCTCTACAGATTTTTTTCATTTTTACAATTTTGAATACCAAGGATTCACTGATGTTCCATGCCAAAATTCAGACAAATATACCCAGTGGTTCTGGAGAAGAAGTTTATTTTGTTGTTTTTGCTATTTTTAGTAACGGCGGCCATCTTGGATTTTCAACCTGACCCAATTTTACAATTCTGAGACCCTGGAGTCAGGTCATGCTCCATGTGAAATTTGAGAACCATGGGACCAGTAGTTTTACAGAAGAAGATGTTTGAATATTTGTTTTTAGGTGTTGACGGACACATTCCGTGACGACGCACGACGCACGCCGGACGCAGTGGTATGACAATAGCTCACTATGGCCCTTCGGGCCAGGTGAGCTAATAAAACTTAATCATATTTAAAAGCTTGAAATGTGGAATTACTAGAACACATCACATTTTGGGGTGTGGCGTTTTTAAAGTCCTCGAGTATATATATGCCAAAAGACTGATCAGACTGCATGGCTCAGGCTGCACATATGTGCAGGCTGGCCTGCATTTTTTTTTCATATATGCAATAATAAGGTCCCTTTTAACAAATGTCAAGCGCTTCATTTCACACCCAGATATGAGCCGGGATATGACAAAAAAAAAAACAAAGTGGCATGACTACTGTGCGCCCAACAAAGATAAAGTTCAACCTGGGCATCAGAGTCTTCGTTGTTGGCATGTAGCTAGCTTAGACCCTTAGCTACCCTTTAAGCACACAGCGAAGTCTCTGATCAGACTGGGTGAATGCCCAGGCTGATCTGAGTCTTCATTGGGCCCGCATGCCACTTTGTTGCTTTTGTCATGTCTCGCTTATCATACATTCTAGAGACAAGTAGTACTGGGACCGGGGAAAAACAAGCTATTTTGATATCTATGTAACTCTACTGACTTTTAAGGTGGACGATCCCGGAAGAACTCTGTTCTTGCTTGTTTAAAAAACAAATAGAGTTATTGTTCATCATCAAATCGACTAACTGTGGAGTATATACAGTTATAATATACACTTACAATATCTACCGTAAAGATCCTAAGTTTTCGGGCACATAGGTCTGTACAAACAGTGGAAACTGAGATCAGACTGTTCCTTAGGAACCAGAATGATCAAGATCTTCACAGTTTCCATTCCATCTGCGCATTTTTGTCGACATTACTCTATGGCAGAACCGAATAACAGGAAAATAAATAATAGGGCAAGGATCGGCGGTGCTTGCAGCAGGTGCAGAATTTGGGCAGTCTGTTTTGGGGATATTTTGAACTTAAACATTGTTTTTCTAGTAAACGAAACGGTGAAATGTTTGTTTTTTGGTTTTATTCTTTAACATACGATGTAAGTTTTACTAAAATAATATGCATAAGCATGCCCCATCGATTGATGATATTTTTCATGACGTTTTTCATGAAATTCAATTTTCTTGCATTTTTTCAAAGAATGTAAAAATATACTTATTAACAAGAAAACTGCAATTTTTTGTTATCAGTTTGTTTCAAATATCCTATATTACAGACTATATGATTTGCTGAAATGAAAGTGCATTCATGTGCTAGAGATATGAATTTTAATGGAAAATGTGTAAAAAAAAAAAGTATGTAGAAATACAAAATATTGTTTTTTAGGAAAACAAAATGGTGAAAATTGTTTTTTTCTTACCCAAATGTTTTATAGCTCTTTGGGTTATTTAGACGATATAATGGTTTGAATGCCCCGCCAATATTTCTATTCAGTATTTGTCTACCTTAAGAAGACAGGTCATTGAGAATAGTTGCATAAACCACAGAGCTCTAGATAAGAGGGAGTATTTGATGATAATTAGGGATAATATTTGTTAATTCTGCATAAAAACATATATTGTGACCCCTCATCTGAACCGTCTCGACGAAACAGTTCAGATGAGGGGTCACAACATATCATTTCAATGAGAAATAAAGAAAATTATCCCTCAATTATCATCAAATGCCCCTCTTATCTAGAGCTCTGAACCAATTTTAAACAGGCACACCACTTCCCATATTTTCTAAGTTCTCAGACATTAAACACCACTTCCCTTATTTTCTAAGTACTCAGACGTTAAAAGCTGCTAACTGCACTGAATTACAAGACTGTTGGCCATACTGCCCTTTAATGACCTGATTTCATGGGAAGTGATCCTGAGTGATCAGATGAATGCACTAATGAAATCTGGTGGCCAAGAGGCCTGAAGGAGCCAAGCTCCATGAATCTCTTCACACTGCACTGAAACTATGTCATGGTGATTTACATTCCAGGCCTCATAAACCCTTCACTCCAATGATGTCGTATTTTGGAAATTCCATAAAACAAGATGCTAAATATATCTGTACCCTTCCAGGAATCAATTAATTACAAATATGTAATAAACTGTATGAGACAATACTAATATTATTGTTCAGGGTACTGGTATACTGCACCAGAAAATGTATACCCCTTCATATTACACAGATGTTCTTAGTAATGGTTGAAGTAATGAACAACTGATCATGCATTATTTTTCAAACTTTCATTCTCCATTGCTTACTTGAAATTCTGTCTGAATCATTTGAGAGGCAACATGACAAAACCAACCAAGTGGCCCAGCAAAGACTCAATTCAGCCTGGTCATTCTCTTGTCTAGTCAGTCTACGCTGTCTGCATGGAGCTAGCTTTGACCCTTAGCTATGCTTTAAGAGCATAGCCAAGACTCTGATTGGACTGGGCAGAATCCCAGGCTGATCTGAGTCTTTGTTGGGCGCACATGCCACTTTATTGGTTTTGTAATGATGCGGTTCAAATTTTTGTCTGAACGTTTTACGCTTTACCTGATAGTTTTGCTATCGAACTGTTTTGAGCCTCTCCATTTCCGAATACAAGACAAACAGAAGCAGTGTGTACAGTCTGACATAATCCCAAATCTCTGCTCAGTCGGGGGCTCCTTTTCCATCACAGTGTCCATACATATACCACACACCTTATCTCTACTGCGAGCAAAAGCAAATGAAAGTTCCATATCACGTTCATGCTGGGCAATGCATTCCTGCAAGAAGCAACCAAAACAGTACACATGTGTCCTAGTTTATAACATAATATGAGCCACTTCATGTGACTACCAACAATGTGGTAATTTTATCGTTCAGATCATCCTTCTCATTTTTACAGGGTAGTCAGAGACCTCACTGTAGGCTCTATGGCTTGGCTCACTTCCAGAGATGGCTGATGTGACAAGCTAAGGTTCTGATCAGACTGCACTTATGTGCGGTCTGATCAGAGCCTTTGCTTGTCACAAATGCCACATTGTTGGAAATCACATGATGTGGCTCATATAATGTTAAGGTAAGTGAAGGTAAAGGTTTCCCATAGCCGTAGTGGGAGTTTGGGGTTCACTGTATCTTGGGCACAGCATAAGAAAAGCAAAGCCCATCCCTCTTTTTTTGCTGCCTTATCCTTCCCTGATTCAAAATAGGTACCCATTATATACTGCTGGCTTGACAGAGAGTTTTCCAGTCACTGGATGGCCAAGCTTGGCTTTCGACCCACAACCTTCTGACGACCTTCTGCACCATAACCGAGTCGCTCTACCCACTCAACCACAGCGCCTCTCTAATATACTGTACAAAGATAACTATATTTAAGGTTTTCTGTAAATTTTTACGAAGGGGAACAACTTTCATGATTTCCTGTTTGCTTCCCTGGCTGACATAGAAAAATGCATCATATACGAGCACTTCAATTTTATGGGGTACAATCTTGATTGATTGATTGATTTGGTGCTTTACGTCCACGGTAAACAGCTATGGTCATGTCGGGACGGTCAGTTAACCTAACCACACTATTCCAGGGCAGGCTTAGACCTCCTAAGTGGTTAACCAGTACTAAGTGCACATACTTTCGCCAGTAACTGACAACTGTCCTTCTTGAATCAGCGGAAGGAGAAACGAAAGTATGTGGCCAGACCGGGTTTCGAACCTAGGACCTCTGACTTATGAGTCAGGTACAATCTTGAACTGGCATCAAGTGCGGATATATCAGTAAGTACTGTTCCCAGAGATGTATGCACAGACTTCGCTGAAGTATCAGTTTAAACCCTATTGCACTCAGAAAGGCCAAAATGCCATAGAGTTTTGGCCTTTCTGAGTGCAATAGGGTAAATTTAAAAATTGATTCCCCCCCCTTGATGCAAGAAACATGTGTTAAACCCCTTTATAAATAAATGTAGCCCACATGTTCTGGAATTTGTTGCAAACTTTCAACACACGTTGCTATTTAACTAAGTTTGGGATATACCTTGGTTTCCTTCACAAAGGTAAATTTTTATGCATATATGAATATTAATGCAATGTCCAACTGAACAACATCAAAATTTGCAACAGTGTATCCTGTGATATCTGTCTGAAACCCAACATCATTATAAAAGTTGCTTTTCATTGGCTGTCTGATTTAATGTTGCTGAAAGTGCCTGCACTGGATGAGAATGAGCATGGCATACTTTAAAAGGTGAAAATGTGAAAATCGAATTAGAATGGGGATAACAGCACAGAAAATGGACATTGGGGGAGGTAAATTGTTGGTCTTCTGGTTGCAAATTTCATTTTTTGGCTCCGCTGATGCAGGGACAAAACACAAAATTTGGGACCATTAACCCAACAACTTAGCTCCCAAGTGACAATTTTGAGAGCAGTTGTTTCAAAAGTAACTTCTCTCCTCTAAAATTTTACCAAAATGACCATGCAGATAGCCAAGATGTCATTCTTATTATATCCCACAACGCATGATTTTTGGGCGAGACAGACAGACAGATCAAAAGAGACACTTCTGTTTCAATATTTGAACTGCGACACGAGAAAACCAACAAAGTGGTTGTGCACCAAGTGCAGACTCAGATCTTCCTGGGCATCCACCGAGTCTGATCAGACTCTTTGCTAAGCACTTAAAGGGTAGTTAAGGGTCTCAGCTAGCTCCATGCAGACAGCGAAGACTCTGATCAGACTGGGTGAAAGCCCAGGATGATCTGAGTCTACACTGGGTGCACAACCACTTTGTTGGTTTTCTCGTGTCACGGGTCATATTATATTAATTTCACAGTGAATGGTGGTACCTTTTTATGTTCCTCTCGTTGTTGTAAGTCCCCTGGATGAAGCACAGCTAAACCACACAATTCACATATATCTCCGTGAACATACACACACTCCTCTCCATAGGGGCAGTCTTTATTGGCCGAGTATGGACACAGTAGTTGTCCCGAGCTGGTTATTGCTTCTGCAGGTATCTCGCTCTCTGTGGCACTGAAGGCAGCCTGAGCATAAGATGACGGAACTGAAATATTCAAACACAGTTTATACATAGAGCATTTTTTTTATTTTGATTTTATGGCCCTTTCAACAACATGTCACTTATGTTAAGCCAATTGGCAAGGAAAAATGTAGCTCCTGGGGGAAAAAAAGCACAATTTGGCTTTCTCACCTGTGCCCCAGCAGAGTCCTGAATCCACAGTGATGAGAAATCTACTGTTTACAAGTCAATATTTTTAACCAAAGGGCCACAGAGGGCCATCATATACTTTAAATTCCAACACTGGTCTCCTATTTAGCAAATGGTAAAATCTAGTGATAAATTGTGTGACAAATCATTGGGCATACTAGAGTCAATTTGATTCTTTTGGTGACATCAATTTTCTTTTCCATGAGGACAGACATTGTAACGTGATTTTCTCGCACCAGAAACTTATGAAATACATGTAAACTCCTCTGTAACAGTCACACTTATTGGCAAGATTTCTTTATGTAATCATGACAGAACTGGGAAAATCTGATGGAAACACTTAAGCTTTCGTTGTTTTCTACGTGTTAGAATCGAAATAGATTCTTGCTAACAAGTGAGCTCTTGCTGAATATATCACTGGTTTTTCGTCACTTGTCAGTAATTATATCGCTCGCGATTCACGCTTGTGATATATCCATTTCATGACTGACTTTCAACCAGTGATATATTCGGCAACAAACTACTGTAAGCAAGAATCTATTTCTTAATCCAGATATGCTTGCAAAAGTTTTATTTTTGCTAAGCCTCAACTTTCATGAAGTTGCAGCCATCTGACATCAACTAATATGACGCAACTTTAGAAGTAAGTAAAGGGCTCCATTGAATTTCAAACAACATAGATTCAGATGAGGGAGCTCATTATGAGCCCTCTCATCTGGATCTACATTGTATGCCCTCTATTCATTGAATTCTCAGCATGAGACAGCTTGGACAAAACGTTTTGTGGAATTTTACAGACTCAAATTTTGTTGTCTGCTTTGTTGGCAGCCTGAGTTAATGCTCTTTTTTCTGAAATTTATTCATCTTCAATAACCTGTACCCTACTTACCTGTCATACACTGGAAGGGCTTTCCTGGTACAAATTCTGATGCTTGTATCCAGTCTTTGTCTGGCGGTCTGGGTGTTTTCGGTGTCTCTGGATCCTCTCTGCCTTCTTTCAGCTTCTTTAAAGACACCATGCCAGAGGAAGGGCTGTCAAGCACTTTAAGGGGTGGGGGTGTCAGCTTGACACCATTCTTAGCGACCGATTTAGGAACAGAGTTACCTCTTGGTTTGACATGGTCATATCTGCAATCAATAAGGACACAAATCATAGCGTTTGGGTCCAGAAAAGAGTTAAATGCAAAGTGTTGTATCCTGCTATCCTAATTCCTCACTCCATTGCCCTTCTTTTGCCTTTGATCAGTTCATGATGTTTTGTTAAATCTGTTAAAATCAATGTTTTTTTTTCTCTCTGTAAATGCTCTTTTCACCTCAATTTACAATTACTCATGCTCACTGATTCTCTATTAGAATGTATATACAAGCCGTCTAAACCTTTATTGGAAAACAAAGCCACCTTTTTCATAAAGTTTTCTCTTGCCAGTCTATATACATGTATTATAATAGACCAGTGGATGAATGCAGCTTACAGAGGAAACTAGAAATGTGTTCATAGTACCCAGATGCCCCAGCCTAGTGCACTGAGTAAGATGGTGCCTTGACTAGGCTACTGGCATTTGTACAATAATATATATGCTCATACAAAATTTCAAGTTTGCTACAATAATAGGAAACCTAAAATCTACCTCTTACAAAAATCTTAACCTTGCAAAATTAGCCTAAGTCCAAAGTCATTGGACCATGACATATGGATGGATGGATGACTTGCGATTTTACGTCCTTTTCAACAGTATTTCAGTCATATCAGGACGATGGGCGGATGATAATGAAAGGCTGTGTGCAATGGAACCCCGTTTATGGTAGGAAAGATTCTCGCCCAGAGTGGGATTTGAACCCGGGTCCGCTAGATCAGTAGGCCAGCGCTTAACCAACTGAGCTACCGGGGCTCCCCATGACATATGGATCTTCATGACCTGATTCTTGTTTATGACTGATGTACTGGTAGATATTAATGCCCATACAAAATTTCAAGTTGCTACAATAATAGGAACCCTGAAATCTACCTCTGACAAAAATCTTAATCTTGCAAGATTGGCCTAAGTCCGAAGTCAGTGAACTGTGACATATGAGTCATCATACCTTCATTCTTGTATATTCCTGTTGTATATATTTATATAAATCCTAATACAAAATTTCAAGTTGCTACAATAATAGGAACCGTGAAATCTACCTTGGACAAAAATCTTAACCCGAGTCTAACAGGATCACGTACGGATGTACATAGGTAATAACGTACACACGTACGCACAACCGAAACACTATATGCCCCCAGCCATGCCGATGGCGGAGGCATAAAAATAAAATATAAACTGACATAGACACAGACGTAATTTCTTTTCTTTCAGGCTTTAATCAGTTTGTGAGTGATTCATTGCCTTTTGCACATCAATAAAATCCTATACTAAAAGTGCTTTAAGGATTGGGCACTGCTGAGTGGCCAGGACTTTTTTTTGGGGGGAGGGGGGACATTATTTAGTCTAATGAGTAGGAAATTAGACACTGCCAAAGTGCTTCTAATAACAGAATAAAGGTGACTGGATATATACTTTCAGAGGAAGCAATTTTACTATTTTCCTTTTTTTGCATCCCTTCTAAGTTGGAGTCAACTCTTAAAGGAAAGAATTTGCTCTTAAATTCTTTCCTTAAAGAGTAGACCCCATTTGGAAGAGCTATGTCTTCCATAAGTAAAGGTGAATTCTTGAAAACTGTTTCCCTTTGTACAAGTGATAGAAAACATGGAATATCCATACACCGTAGGTGATTTTAAACTTCTCCGAAAAGAGGCAGGGCGCATTTATTAGACAACCTAGATAAGTTTAAACACCTCCCCAAAGAAGCAGGGGTGTGCATTAGCGCTGGGTGTTTATATTATGATTAATATGGTATCAACAAAGCTCCATCTTATCTGGAATGCTGGAGATCTTACCTGCAACCATCTGCATAGGAGCAACAACCCTTCAAATAATATCTACACACATTGTCCATCTTGTCATTTCTGTCATGTGAGAAGGGGCAGTCCTTTCCTTTGTTACAAGAGCCATGAACAAAGTACCTGAAGCACAGAACAAGAATAAATGAACTAAGTCTGTATTTTTTTCTTCAAACAAATACGAAAGTTCCCGCTAACTCCAATCCCCCCTCACCTTCCCTCCCCCCCCCCACCCCATCCAATGCCACCCTACTCCAAGACTTTTCTATCTCTAGCTGTGCATATCCAAATTTTGAAAATAACAGGAGGCTTTTGTAAGTCAATCATTATGTAGGGGGCCTCCAGATAACGTCCCGATCCGAAGGACAGCAGACTTGTTAACATCATTCCTGCAAATGATGCTAGAAAAACACAGTTAAAAAAATGCATTTTTTAATCAGCGCCTGTAACCAATTGTTATAAAATTCTAAATCAATTTCGTTGTTTTCCCACTATCAAACACATGGTATTAATAAATGTATTGAATGCAGGTTGAACAAACAGCGCACAGGTGAAAATATGCACATATCCTTGAGTGCCCAAAAATCGTGACCATAAGAAACTTTGGTAACTAATATCTATATGAAGAGAGAACATAGAGAATTTGTTTTCTTGCCTTGCAATAAAAGTTCATCGAACATTCAGTTCCATCCTCAAAATATTCAACAAATGTTATAAGTTTTTCAAAACACCAACCTAACACATGTGGTACAACAATATGGCGGCAAATGGAAAAATCCCAAGGTCACAACCTCATCTTTTTTTAGGCCAAGAAAAACAATTCAGAGTGTTTAGTAATTCTAACTGTGAAAACACTAGTAAATGTAATTAATCTCTCAATTTCAAAGTAATAATTTCATTTGGTAACAATTAAATTATTGAACAATGGGCTTTTTTAATGTACACCTGGCTAAATTTCTATCCTTCAGTTGAAGGAACTCAATGTGTACAATAAACTTGGTATTCAGCCTATGAACTCACATGTACTTTACTACAGGTGAAAATGCACATCTTAATGGTTTAATAAAAATTACTAATCTTTGCTTATGGGCAGGGCTGTGGAAATACTATGCCCGACTTGTCCTTCTTGTCCCGTTTCACTCTGGACAAGTGAGATATTTCAGTTTACTTGCCCTGGGACAAGTATTCAAAGTGTCATCAGTGGGAGTATCTCAGGATAATTCTGTGATATTTTTAATGAAAACATAATGTTGTGGGTTCCTGTTAGAATTGCCTCATTGAGGCAATTCTAATAGGTGCACACAATCTGTTTTAATTCGAAACTGTGTCCACAAACTGTCATCAAGTTAACTCTCTATTCATTATCTTTTGTTCTTTCCGTATATCATTTGTACCTTTTTTCTGGGCAAGTAAATAGTTGTTTGGACAACTTAATTTTGTCGATTTACTTGTCCATGGACAAGTAGAAAAATTTTTAATTTCCACAGCCCTGCTTATGGGCCAGTGTCTGGGGGTCAGATGCATTGTTTCATCCTTCTAACAATGGAATCCCCCAAAATTAGTCCTAAGCCGCAGTATGCAATGAAATCAATTTTCGTTCTTGATTGGCCTAATTTTTCTGACTTCCGGCGTGTGACCTCTATTCATGAAAGCTAAACAAAGCAGACGACAGGCTAGCGGTTGGCAAGGCGGTAGCTGTAATCAATGCTGAAGTGGAGCAAAGAAAAGTTATAGTGAAATTACATAAAATTTCTATGAAAATATAGTTTTGGTGTGAAGATTACAAGTCTGAAAGGCACATGCCGCCACTCCCGGTTTTCGACGATCAAATTGTGTGCGTTGTTCAAAGTACACTGAATATCCAGAACCCAATTTATCATTCTAAATGACTAAACAGTCTTTCTTTTTCAACACCAAAGAATTCTTTTCCGTCAACACTTGTGGCGAGTTGACAGAGGCGGCCATATTTGGGCACATGGCCTGTCAATTTTTGATAACCACACCTCCCAGTTTTCGACGATAGAAAATCGGTATCGTAATATTCATCATGAAAGGTAAAGGAACGGTTAGAGAATGTGGTTATGTTATTGAACAGTGTTTCTGATTTTAGCAGATGAATTTATAATTTCTTGCTCCTGCAAAAATATGCAGTGCATCTAGTTTACGCGACCTACACCTAAAATATTTCGTTCATTGCGAAGAGGAGCCATTGCACAAGAGGAACCTAAGTTTACTACACTATTTGTATTGGTCGAATGCACCTACTGACGATGTTTATTTCAGATGGTTTACATTTTCGTAGCATTAAGCCATTGCAACTCCTGGGCTTATTTTGTAACTGCTCACCTCGTCGAAAACCGAGTGTGGCCATGCAGGAGTGAAAATACTACGATAGTGATTATTTTACCATGGTCACATGACATGAGATCACGTTCTCACGAGACTACGAGGTAAACAAAAATGTCCGCGACTTTGGAGATTCCGCGATTTTAAGGCACTCAACGATATACACCTTTCCTATAATTCAAAGTCTGTTCGAGTTTTGTCCCTTGCAATGCCTATGACGTCATCTATAGGATAAGCTATTGATTTTCATTGAGTAACCAAATAAATGCCGGTTTTCCGTATATTCAAAACTAACATTCAACAGTTAAGATTAAGACAACTATTTTGTTCCAAATATATTGAGCTCTTCCTTTGTCGGAAAATAAGCTTTGTAACTTATAGCATATGGGAATTTGACACAAAATTAAAAGATTTCCGACTAAAATGTCAGACCAAAATTACCGTAATCAAAAGAGTATGTATCACCAGTACAGCTTCCAAAACAAAAGGAAAAGAAAGAAAATCGCGGAAGATGTTCAAAAAGGTATTACAAAAGATACAAAACGAACGATTAGCTGATTATAAAGCAGACACATGCTAAAAATGATAACAAAGTGTGCTGACACGGAATTCGTTTGTGTAATCACCAAGTTGCGTGCATTGCGGCAATAAACAAACACCTATGATTGTGTATTACCTAGACATGTGTTCCGAACGCAGTTTTAAGAAAACCTACCGTAAAATGGAAACGATCAAATAAATAAAACCGAAGATAAGTAAGAGATGGAAAAAATAATATAAATTCAACCTCGGGTTCAAACTTACGGAAAACTGTCTGGATGCTGATGCTTATAGATCGGTGTATCGCACAAGAAATCATAAATCTGTCCGGTAATAATGCATAGTTACTATCTGAATGCTGAAGTTTTACCTGTCGGAAAAATGGGAAGAACTTTTCAGATTTACGAAACTTATTTATACGAAATGTAACTCTTTATTATTGAACAAACGTGAATGTATTGCCGGGACGTTAAAACACGGCATCGATGAAAGGGGCCATGAAAATCATGAGCGACTTGTCGAGATTCTCAATATGATATTAAAATAAATATATAAAAATATATATAAATTAAAAATGTCACATGAAAACAGGGCAATTGTACTTTAATTTGGTCTTTCAATGAATTTTTTTGCAGTTCACATTTACAAAACATCTGCTTTATGCATGTTATGTGTGCTTGCAATTGTACTGAATTATATGGGATATCCTATAGATGACATCACAGCCTACTTGGGTAGATAACTCGTGCGTGACTTAATCGATTTATAGGAAAGGTGTATAGCAAAGCCAAATGTCCGCTGGATTACCACGAAAACTGGTGACATTGGAAACCTTTTGTCTATAGTGTTGCTTTATTTTTAATATAGCATTTAATACCTGCACAGTACTTTGGTGGGAGGCGGGCCAAAGGCTTCAGCCATGTTAAGCACTTTATTGCATTCGAAAGCGGGACTGAAGAAGGCCGATTTACAAAACTCTAATGCAATCCCATTGCCTGGGCAGTTATCTCCCCTGAGATAAAATGATAAAAACCAAGACCATAGCGATTATACTAAATGCCGCAAGGCAGCACAAGGTACCGCAAGGTAGGAATAGCAGGAGGAGACAAATAGGTAAAAAAAATCCGTCGAGTTCCCCGTGGGACCGATTTCACGAACCCAGAGTACCTGAAAATTGAACAAATCGGCCCATTGCAACTCGACCAAATTCAATCTCCTGTAGGGTGCCTTTTTACTATGTTTTATGGATTTTTAATTTGGATATCCCTATTTCGATATATAGACCGGTCTCATGGTACCATGGGTTCCATGGTACCATGGTAAATTGGATCTGGCTTTATTATGAAACTTCAGAATCATTAAACCATTTGCTGGGCCTTGATATCAATATATTGATAAAGTAGGGGGATGCTACTTTGTACTAACGCTACAATATAATTTATAAAATAATTATGATAAATATCTGAATAAATATCAAATAAAGTAAGAAATTGGAAAATGTGGTTTCTCAACTTTTCCAGCCACCACCAGTACTATAAAATTGTTGATATCTAATGTCAGCAATATATCTTAATTCAACTTTTACTATTAAATGGTTCAACATACCCTTCCCTTAAAAATGCAAATAGAAATTACAACTTGAATGTATGCTTATTTATTTTTGGAGTGATTGATATATGGGCTGCCATTAAGCCTTAAACTGAAAATCGCACAAATTTACACAAACAATTTTTATAGGAAATAAGCAAACTGGCTGCAAATGTTCCAACATTCCTTTCTCTTGTGAATACCTTTAAAGTTACTCTTACAAAGAATTTTGGCTTGGTGAAACTATATTTGACTTGAGCCGATATCCACACAGTCCAAGTAAATATCATACACCTTATGTCAAAATGGAGAAAATTCTAAATATGCCATTTCCAGATTTCAAATGGTCAAAACCACTTTTATTAATAGTTTTTATGAATTTCAATAAGACTGATAATAACCATTGATATCTTGCCTGAAACAGTGTGAGATATTAATATTTTTTATCATGTAAGCTTTACAAATTTGATAGCTTTCTGTTTGCCATGGTATCATGAGAATGTATTCTGACAGGTAAATAGATAGCATGACTTTGTTCAAGTCCTGCTTGTAAACAATAACATGATTTATATGAACATTAAACTTTATTATAACTTAGAACATGGTTTGTTGAAAATACTCTTGTGCATCAATCAATGCAGTGTTGCACACAGCATGTGTTGTCTCACTTTAAACATTAAGTACCATGGTACCATGGAATTCCTGGCTATGGATCTACAATATTTTTTTTCATGTTTTTTTGCTAAGAATTATGCAATCAAAGAAACATTGCTGGAGATATCAGACGATAGTACCGAGCTGTGAAATTATGGTCACAGTGGCCGCCGTAAGTAACATGAGATCTGTCACTGTGTCTGAAGTTAAGTGAAGTCACTAGTACACCGATAAGAACCACTGTACTCTGAAAACTCATATTCGTTGGGGGCTGTACCAATCCACGAGGGCAAGTTTGTGTTGACACATTGTTGACCTGTGCATAGTTTAAGGCAGTAAGTAATCTTTATTTTACATTTTGACATTATTTTCCAAGTGGATCTTGCAAAACACCTATTCTTTATTGTCCTTGTTAAATCACAAAGCTCAAATGACAAAATTACATGAATTGCATCCCATTTTACTGTGTATGTTGTTACGTCGCGTGTAGAAAGTGTGTTTACACAATCGATTCCTCCATCTCAATGTCTAATTTGTTGTATTTTACGATTGCAAGCATTGGCTAATGCAACAAAGATAAAATGAACTAAGTATGGCATATTTCTGTTCAGCGACAGCGAATTTATTTGCAATTTTATCTCTGTACGCCGATTTTCGAATGTCGGGGGCACTGTCCCAATTGTTGAGTGCCGTAATATTGGCTGTGTATCCAGTCGTCGGGGTAGAGCTGGATGCAGTAGTTGGGTGCAAAACATATGTTTTTGCCAAATTGACTTAGAAAGGGTCCGTTTTCTGTGTGTTTAAAGCCCCTACTGCAGCTTATGTAGACTGAATGATCCCGTCGGTGTTTCGTGAAACATCTCCTGGTCATGGAGTGGAACGAGGTACCAAAGTGGAAACGGAATGCGGGTTAGCCAGCTGATCTACAGCTTTTGTCACAAATGGACCTGTGCAAGCTAAGGTGTGATTTTGCATGTAATGGTCCCCAAAATAAAGATAAATGGTTTCAGAACTCACAAAACTAAGATTTTACAAAGGTCACAGTGGGTTTCAAAACATAGATAACATTCAGGTGTCCAGATGATTTTTGAATAATTTTATTAGCATACAACAGTGAAAAATGGCCAAAAAGTGCTGTAATTTGCGGCCAACCATATTTTTACTGCTTTTCAAATGTATTTTTCTGTTTTAGGATGACTACAATCCCTCATTAGAGTTGGCAGTGTGATACAGTAATGTTTTACGGTTGCAGTGATGCATATAACTTAAATATTGTATGCATATCCTTGACAACCTAGCCATTTAAAAAAACATTAAGGCCATGCAGTGACCTATATATAGAGTGACTCGCATCTCCAGTTAAATATAGGTATTTTTCCAACAGACGCTTGTCGCGCCGCTGGACAGGTGAGTGGCTGAAAAAATCGATAAATCTATCGACCGCTTATTTCGCATCTAGAAATATTTTAATATCATCATTGTTTTATTTTATTTGTATAAATAATGTGTTCTTACAAACGTTTGCATTAAATTGTGTACTCAATTTCCGAAATTTTGATACCAAACTTGCCAAGTTTTCATGCGGCAGTTTTTCTTGACGTAGTTAAAAAAACGGGCTGGAGGGCTTTTCAATATAAATACGGGAAACTTTTTTTTATTATGCATTTGGCTGAGGATTTTGCTCTTGGCTCTCTTTTACTTAGGAGAATATGCATGCATTGAAAATTGAAGTAAGTAGGTGACATAGGTTTTAATTCAGCTGAGTGGGTTGGAATTTCTATCAGAAGTTATCGACGTGAATCAGCCATTTCATTAATGTTGACGCAGTGACCTATATATTAGAGTGACTCGCATCTCCAGTTAAATTTAGGTATTTTTCCAAGAGACGCTTGTCGTGCCGCTGAACAGGTGAGTGGCTGAAAAAATCGATAATTCTATCGACCGCTTATTTCGCATCTAGAAATATTTTAATATTATCATTGTTTTATTTTATCTGTATAAATCATGTGTTCTTACAAACGTTTGCGTTAAATTGTGTACTCAATTTCCGAAATTTTGATACCAAACTTGCCAAGTTTTTATACGGTAGTTTTACTTGACGTAGTTAAAAAAAAAACGGGCTGGAATGGAAGGCTTTTCAATATTAATACGGGAAACTTTTTTTTATTATGCATTTGGATGAGGATTTTGATCTTGACTCTCTCTCTTACTTAAGAGAATATGCATGCATTGAAAATTGAAGTAAGTCAGTGACATAGGTTTTAATTAAGCTGAGTGGGTTAGAATTTCTATCAGAAATTATCGACGTAAATCGCCCATTTCATTAATGTTTACGTAATCAAATTACTATTCAACGTTAAGGTAAGCTTTGAATTTTATGATGATGTATTAGAAAAGTAAGTTTTGTGATTATTTTGCTTGGTTTTGCGGTTAATTTTTATTGATGTGACAATTCTTCAATGCATAACTAACCAACCCTTTGAACTCATTGTTGTATGGCGAAAACTGTGAAAAACAAGTTTTATTTTAAGATTATTTTGACCCATTGAATCGGCACGAAATTGCATAAAATAGCATTCAAACAATTTACAAGGCATTCAACTTTATGAAAAATATCGTTTCGAGGCTCAAAAGTAGTTATTTTGGGAGCCTTATTCAAAAACGGGGGAGTGGGGTTTTGAACATCCTGATTTGCCGATTTTCGCTACTTTCCTAAATAAGCCTATTTTTATACTGTCATAAGACCATCATAATAGTAAATTATTGTCATTAAAATGATATTAAACAACATTTTGGTTCTTCCCCTTTCGTTTCCTAATGCTAACATATTACCTCAAACCTTATTAACGACGGAGTACATCATAAAAGAAGTGATGGTTTTTACGGCGGCGTCGCCATTTTCTTTCGAGTGACCAATGTTTCTCAATTTACATCGTTAAAAATGAGCTCCAAAACCAAGCAAAATTATCACAAAACTTATATTCTAATACATCATTATAAAATTCAAAGCTTACCTTATCGTTGCATATTAATTTCACTATGAAAACACCGATAAAATGGACGATGCACGCCGTTAACTTTTGACAGAAATTCAAGCTTTTTCAGCTTGTATTAAAAATGGCGCTCCGGTAGGAGGCGCTGCAGACGCATGCGCGACACGCCTCTTTGGACCGAAAGGTGAAGACGCGAGTCACTGTATTTATAGGTCACTGGGCCATGTAATTTTGTGCAGTAACTTAGTAATTCACTGAAAAACAACCTTTGAACTAACTGATTGATATTTTTAGCTCACCTGAGCCAGCGGCTCCGGGGGAGCTTATAGGATGGTAAGGCTCCGGCGTCCGTCGTCCGTCGTCCGTCGTCCGTCCGTTGTCCGTCCGTCGTCCGTCCACAATTTCAAACGACTTCTCCTCTGAAACCGCTGGGCCAATTGTAACCAAATTTCATATAGAGCCTCCTGGGACCTTAGGAACGAAAAGTTGTTCAAACGGTCCTGGTCACATGACCAACATGGCCGCCACGCCCATATATGGTAAAAACCTTTAAAAATCTTCTTCTCCAGAACCAATAGGCTGATGGCCTTGAAACTTGGTATGTAGCATCGGGTACGCGAGTACTACCAAGATTGTTCAAATTATGACCTTGGGTTGACCTTGACCTTTTTTACGGCAAGGTCAAATTTGCTTCCTTGTGCTTTTATATGGCAAAATGCTAGAACATAAGATATCTTGGAAACTGTTGCAGATTTTGGGCTAAAAACCAGTATCTACAGTCATCTTAATGAGTACGTGAAGATTTATGACTTTAAGAGGTCAAGGTCATTCTTTGACCTTTGACCCAGAACTCTCATATTTTGACAATTTCGAACAATCTCCTCAACAGCCACTGAGCCAATTGAAACCAAATTTCATATAGAGCCTCCAGGGGTTGAGGGAACAAAAATTTATTCATACTGTCCAGGTCACATGACCAACATGGTGGCCACGCCCATATATGGTAAAAACCTTTAAAAATCTTCTTCTCCAGAACCAATTAAACCATGGCCTTGAAACTTGATATGTAGCATTGGGTACTCGAGTACTACCAAGATTATTCAAATTATGACCTTGGGTTGACCTTGACCATTTTACTGCAAGGTCAAATATGGGAAAATGCTAGAACATGAGATTTCATAGAAAGCTTTGAAGATTTTTGCCTAAAAATTGGTACATAGAATCATCTTAATGAGTACATGAAGATTTTTGAGTACAAGAGGTCAAGGTCATTCTTTGACCTTTGACCCAGAAATCTCAAATTTTGACAATTTCAAACAATCTGCTCTAAAACCACTGTGCCAATTGAAACCAAATTTCATATAGAGCCTCGAGGGGTTGATGGAATGAAAATATTTTCTAATGGTCCTGGACACATGACCAACATGGCCGCCATGCCCATATATGGTAAAAACCTTTAAAAATCTTCTTCTCCAGAACCAATTGACCGATGGCCTTGAGACTTTGTAAGTAGCATTGGGTACTTGAGTACTATCAAGATTGTTCAAATTATGACCTTGTGTTGACCTTGACCTCTTGCAGCAAGGTCAAATATGGGAAAATGGTAGAACATAAGATTTCATGGAAAGTTTTAAAGATTTTGACCTAAAAAATTGGTATATACAGTTGTCTTAATGAGTTCATGAAGAATTATGAGTACAAGACTTAGAGGTCAAGGTCATTTTTATGCCCCCGTGACGATAGTCAGGGGGCATTAAGATTTGCTCCTGTCTGTCTGTCTGTCCGTCCGTCCGTCTGTCCGTCCGTTCGTCACACTTTACGGTATAGAAGTTGTGTAATCAACTCCTCCCACAGTTTTCAGTGGATCTTTTTCAAACCTTGCAATACATGTTGTGGACATATTGAAGATGTGCATGTGGGTTTTTGTTGGAGCTAGAATTAATTTTGACAGAATTACGGTCTTTTGAACTTAGTCATTTTAGGCAAGTTTTTGCATTGTAGGGTATGTAGTTTGTGTAATCAACTCTTCCCACAGTTTTCAGTGGATCTTTTTCAAACCTTGCGTACATGTTGTGGACATATTGAAGATGTGCATGTGGGTTTTTGTTGGAACTAGAATTGATTTTGACAGAATTACGGCCTTTTGAACTTAGTCATTTTAGGCAAATTTTTACATTTGTAGGGTGAGGAGTTTGTGTAATCAACTCCTCCCTCAGTTTTCAATCGATCTTTTCCAAACTTTGCATACATGTTTGGACATATTGGAGATGTGCATGTGGGTTTTTGTTGGAGGTAGAATTGATTTTGACAGAATTATAGCCTTTTGAACTTAGTCATTTTAGGCATATGTTTGCATTGTACGGTAAGTACTTTGTGTCTTATATAAATCAACTCCTCCCACAATTTTCATTGGCTGTTTTGCAGACATTGGAGACTTGTTGTGGAAACAGTGAAGATGTGCATGTTGGTTATGATAGGAAAAAAATAATTCTGAAGGAATTATGGCCTTTTAAACTTAGTCATTTTGGGCTGCATTTTGCACTATCGGGTATAAAGTTTGTGAAATGTTTTCAGTGGATTCTTTGTAAATAGCATTTGTGCTTGAAAGGTGCTTTAGGGATGTACACATGTCCTGTGACAGGCGCTGCACGGGGGCATCATTAGTGTCTTACAGACACAATTTTCTAGTTTTACCTTTGATCCAGATTGCTCATATTTTGACATTTTCAACCATTTCCTCAAAAGCCAAAGGGCCAGTTGTGAACACATTTCATATAGAGCCTCTAGGGGTTGATTGAATGAAAATTTGTTCAAACGGTCCAGGTCACATGACCAACTTGGCCGCCATTACCGCTTACGGGATAAATCTTTAATATTTTTCTTCCCCAGAACCAATACACCTATGGCCCTGAAACTTGGTAAATAGCATGAAGTACTAGAGTACCACCAAGACTGTTCAAATGGTGACCTTGGGTTTACCTTGACCTTTTTTACGGCATGGTCAAATATGGGAAAATGCTAGAACATAAGATTTCATGGAAAGTTTTGGAGATTTTGGCCTAAAAATGGTATATATGGTTGTCTAATGAGTACATGAAGATTTATGAGTACAAGTGGTCATGGTCATTCTTTGACTTTTGACCCAAAACTCATATTTTGACAATTTCAGACATGATAAGTATAAGCCACCTTGCCAATTGTTCAGGTGAGCGATTCAGGGCCTCATGGCCCTCTTGTTTGTACTTATTTTACACGTTCATATCCCCTTTTCAGACTACGGGACTATAAACTTGGCTAAAGATGGAAATCTTTTCCTGCTATGAGCTTATAGTTACATACCCAAATTTCCAAATCAAAGACTGTCCCGTACGTAAGGCAGACAGCAATCAGAGGCAGGCACTTGGCAGAGAAATTATAGCTTAATATTAAAGATACACCGCCATACATGGTCAATAATTGGGCAATGAATGAAAACTATCTATGCGCTAGGAAATACTAAAGGCAGTTGAAACGTCCCATACGTAAGATTTATTTTGTCCCATATGTACAGACCATTCACAAGCATTTCATGACTTCAACGGCAAAGCTAAATGGTGGTTTATTTTTTGAACAAGTAGCATTTTATATGCTGGTTACATGCTAAAAAGGCTTTTTTTCTAGTGGACAACTTTTAAGATCTAGAAAGGATCATTCTGAGGCAAAGTATCAAAATCAAGCTGAAATATTAATATTTCATTTAAATAATTTAACATCAAATAATTAGCATGGCATTTAGATTCTGTGGAGTATATAGGGTGGTAGAGAAAGAATAAAAGCTTCTAAATCATTGTCGCTGGGTCTGATGAGAAAATACTATGGACAAAACATTTCTGTCCCATACGTAAGATTTTTGTTTCCAACTCAAAAAGTTACTTCATGTTTTAGTCAGGACATCTATTCCAGTGAAAAGCATTTTATTTTGCAGGTAACCGCTTATTGTGACTTTTGATCTGCCATAAAACATGCATGTATTGACATATGAAAGCCAGCAAAATTATAAACTTAATAATCTGCTTCTCAACCAAAATTCTGTAAAGAGTTAACCAATATATCACCACAAGCTATCTTATTTGCAAATGCAAAACAAAATAGACTATAAAATAAATACAAGATATGTCTTCTATCTCTAGTTTTTGTTTTCCATTTCAAAATATTTATTTTCAAAATTCATGCTTTGTTCCGAACGTAAGATTTATCAAAGATGCAATTTTAAAAACTTAGGGTTTACTACATGTTTTAACTTGAATTTACTTTCTTTTTAGTAGCACAGATTTTGATATGTTACTTGTTTGGTACTGTAAACATTCACTGTAACCTTTAAGGTTCAAAGCCAAAATATCTTACGTATGGGACACAGATTGTTTGGGTCTATGGTAAATTTTTCAGAAGTTTGTTAAGGACAGCCTTGTATATTAACTTGTATCTGTTATTGCATGTTATGTATATAATTTCCAGCTGAGAATTACTTGGTTTTAGCCCAGTAAAGGAAACTTTAATGCTAAAATACATCATGTCCCATAAATAAGATTATGACATACTGTATTGTTTACACGGAATTTTCAATGCAAGTACAAAAGCTTGTCTTCTAAATATCTAAGGATATTTGCTACGTGTTCAAGTTCAAAATAGCAAAGGGCCCCTTGAAATTATAAAGTCCTCAGAGGGATACTGTATTTCTATGTTAGAAACAATTTTGATCTTTCAACTCATTAATTTTTTTACACCCCATATAGGTCATTCTGATAATTCTGCCTGTTTTGTCTCACTATCTTGACAGTTGTATAAAATCATCATGTTTTGAAAATGAGAAAATTTGAAACTGAGTTTTGAGAAGTTATCTGTTCAAAAATATTACGTACGAGACACACTTAATTTGAAGGTTAGGAACCACTATTCAAAAACTAATTCTGTTCATTGGGCTGTGTTTTGATTTTTATAATTTCAGGGGCAAGCCAAAGTGACAACTTATGAAGTTTTATCTCAGTTTCCTGTGCTATTTTTAAAGTTAACAGTGATTAATGAGCAATTTTTCTAAAATATTTGATACCCTGTATGTTTTGAGCATACAATTTAAAGGCATTTTAAAGGCTTGTCTGTGTGTGTGTCTACTGAATGCGTGATAACACTTTCAAAACTGTCATTGAAAACACAATGGTAACACTGGTATGCTGAAATACGACTGGCCTCCTCCATCCCCTTTGGCTGAAATACATAAAAGAAGGGGGTCATAACAAGGAAAGAAAGCTATAATTCGATATACACTGTTGTGAGATAGTGCATTTTTTATTTGTTGCTGTACTCTCTCAACTGACGTGGCTCTACTGATGATCCGTTTTTACTCTTTGAATTATGGTGGACTTGTGTCTTATTTACTTTAAAGTGCTAGTCGCACAAAAATACCCGACTTATGGGTAAAACAAGGCGAATAATAACAAAGTACCCGACATATGGGTACAAAATACCCGACATATGGGTACAGTGGTAGTTTGCTGATACTCGACTAATGGGTACAGTGCCATCCCAACTATTGGGCCAGTGCCCCCAATAAATATTACTAGGCGTACAGTATGAAAACCTTGAATAACTTTCTTATTACACATCCCACAAATTTCTAACTTATAGATATTATGCGCATCGATATTCTCTTTTATTTTTATCTAGGAAATTTCCCCGGACATTACCATAAATGGACAAAAAAACATGTTCTAGCGGCATTTTGTTCAAAAAAATGTCATATGCTTACATAAAATGTACGACACTGCGGTAATGCTTTAATTTTCATGGCTGTAGATTGGCCAGACAAAGGATGGGTATATCAGTTAAGGTACCCTGTCGTAAAAAATATTTGAAAGAAAAATATTTAAGAATACATACCGTTTTGATAATAAACAACAATAAATAAAGCCCCCTTCAATTGGTACAGCCCTCAACTACTGCAATTTCAGAGTACAGTGGTTCTTATCGGTGTAATAGTGCCATACCAAATCATTACTCTATGTACAATGCTTATCCATAAAATGGTTATAGAAAACTCAAGCATGAAATTTACATCAGCACCAGATTTGGCTCACCGCTTTTTACTGCTCTTCCCCAGATGTAAGGGAGTGCCAAATATCACAACTTCACCTCTTGTAGTTACTGAGAAAACATACGGTGGCATAGGAGTGCCACCCAGACAATGGGATAATAACACGTAAAGGGGGGGGGGTATCAATAAGGTGGGTTTACTGCATCCTACCAAAGTTTTCGTTTTTTTAACTGATGGTATACTTCAATGTGTCTAGTTTATTGGATTATATGTGACTTTGGTCGGAAAGCCCTACTTACTGAGCTATGGGTCCACAGAAGTGGGTGGGGTAATCCAACATGGTTTTAGCCTGTCTTGTAAAAACATTCTCATTTGGTAGAAGAGTACAGCAGACAGACAGGATTTGATAAAATGATTAACAGAACATCTAAACTATATTTTCATATCATTTCATTTGGTTTAGTTTGAACATATGTTGCCAAAAAAGACTTCCTTTGACATTCAGCATTTTTTGATATTTTTGACCTCAATTTTCAATATTTCTTGGCCTTATTGTTAGATAAACAGACCAGTTATCATCAAACTCATGTCAAGGAAGCACCTTGACAAGGACATTCAGATGATGTGACCAGAATTTCACGATGGCATAGTTTTCATGGTCGACTGAGCACATAAACTTGCTTGGAAGAAGGTTTTCTTTCTATTTTGACATAGAATTACGAACCTTTGGTCAAATTACTATTTTAGCTGATATATTATGCCCCACGCCCCCGCCACTAAAGGTGAGGGAATACATATTGGCTTCGGTGCGGATCTCGTTGGCATCTGCATTTGTGTATGTGTCACATATTAAGTCCTTCTGTGACCTTGGAAACAAGGTCAAGGTCATCAAAATCTAACCTTGACCTTGTTTCCAAGGTCAAAGTATGTGACACAGACACAGATGCAGACGCCAAGGAGATCCGATCTGAAGCCAATATGTATTCTCTCACCTTTAATGGCGGGGACGTAGAGCATAATACAGCAGTTAAAATAGTAATTTGGCCAAAGGTTCGTAATTCTAGGTCAACATTAAATGAAAAAAACATCTTCCAAGCAAGTTTATGTGTTCAGTCGACCATGAAAACTAGGTCATTGTGAAATTCTGGTCACATCATCCGAATGTCTTGGTCAGGGTGCTTCCTTGACATTAGTTTGATGACAACTGGTCTGTTTATCTAACAATAAGGCCAATAAATATTGAAAATTGAGTACAAAAATATCAAAAAATGCTGAATGTCAAAGGAAGTCTTTTTTGACAAACATATGTTCAAATTAAACTAAATAAAATGATATGGAAATATAGTTAAGATGTGCTGTTTATCATTTTATCTAATCCTGTCTGTCTGCTGTACTCTTCTACCAAATGAGAATGTTTTTACAAGACAGGCTAAAACCATGTTGGATTACCCCACCCACTTCTGTGGACCCATAGCTCAGTAAGTAGGGCTTTCCGACCAAAGTCACATATAGTCCAATAAGCTAGACACATTGGAGTATACCATCAGTTAAAAAAAAAAACTATGGTAGGATGCAGAAAACACACCTTATTGATAACCCCCCCCCCCCCCCCCTTAAACTTTTAAGTCGATTTATTTCGGTTGACTTTATACTATCTCGACTTCCGGTATATTAAGTTATCTAGTCAAATTACATGATATTGCGCTGAAGTGCCAACAGAACAGAACAGAACATCGTGATATCAACTTAATAACACGACCTTTCACGACTCAAAAACTCAACATCTCTATGGCACTTCAAAGCACCACGAGTCGCGAGACTTAGGCAAACCCACTAGTCATTTCATAAACGATTATCAGTCTGGAAACTTATCTTGACTTTACTTTGATCAATAGTCGCGATATTTTATTTTTAGAAACATTGCTGCAGTAATGTCATTCAAGCTGAAACGGCGCTTGCCGCCCAAACCCAAGATCGCACCTATGTGCCTGATTAAAAAGAAGGTCATTAACCATTATATGCGAGCGCATGCTTGTGTTTGAATGTCTGGAAGGGTACTCCATGTATAAGCTTGGTACGTGATGTTCGGACAGTCGGGGTATGCTCATCAGAGTCCGTCTGAAAAGGGATATGGGTTTCAGAGGAAGGGAGGGGGTCTTAAAACGGGGTATTTGTTTCTGTCGGGACATTGTATAGAACGTAGATACATGTATAATGTGTGTCTGGAAAGGGTATGCAATTTCATGTTGTTGTTTTTTTTGTCTGCCTCCTTCTGTCCCGGTGCTCGTCCACTTTTCTTCCCCATCCCAACTTCTGCTCACCTTCTCCCATCCCAAGCCTGTCTCCCCTGCCCCCACCCCTTTATCAACCCGTCCTGAAAAGCACCCACTAGGCGGCTACCGATAAAAACCAAAGTATTGTGTTAACACTATTTATTTCTAAAAATAGATTATCGCAACATTCTGAGCAAACGAGTTCATATATCTCGCTGGCACTTTAAGGCGATGGCAAGACACGTCGCGATAATTTTAATAAGATTCGAAAACGAGATAATAATAAATGTAAGTCGACTTCAGGTGTTAAATTCATGTTATTAAGTTGATATCACGATGCCACTTCAGCGCATTATCATGTAAGTTGACTAGATAACTTACTTTACCGGAAGTCGAGATAGTATGAAGCCAGCCGTTACAAGTCGACTTAAAAGTTTAAACTGACGTGTTATTATCTCATTATCTGGGTGGCACTCCTATGGCACCATAAAAACAACTAAAACACAGTGAAGCATTTTTCGCATTTGCAGTGAACCATGAAAGAGCAACATCAGATATGGCGTGTTGCATTTATCTGTCCTTCCCCAGATGTCATTGTGTACCAAGAATGATGTTGTTTCCAAGTTGCAGGGCCGTCGTCGGCTTTAGAAAAGTGGTACGGCCATGGAACGTCTCGAGTGCCGAAGACACGAGTGGGAGAGAGGTATCACCCTCTCGTAAGGGGGGTTCGGGGCCCTCCCCCGGGAAAATGTTTGAATTTAGGACGACTCTAGAAGCGATTTTAATGCATTTTGAGACCAATTTCGCTTGTGAAGCTCAAATGATCTTATGAGTACATGTATATACCTCCCATGAGAAGATTTTTGAATTCAGGACGTCTCTAATGCATTTTAATGCATTTTGAGACCATTTTGCTTGTGAAACTCAATTTATTTTATGAGTATTTGCTGCATATCAAATGCTTACCCCAGCTTTTAAAGACTGCCCAAGGTGTCCCCTGAGTGCCGAAGGCACGTGTGAGGGAGAGCACGAGAGTGGATGTCCTTCCTTTCGTAAGGGGGGTTCGGGGGCCCTCAAAAGCATACATAATTATGCAATGTGCAGACGTTACATCAAAGTGAAAAATTTAAAACCGTGAATATCGGTTATAATAAAGAAGTGATGCGACTTGTAGCGAATATTTTTGACTGCTACTCGTAATATGTTTAAAGTTAATTTACTGTTTTCAATTTTTATTGTTTGCAGAATGTGAAAACGGAGCATGTTACAGTTAAAGTACAGCTGTTATGATTTTGGTTGTAGATCTATATAAAGTGCCGTTTTACTATAAAATCCCTATTTTCACGGTGATCACAACATATTTCATAATATCACAAAATAGAGTTTGTGATATCACAAAATAGAATTTGTGATATCACAAAATAGAATGTGTGATATAAAAAAAATCAAGCTTATTGGTTGATATGAAAAAAACAACGTATTTTGTGATATAAAAAATCGAATTTGTGAGATCAAAAATGGAATTTATGATATAAAAAATACGTAACTTATAGTAAAACGGCACCTCATAGATCTAAACACATAGAACTTGCAAGTCCGAACTGGAAGTTGACCTAAGAAGAAATATGGGTAACTTCAAAAGGCCTAGTTTTTAAACACGATTTAACTGCTTGTTTGGTTCAATATATGATCATTTTTTAAAACAAGATGTCCATATGGGTCTGAGCCATTCTCTTGAGTTCACAACATTCCCTGATTTGTCACACTATTACGTTTTCAATGCCGTTGAAACAAATGTGCAGTGACCACCACCAATAATGCTTTATAATGTGCAGTGACCAGCAGTAATGCTTTTTATTATATGACCAAGATGTAACACATAACTTCACTGGCTGATTTCACGTCACGTGCCGGTCAGTATTTTGGGATTATTCACCGGTCAGTCATTGAATACACGTATTACTTTTACGCTGACGTCATCGTACTTTCGCGTAGGTCAATATGTTGTTTGCAGGTCAATAAACTGCATATTCACCTCAACAAAGGTCAATGAAAGTATAATGTAAATGTAACTTTACCAAATATAGTGCGACAGACGCGCCTTTCTGTATTTAACTTGTTCAGTGTCGCTCAACTCAAAAAGTTTGAAAGAAATAGGTGATGGGCAGGTCTCGGCAGGCGACGAGCAGGGCAACGGGAAAAGCTTGTCCACATATCAAAACCTACAATTCTCACTGGATCTTGCTGAAACAAGTCTCGAACCTATGAGCAGCGACCAACAATAATGCTTTTTACTGATGTTAGTAAGTGACCAATAATGCTTTATACTGCGTCAGCATGTATGGCTCGGGGGTGCTGCTCGGGACAAGAAACCATTTCTTAGCTTCAGCCTCGAGCTGCGGACCATGATATTAAAAGCTACTTTTCTTTCTTCTAAGTTTTGAATGCTCTATAGCAAATTTGGTTCTAATCAGGTCATTGGTTTCGAAGGATAGGTCGTCTGAAAGTGCTGGCAGTCGACGATGGATGACAGAGCCCTCTGCTTCTTACACCCGTATACCACCAGAAATCAGGGTTTCAAAATAATATACACATGCATATATACTAACTTGGCATGCCGGGCATGTCAGCACACAAGGACAACACCGAGCTCGCAGTTCGACCGGTGATTATCTTTGTGCCATATTCCTCAATCACATTCCGCATGGTCTCCGACTGTTCAGGGTATGCGCATTAGAGCTCTGAGACAACCTTCCTCTTATAATGACTGATCCATACTCGCATTTACCGTAAAACGTTAGACATTGGATGAACGTGCCTGAGCAAAGTGTGAGTGTGCAGATCAGGCGGAGTAATAGTGTGATCAAAGTCTGCTCTGTTTGACATGCGGCCAACAGTTTTATATGTATCCGTGTTGATTTTTCCGAATCCAGCAGAGGAAATAAGCTCATTAAAACATAGAAGGAGTCCTTTGTTTGCCTCGTCATAGCTCAGAGGAGGTTCGAGACACCCTCCAACAACCTCGCAGTCTTAACTTATACTATTTGCGTGTCATATAAGACCCTAGTGCATACAAACTTTGGAAAATTAAACTTTCGCATATGTAGGGCACTGGTTCACTTGTCCCAAATTAAAGACTTATTACCTCTGCGGTACAACCGATGCTAGCTGTAATTAATTTTGGTATAGTAAATAGTATCACATTATTAACAACTACTAAAATATAGGGTTCTGTAGAACATGCCTCACTATGGGAGTCTACCTGTCTGATGTAAACAATCATTTATTGTATTGCCTCATCCATAAAGTGTCCTTAGCGACTTTGCTAAAATAGAAAACTATGGCTAGCCTGGACACCAATGCAGGTAACTTAGCCTAAGTTACCTGCTTAGGTGTCCAGGCTAGCCATAGTTTTATATATATTGTTGGCATATGCATACTCCTCTAAGAACAAAAGCTCGTTTTTCCCAATGATTTGGAATTTTCCTGCTTACATCTGCCCTATAAAATGCGTGTCGCGCCTCAGTTATAATTAGTAGGCCTACTTACAATCTGCTTAACACATTATTAGAAACTCTAAAACATGTAATCATGAACCTAGTCGGCCAAGTTATGTCAATAATTGTGCAATGTCTACACCTCTGCAAAAATTAAGTAGTGTTACGGCCAATATGTGCGGTGTAAACATGTATAAAGCATAGAGTTTATAACTGACCAGTATAACTAGTCCTTTTAGCCTAGTGGTTGTGTGCTTGGTTTATAGGTAGGAAAAGAAACCATCGAAGAAGTAGCTAACCGGATAGAATAGAACTTTATTCAATGCTCAGCTATAGCTTTTAAAGGTTAAAGGCAAGCAAAACCGAGATTAACAACCAAACGTCACATCGACGACGTTTACTTACGTCAAAGCCATCTCCGCAATCAGTGACAGTATCGACTGCACTGATTATTTTAGGCCGATATATCAATCTTATAAATACAGTGAGAAATCGTCAAAGATACCGTAGGCCATACCGATTAAAGATTTTTGCTATCAAACATATTCTCTTATAACGCTCTTTCGTTGATGTTATTCAGATAATAATGCAAATAAAACTGTTTCATCTTATAATCTGAAAACTTTCAAGTATTCTAGTGTTACTGTCACGACTGTACGATCATCAGCCAGCAACAAGGAAGTTTATTTATCTTTTAAGTATTTTAAAAAGGGGAAAGCGGAAATTGCTTTGTTTGAATAAAATCTGTTTACTCTGTTTCGAATTCACACATAGGCATTGACAGTGACTGATACTTTTGAACAAAACTTACATATGGAAAATATTCATGACAGAATTTTAATTGAAGAGCTTCCCATGAAACTGATAATGATGTTCTTAAAACTTGCAGATCTTTTTACTTAATCATAACTTATGACACGATGGGTAGCGACAATTCAGGTCCTTGGTAGAAAAAATCTGTAAAGCAGGCACAGTTGTTTATTATGCATTATTGTTTATCCTTGTTAAAGACTTTAAAATATTACCATTTGATCCTATGTTAAGTGATGTTCATTGGGGTATTAATATTTCATTGTCCTGTCACTCTGACGAGTTTGCTAATCTAAGCGCACAAGAAGGTGACGATATATGAAAAAAGTAAATAGGAAAATTCCCAGGAACTGACACAATTCAATCCCAGATCCCACCCAAGACACCATGTGAGAGAAAGGCAACACAAAATAAGTCACCATCAAAGACATCATAAGCGGCAGCCATGTGAACAGCCATTCCCATGTAGGTGGCTCGCCTTACTATCACAAACAATATATCAATAACAGACAAAGCAACAAACAACACATAAAACAACCAAGAAGAACCAAAACAGAAGGCTGCCTTAGGAACAGTATGTAGGCCTGTCTGGTTATTCTGGTATATAAGTAAAATGGATTTTAATTGTGAGGACATACATAATTTTATGAATAACATATGACTTTTATTGGAGGTGACTTCAAGGAATGATGAAACGTAATAACTTCGCTGGTTTTCGAATTTAGGATGAAAGGACCGCATAAAATTACACGCCCTTGATTTAGTACTGAATGCAAAAGATGCAATATTAATATCAAAGATCTAAATCTTTACGCAAACGTATATATACCTGCTATACTGAAAATTTTCATTGCATCGAATGATGTTATTAAAAAATTACAAAAAGTGTTAAAATAAATGCTTTTTTTAAATATTAGAAAAAGAGTTTAACAAGAAGCTCCGTGGTCTCAAAAACTCGGATCTTTAGGCATACTGGAAAATGTTGGATACATCTGATAGAAGTAGGCCTGCTGCTGTCGCTAAAAAGTCACAGTATCACTAGATATATTTGCTGAATATTTAAAAAGTTGAATATGCTTTCTTGATAAGAATTCGGCCCTTTGCCAATGATTGATCCTACACATGTTTCCGAACTGAACATTAAACTGAATTCGCCCATTTCCTAGGTTTTGAAAAGTTTATGCTTCTGACTTATTTTAAAGAATTTATAAAAATTTGTAAAACTAAAATGTTGACTTCATTTATTAAGCCTCAAGTTTTTACCAAAATGACTGGTAACAAGGACTTATCTTGATCATTTATAAAAACAAAAGTGATAAATCCAGTCCTGATGAGTACAGGAGGATAGCCGTATTATGTTTTAATGTAAAGTTGTTACGGCCATTTAAAAAAAATACTTGAAAAAATCTGAACATTATAGCTGAAGAACAATCTGGATTCCAAACGGTTAGGTTACAGGTGATCACATTTTTAATCTTAAGTGTTGAATTGACCTTTATCTATTTAGGGGCAAAATGTTATGTTGTGCATTTATTGATTATACAAATTTCACTCAGTTATTCGAATTCACTTATGGCAGAAACTTTTAAATAATAGTGTAGACGGTAAGATGTTTCAACTTATCCACCTTTTTTCGCAAATGCTAATGCCATGCTGAAGTCGGAAATTTAAAGTCTACATCATTTTTGAAGTAGCATCGGTGTCAGTCAAGGCGAAAAAATGTCCTCTGTCCCTTTTGCTATATGTTTGTGACCTCTCTGAATTATTTCTCATGCCCATTATAAATTAAATGATATATCTACCATGTCAAGTATTCTTGGAGCAATAATGATATAGACGTATATTTCAAGATGTATGTATTGCGCTATGCGGGTGATAAGTACTGTCATGTTCGTAGAATCTGAAGCAGAACTTTAACCAATTCAAAATGTTCTAATATTGTAAATCGTAGAGTCTGAAAGTAAACAAGGTGAAAACCAATTAGCGTTTTTGCCAATAGGAAGATTCAAAAGGCCCCAAAAATCCATGTATAATGGTCAAAAATTAGCTGTTGATGACAGTTTTGCCGTTTTTTAAAATGCTATGTTCTCTTAAAACGGCCAGTTTCTCAAATAAGTTCAACGAATTTTTGACCAGGCTCAAAATGCTGTAGTTGTTGTCCTGAGTCAATTCAGAAAATCGCTTTTACCAATCGACATTCAGTTACAGATGTTTGGTACAATGAAATCACCTACTTTGTCGTATGGTTTGGAAGTAACAGGCTTCGAAAAGTATGGCTTTAGTGAAAAATTTCGCATTCAGTTTCAGTGAAATAAGTTGGAAAGCCAAACAGCCACACCAAATTTAATGCTAAATGGTGAAATTGGTAGACAACCAATCTCTGTGTTAATTAAGTGCAAAGTGATTGTTTTTGTCCACGTTTCGTTCGCTATGGATAATAGAGACTGTTTCCACTCAAAGTGGTTGTATATAATAAAATATCTCTAATCCTAAGTCAGACAGAAATTCCTATACATATTTACAAATCTGTGAAGACAGTTTCTCATGGAAGGAATCTGTGTTGATAGCACAAAAGGCTAAAATTATAGAATTCTAATTAAGATTTTAAACTTGAAAGCTATTTTCATATTGTAAGAAAATGATTCAGTCACACCATTTAGTCATGTTAGATCACTGATTCACAAAATGAGTAGGGAAGAATTGTAGGAATCTCAAAGAATGGCAGGATATGTGAATTATGCTGTATTGACAAAATTGGTGATGGATATCATTAATTGCTTGATTGTACTTACTGTAGTTATGGTAGAAAAGTTTATATGCCAAGGCACTTGCTTGCTAGACCAAATATTATCTTTCGGCGCACAATGTGTCCAGTTGATACCAAGGATTTTTGCAACTGCACAAAATATTCCTATATCTCTTCAAGAAATTTCTAGAAACATTTTAGTGTTCTACACCAATATCATCAGCAGGGTTTGTATTCCATACATGGAAAGTGCCTCTTGCTCAAACGTTGAATTTGTGTGACTCTAGTCATAATAGTAAAAAAATAGTCGCGGCTTTCAAATTGGGCATATGTGCTGTCCATTAAACAGGCTTACTCAATCATCAGGGCTCTAAATGGGATGGGTTTTGGATGGTTGTTCGAAGGTGATCCTTCTTGTTCTCGGCCGGGAAATGTTTTGTGGTTCCTTATCGAAACCAACCCGAATTTAGGAGGGAAGCGTTGGCGTACCCTAAGCTTGGGCAGACGCGGTTACCCCTTCTTGTCGTAGCACTTTTCTCAGGATATTTTCTTCTTCTTTTTTCAGAGACTTAGGGCATTTAGGTGTTCTACATCAATGACCCAGGCTTTATCCTTATAGCCGCAGATGTTCTTAAAATTGGAATACTTAAACTGATTACAGTAAATGCTCTAAAATATAGCCGTTTGGTTTTGCAGTGCAGATGTGTGTCCGGAGAATGCAGAGGGAGTGGCGAGCAGTCAAACTGCTCTTTTAGAAGGATCTGGGTCTGCACTAGGTGCCAAGGCCAATCAGTCCAAATTGCTTGGATTTCTTTTGCGTTATATTTCATTCATGGAAGGTGACAGTTTTTTTTTAAATGATGAGCTTGTGTGACTCAAGCCATAACTAAAGAAACTAATTACGAGCATCGAATCGAGCATATGTATGTCCAGTATATCAATCATCGGGGCTCAAGGATGGTTCTTCTTGTTTCTCGGGTAGGGCATGTGCTGCGGTTTCTGGGCAAGATTGTCCTTTTGAGAGGGGGTGGGGGATCGTCCCTGTTATACGACTTCTCATCTGCAGTTCTGAATTATACAGCCTTTCTTGGTATATTTTTATGTTTATCTGCGAATTTTCCAGGAATCGGGTCTGTTTGATTTGCACCGTTTGTCCACAGTAATAGTTCACTGAAGAGGAAAATGCTAAGAGTAATACCGTGCAACTTACCCCAGAGTGAATCTGTGTTCATTATTGTTTATATTTTTGTGACTTGTACCCGGGTTAGGGTTTTAATCATTAAAAATAAAAAGAACTTCCAACCCTCAAAACGGTAAGAATTATTTTTTTTATATCACAGGGGGTAAACTAGCAAGGTACACCGACAGTTATGCAAACAACATCTTTAATTCTTTAAGAGGTTTTCAGTTTATGACTTGCGGGGTAGAATAAAGATGTATGTACTTCATTTTAAAATGCACGTAAGGAGTCAATTTGCATAGCATTTGGTGTCTCCTAAGCCCTGTATACCCGATCATTTTTCTTGTACCACTTTTTCTTGTACAATAAAAATGACCAGGAATAAAAAAAAGTTAACTGATGGGTATTCATACGGGATTTTGTTAATAATCAATTAATGCTTTTGCCTGAAACAATAAAAGAGTAAGTGAACAAAATAACTACAAACAATGTATTTATTAAACGATAAAATGCAAGTACATGTACTACTTTTATGGACAAAGTTTTAATGAGACCTGGATGTACGAGGGTTGATCCAGAAGTAATGTCACTGCAGCTATAAAATCGTGTAGAATAAAGAGAGAGCAACAAAATTTCGTATCCATGTACCTTATTCTATTTGCAGCATAGTCTGAAAATCGCATAAAATTATAGTGCACAGTAATTGAGATGTCAAGATAGGCAGACGGCAAGGTAACGACACGCGCCGCACGTCAATGACGTTGTTGGCGTTCTAGACGAAGTTCGCATATTGTGTCATGTCTAAAGTAGCATAATCATTGTTCTAGCATGGCACTAATGTCTGTTCACCAGTGTTTATCTCGTCTTTCAATAACATTTGAACAGCGCCGCAGTTCGTTTTCAAGAATTTACAAAACCCTCGAATTGCAGAACATCGATCTTCATATATGGGGTCCAAGCAAGATTGACGTCATTGTCTGACATTGCGCATAAAGGTCTTCCGGTATTCGGACGATGCTCTAGCGACTCATCTGCATCCTTACAGCGCTGATTGCACCTTTACACAAGCCTCATAATCATGGTTATATAACTGTATGTCTAATTAAACAGCTAATAGTCTCTAATGGTGATATTCCTAATTTGTGGCAAAACCGCATACGTATCTGCAGACGCGTTCGTCGGAAATCAGTATTTTTCACTTTGCAGCTACAAGCATAAGCACTACCTGGCAAACTTCAAACTGCAATGACGTAATTAAAAATTTAACAGTGCGTGGCAGGAATATATTTCGTCATCGTATCAAATTTTCATCTGATTTGGCGCGTTAGCTTGATTTTGATATGTGTTTGCCTTTGAAAATTTTGTTCTTGTAATTAACGTAATTCTAACGTGCGGCGCGATGGCGACGGTGGCATACTTTGAACGTCTCTATAACTGGAACGGGAAAAGGTTCCAACCTTATATTTATTCTGTTAATCAGGACTGAATTACAGTGTATCTTGATATAATTTTTATAATGATGTTACAATGAATAAGCGCGCAATGGACACAGTGACATTACTTCTGGATCAACCCTTGTAATAATGGTATATATTCAGTTTTAATTTAAGTGTGTTTTTAAAATCCTAAGGCAGTATGTAGAATGCATATGGATGTAAGGTCGTAACATACTTCCTTCTACGTACATTCTAAAAACATCAGTACAATACTATTTACTAACATTATGGTAATGTTTTCTAGTTGCTATTGGCTATTTGATGGAAAACTAGTAGAAAGTAGGACGAAGTTCTATTCCATCATTTTTCTTGTTCAGATTTTTACTTGATTATTGTATTCTGTATACACGATCAAACATTGTCAGTGAAAAACTTGTACAATGAAAACATGTAGAAGATGAATAATCGTGTAGACAGGCCTTTACGAGTTTACCCACCGCAATTATCGTATTCTCCGTTTGTTTCAGTGCAAGGGAAAAGTTTTTGATGGATTACTGATTTCACAATTCTCTCAGTAGTAATTTTGTTGCTGTACGTCCACGTTAAACAGCTGTGGTAATGTCGGGACGGTCAGTTTACCTAACCACACTATTCCTGGGCAGACTTAGACCTCCTAAGCGGTCGACCAGTACTAAGTGCACATACTTTCGCCAGTAACTGACAACTGCCCTTCTTGAATCAGCGGAAGGAGAATGAAAGTATGTGGCCGGATCGGGTATCGAATCCGGGACCTCACATATGGATACAAGTACCAGTATGACTATCAACATACCCATCTAAACTTTTCAGCACAATGTTTGGTGCAAAAATAAAGTTCGTTGGGGCTTTTAAGTTACATATATTTAGTGCCATTATTCATCCCCCTTGAATTGCTATATATAGTACATATTCTCAATGCCTCTTTCAAAACAGGCTTATATAATAGTGCTGAACTTTTGCACAGGCGTATACCGTTACTTCAGGTATAAAATGAATAAATTGTAGATAAAAAAAACATTCCATTTAGTGGAAACTCATTTCGTTTAGTGTGAACTAAAACGTTCAAATGCGGATATGTTTTTCAGTGCGGCGGCAATTTCTGTGCTAGCTTTGCTTTTATTTCTCAAAAGTAATTAGAGTGCATAGGCTATGAAATGAGCCGCGACACGAGAAAACCAACAATGTGGTTGTGCGCCCAGCGCAGACTCAGATCAGCCTGGGGTTAACTGTGCGTGTCTTCCGTAAACTTGTGTCAGTTTCTGTTTCCCTATTGGTTTTGAGAGCGGAATGTGGGATTTGATTCTTTTAATTCCTGATCATTGCCTATCTTTTTCCTTTGAAAAACTTTACTGTGCTATTTTACGTCAGAAACTTCATGAGTTGACATTTGTTTAAAAACTCTCAACAACAAAGCAGAGTTTAAGTAGAAGATGCTATTTTATTGACAACATATAAATCAGGAAGCCAGATATGATGTACAGTCTCTGCAGGAAGCGAAAATTGGCGGAATCGATTATACCCTGTGGTCATGCGTTTCTTGCAAATCTGTTTCTTATTCTTTTTGAGCTTAATCCCAAAATGTTCCGATATTTGTTTTGTCAATTACTTCATATATAGTCGTTAAAGTATAAACCTAGCATAGGTCCTACCTTTTCTTAAACATTCTTCAAAACACCATATTGTTGGAAGTTTGAAACTATACTGACGGGATTTACAAACTTCCGTCCTTTAATTTTGAATAACTCCAAAATAAATAAAGCTACGTTCATCAAACTTTCACAACATGTATATACTTTTATACCTGATTATGTCCGTACCCCAAATTTGAAATCATTTAACCGAATCGGTCAGGAATAAGCCCGTGCTCCTCGTGCTCTTAGTACAGCTTACATATACTCAACAGCAAAAGAAACGCATATTTTAATGTCTTGTTTTGCCTCATTAAATGTAATGATAATTTACTTTTAACTTAGTACTGGGATTTGCCTATACGTGGCCATAAGTTCTGCAGCATTTTCTTGTCAGAGTGCAATTCTTCGAAAAAGATATGAAGAGTTTTGTCAAAAAGGCAAAAATCACAAATTTCTGGCTCACAATGGCAAAACATAAATTATCAATACGATTTTGCTGCACGGGGGTTCAGCATGACGTAACCAACCGGAAAACGGTATAAAACTTTTAAAAAATTGATTCTTATACAGTTAGATCGCATATGCAAAAATCTGCATTTTTCCAATTTTTTCGAAGTTTTTGAAATTCGACTGAATCATCAAATTATTAGAAAAATCTGGTAATTTGGGATTAAAAATGAGTGAGGCTATGGGGAAAGGACCCCTTTAAAACAAATTTTGGTTTGAGATGAGCACTATTTGGCTCACTTCCGGTTTGATTTACGAAATTTAAAAGCCGATAAAAATGTTTTCCTGGATAAAAAAACTTGTCTTCCGATTCGCTTACCGTAGACTGCCCTTTGTGATAAAGATGCTGTATGATTTTCATTCAATTTTGCCCAGTGATTTCAAGGATCTAGCGCCCAAAAGTTCAATCTGTGGTTGCATTATTAGAAGGACGTACACTGTTACTTCCCTTTGTTACATACTCCATTTGATTGTGACCACTTACCCTTTTATTTAACCCAAATCGGAATTCATTTTCATTTCGGTTTGCTGTAAAACCCACAAAGTTTTCTTTTGCTATTGCAAAACTTGCCTACTTTACGGGATTTCAATAAAGGGGCATAGCTTTGTTTGTAACGAGTAACCAATGCTGAAAATTTTTTATGATGTTTCTGGACATTGTAGCGTCCTAGATAAAGAGGACATCAGTTTTGGAGCCAGGCACACCTCAGTTCAAGACACTGAGTTAACTGATCAGTATTTGTGAATGTTGATATTGACCCCTTGATTGTTTACCCTTTCGTTACGCATGAATAAACAAACGAAATTTCAACAAGCTTGCGACGAAATGTACGCCATGCGTTGATAATATCTTCCCTGTTTTGCCAATTTCAGCAGATTTTTATTTTGACGTAAAAACACCAAAAAGAAAAATATGCGTTAATTTTGCTTTTGAGTATACATATAAATCGTTTCATGTAAACAGTTTTCTCTTACAATATCAATTTGAAGCTTCAAGCTTGAAGTCGGTCTTTGGCTTTATTTGGCATTTCGCACCTAAATAGCGCAAACAGGGGCAGATTTTTTTCCAGGCCAGTTATGAATGCTGTGATGGCGCAACACAATTTTTTAAATTTATTTTGGCAATTTACAATCTCAGACGGCGTGCATGGTTACCAGGAAGCTCGAAAGACCGTCAAAAAAAAGCAACCGATCGAGATTAAAAACCAGAGAGAGGTAATGGCGTTAACTTACGTCGACGCCGTCTCCGTAATTTGTTTTGCGCGACAGCATCGACTGCAGTGATAATTGCAAATCAATGTGGATGACGTGACAATATTAAGATAGTGAGAAATCCTCTAAAAGAGTGTTGCGTAAGATAACAACACCATCGCCTTATGCGTTTCAGAGATGCCATAGTTTTTTCCAGTTTGTCTAGCGTAATGGCTGCTAACATGTAATTCTCTAAGAAGTTCCGTTTTACTGAAGAAGGCCTTTGACCGTAATATTCAAGGATTTTGTCGTAAATTGTTAAACACTGTCACGAGTGAAAGGTGCATAAACCAGTCACAAGAAGTGGAAGTTTTTTAATCCTCTCAGTATATCTAAAACGCTCCACTGGTTCATTCAACGTATTTTAGATAACAATATTCTCTCTAAATTGTTGACACATGGTATCATGTAAACGTTAAATGCTTTGTATTAACACAGAACTATTACTGGGGTTGCTGCCGTTGTATGGACAAAATAAACCATAGACTGTATTTTACCATCGGAGCTCATGTACATAAAGGCTGCCAATATCTAAGAATCGGCTACATGTCGACAGTGACATGTTGGCAGATGACACATGCTATATGACTCTATAATATTAAAGACAAAAATAGGTAAAAACAACTTATATGTTGTCAATAAAATAGCATCTTCTACTTAAACTCTGCTTTGTTGTTGAGAGTTTTAAACAAATGTCAACTCATGAAGTTTCTGACGTAAAATAGCACAGTAAAGTTTTTCAAAGGAAAAAGATAGGCAATGATCAGGAATTAAAAGAAATCCCACATTCCGCTCTCAAAACCAATAGGGAAACAGAAACTGACACAAGTTTACGGAAGACACGCACAGTTAACCCTAATACATATTTGAGCCGCGACGCGAGAAAACCAACAATGTGGTTGTGCGCCCAGCGCAGACTCAGATCAGCCTGGGCATCCGCCCAGTCTGATCAGACTCTTCGCTTTGCGCTTATGGGGTAGCTAAGGGTCTAAGCTGCCTCCATGCGGACAGCGAAGCCTCTGATCAGACTGGGCGGATGCCCAGGCTGATCTGAGTCTGCGCTGGGCGCACAACCACATTGTTGGTTTTCTCGTGTCGCGGCTCATTTCATAGCCTATGCACTCTAATTACTTTTGAGAAATAAAAGCAAAGCTAGCACAGAAATTGCCGCCGCACTGAAAAACATATCCGCATTTGAACGTTTTAGTTCACACTAAACGAAATGAGTTTCCACTAAATGGAATGTTTTTTTTATCTACAATTTATTCATTTTATACCTGAAGTAACGGTATACGCCTGTGCAAAAGTTCAGCACTATTATATAAGCCTGTTTTGAAAGAGGCATTGAGAATATGTACTATATATAGCAATTCAAGGGGGATGAATAATGGCACTAAATATATGTAACTTAAAAGCCCCAACGAACTTTATTTTTGCACCAAACATTGTGCTGAAAAGTTTAGATGGGTATGTTGATAGTCATACTGGTACTTGTATCCATATGTGAGGTCCCGGATTCGATACCCGATCCGGCCACATACTTTCATTCTCCTTCCGCTGATTCAAGAAGGGCAGTTGTCAGTTACTGGCGAAAGTATGTGCACTTAGTACTGGTCGACCGCTTAGGAGGTCTAAGTCTGCCCAGGAATAGTGTGGTTAGGTAAACTGACCGTCCCGACATTACCACAGCTGTTTAACGTGGACGTACAGCAACAAAATTACTACTGAGAGAATTGTGAAATCAGTAATCCATCAAAAACTTTTCCCTTGCACTGAAACAAACGGAGAATACGATAATTGCGGTGGGTAAACTCGTAAAGGCCTGTCTACACGATTATTCATCTTCTACATGTTTTCATTGTACAAGTTTTTCACTGACAATGTTTGATCGTGTATACAGAATACAATAATCAAGTAAAAATCTGAACAAGAAAAATGATGGAATAGAACTTCGTCCTACTTTCTACTAGTTTTCCATCAAATAGCCAATAGCAACTAGAAAACATTACCATAATGTTAGTAAATAGTATTGTACTGATGTTTTTAGAATGTACGTAGAAGGAAGTATGTTACGACCTTACATCCATATGCATTCTACATACTGCCTTAGGATTTTAAAAACACACTTAAATTAAAACTGAATATATACCATTATTACAAGGGTTGATCCAGAAGTAATGTCACTGTGTCCATTGCGCGCTTATTCATTGTAACATCATTATAAAAATTATATCAAGATACACTGTAATTCAGTCCTGATTAACAGAATAAATATAAGGTTGGAACCTTTTCCCGTTCCAGTTATAGAGACGTTCAAAGTATGCCACCGTCGCCATCGCGCCGCACGTTAGAATTACGTTAATTACAAGAACAAAATTTTCAAAGGCAAACACATATCAAAATCAAGCTAACGCGCCAAATCAGATGAAAATTTGATACGATGACGAAATATATTCCTGCCACGCACTGTTAAATTTTTAATTACGTCATTGCAGTTTGAAGTTTGCCAGGTAGTGCTTATGCTTGTAGCTGCAAAGTGAAAAATACTGATTTCCGACGAACGCGTCTGCAGATACGTATGCGGTTTTGCCACAAATTAGGAATATCACCATTAGAGACTATTAGCTGTTTAATTAGACATACAGTTATATAACCATGATTATGAGGCTTGTGTAAAGGTGCAATCAGCGCTGTAAGGATGCAGATGAGTCGCTAGAGCATCGTCCGAATACCGGAAGACCTTTATGCGCAATGTCAGACAATGACGTCAATCTTGCTTGGACCCCATATATGAAGATCGATGTTCTGCAATTCGAGGGTTTTGTAAATTCTTGAAAACGAACTGCGGCGCTGTTCAAATGTTATTGAAAGACGAGATAAACACTGGTGAACAGACATTAGTGCCATGCTAGAACAATGATTATGCTACTTTAGACATGACACAATATGCGAACTTCGTCTAGAACGCCAACAACGTCATTGACGTGCGGCGCGTGTCGTTACCTTGCCGTCTGCCTATCTTGACATCTCAATTACTGTGCACTATAATTTTATGCGATTTTCAGACTATGCTGCAAATAGAATAAGGTACATGGATACGAAATTTTGTTGCTCTCTCTTTATTCTACACGATTTTATAGCTGCAGTGACATTACTTCTGGATCAACCCTCGTACATCCAGGTCTCATTAAAACTTTGTCCATAAAAGTAGTACATGTACTTGCATTTTATCGTTTAATAAATACATTGTTTGTAGTTATTTTGTTCACTTACTCTTTTATTGTTTCAGGCAAAAGCATTAATTGATTATTAACAAAATCCCGTATGAATACCCATCAGTTAACTTTTTTTTATTCCTGGTCATTTTTATTGTACAAGAAAAAGTGGTACAAGAAAAATGATCGGGTATACAGGGCTTAGGAGACACCAAATGCTATGCAAATTGACTCCTTACGTGCATTTTAAAATGAAGTACATACATCTTTATTCTACCCCGCAAGTCATAAACTGAAAACCTCTTAAAGAATTAAAGATGTTGTTTGCATAACTGTCGGTGTACCTTGCTAGTTTACCCCCTGTGATATAAAAAAATTAATTCTTACCGTTTTGAGGGTTGGAAGTTCTTTTTATTTTTAATGATTAAAACCCTAACCCGGGTACAAGTCACAAAAATATAAACAATAATGAACACAGATTCACTCTGGGGTAAGTTGCACGGTATTACTCTTAGCATTTTCCTCTTCAGTGAACTATTACTGTGGACAAACGGTGCAAATCAAACAGACCCGATTCCTGGAAAATTCGCAGATAAACATAAAAATATACCAAGAAAGGCTGTATAATTCAGAACTGCAGATGAGAAGTCGTATAACAGGGACGATCCCCCACCCCCTCTCAAAAGGACAATCTTGCCCAGAAACCGCAGCACATGCCCTACCCGAGAAACAAGAAGAACCATCCTTGAGCCCCGATGATTGATATACTGGACATACATATGCTCGATTCGATGCTCGTAATTAGTTTCTTTAGTTATGGCTTGAGTCACACAAGCTCATCATTTAAAAAAAAAACTGTCACCTTCCATGAATGAAATATAACGCAAAAGAAATCCAAGCAATTTGGACTGATTGGCCTTGGCACCTAGTGCAGACCCAGATCCTTCTAAAAGAGCAGTTTGACTGCTCGCCACTCCCTCTGCATTCTCCGGACACACATCTGCACTGCAAAACCAAACGGCTATATTTTAGAGCATTTACTGTAATCAGTTTAAGTATTCCAATTTTAAGAACATCTGCGGCTATAAGGATAAAGCCTGGGTCATTGATGTAGAACACCTAAATGCCCTAAGTCTCTGAAAAAAGAAGAAGAAAATATCCTGAGAAAAGTGCTACGACAAGAAGGGGTAACCGCGTCTGCCCAAGCTTAGGGTACGCCAACGCTTCCCTCCTAAATTCGGGTTGGTTTCGATAAGGAACCACAAAACATTTCCCGGCCGAGAACAAGAAGGATCACCTTCGAACAACCATCCAAAACCCATCCCATTTAGAGCCCTGATGATTGAGTAAGCCTGTTTAATGGACAGCACATATGCCCAATTTGAAAGCCGCGACTATTTTTTTACTATTATGACTAGAGTCACACAAATTCAACGTTTGAGCAAGAGGCACTTTCCATGTATGGAATACAAACCCTGCTGATGATATTGGTGTAGAACACTAAAATGTTTCTAGAAATTTCTTGAAGAGATATAGGAATATTTTGTGCAGTTGCAAAAATCCTTGGTATCAACTGGACACATTGTGCGCCGAAAGATAATATTTGGTCTAGCAAGCAAGTGCCTTGGCATATAAACTTTTCTACCATAACTACAGTAAGTACAATCAAGCAATTAATGATATCCATCACCAATTTTGTCAATACAGCATAATTCACATATCCTGCCATTCTTTGAGATTCCTACAATTCTTCCCTACTCATTTTGTGAATCAGTGATCTAACATGACTAAATGGTGTGACTGAATCATTTTCTTACAATATGAAAATAGCTTTCAAGTTTAAAATCTTAATTAGAATTCTATAATTTTAGCCTTTTGTGCTATCAACACAGATTCCTTCCATGAGAAACTGTCTTCACAGATTTGTAAATATGTATAGGAATTTCTGTCTGACTTAGGATTAGAGATATTTTATTATATACAACCACTTTGAGTGGAAACAGTCTCTATTATCCATAGCGAACGAAACGTGGACAAAAACAATCACTTTGCACTTAATTAACACAGAGATTGGTTGTCTACCAATTTCACCATTTAGCATTAAATTTGGTGTGGCTGTTTGGCTTTCCAACTTATTTCACTGAAACTGAATGCGAAATTTTTCACTAAAGCCATACTTTTCGAAGCCTGTTACTTCCAAACCATATGACAAAATAGGTGATTTCATTGTACCAAACATCTGTAACTGAATCTCAATTGGTAAAAGCGATTTTCTGAATTGACTCAGGACAACAACTATAGCATTTTGAGCCTGGTCAAAAATTCGTTGAACTTATTTGAGAAACTGGCCGTTTTAAGAGAACATATCATTTTAAAAAACGACAAAACTGTCATCAACAGCTAATTTTTGAACATTATACATGGATTTTTGGGGCCTTTTGAATCTTCCTATTGGCAAAAACGCTCATTGGTTTTCACCTTGTTTACTTTCAGACCCTACGATTTACAATATTAGAACATTTGAATTGGTTATAGTTCTGCTTCAGATTCTACGAACATGACAGTACTTATCATCCGCATAGCGCAATACATACATCTTGAAATATACGTCTATTTTATCATTGCTCCAAGAATACTTGACATGGTAAATATATCATTCAATTTATAATGGGCATGAGAAATAATTCAGAGAGGTCATAAACATATAGCAAAAGGGACAAAGGACAGTTTTTCGCCTTGACTGACACCGATGCTGCTTGAAAATGATGTAGACTTTAAATTATCGAATTCAGCATGGCATTAGCATTTGCGAAAAAAAGGTGGATAAGCTGAAACATTTTACCGTCTACATTATCATTGAAAAGTTTCTGCCATAAGTGAATTCGATTAACTGAGTGGAATTTGTATAATCAATAATTGCACAACATAACATTTTGCCTCTAAATAGATAAAGGTCAATTCAACACTTAAGATTAAAAAAGTGATCCGCTGTAACCTAACCGTTCGGAATCCAGATTGTTCTTCAGCTATAATGTTCAGATTTTCCAAGTATTTTTTTTCAAATAGCCGTAACAACTTCACATTAAAACATAATACGGTTCTCCTCCTGTACTCATCAGGACTGGATTTATCACCTTTGTTTTTATAAATGATCAAGATAAGTCCTTGTGACCAGTCATTTTGGTAAAAACCTGAGGCTTAATAAATGAAGGCAACCTTTTAGTTTTACAAATTTTCAGAAATTCTTTTAAATAAGTCAGAAGCATAAACTTTTCAAAACCTAGGAAATGGGCGAATTTAAAGTTCAGTTCGGAAACATGTGTAGGATCAATCAGTGGCAAAGAGCCAAATTCTTATCAAGAAAGCGTATTCAACTTTTTAAATGTTCAGCAAATAAATCTAGTGATACTGTGACTTTTTAGCGATAGCAGCAGCCCTACTCCTACTTCTATCAGATGTATCCAACATTTTCCAGTATGCCTAAAGATCCGAGTTCTTGAGACCACGGAGCTTCTTGTTAAACTCTTTTTCTAGTATTTAAAAAGTATTTATTTAAACTTTTTTGTAATTTTTAATTACAGCGTTCGATGCTATGGAAATTTTCAGTATAACAGTTATATATACGTTTGCGTACAGATTTAGCTCTTCGATATTGATATTGCATCTTCGGCATTCAGTACTAAACCAAGGGCGTGTGATGCTTTTGCGGGCCTTTCATCCTTAATTCGAAAACAAGCAAAGTTATTACGTTTCATCATTCCTTGAAGTCACCATCAATAAAAGTCATATGTTATTGATAAAATTATGTATGTCCTCACAATTAAAACCCATTTTACTGGTATACCAGACAGGCCTACATACGGTTCTCAAGGCAGCGCTTCCTAGTTGGTTGCTTCTTCTCGGTTGTTTTATATGTTGTTTGTTGCTATGTCTGTTATTGATAAAAAAAAAAGATAAATCTTTAAACGATCGCGGACCGAGCTCGAAATCGCATTATTGGACAAAATTAATTTATTCATACGTCACAATCACGTGCACGAATAAGAAAAATACCTTTACATGATCACATGACACACGTGGTCAAAATCGATACTCTTACAGGCCGTGAGGAAATAGGTAATTTGCATTTTAATTTGAAGATTATTTTTCATTCCACATTTATCGAAAAAACTTGCATTTTCTCAAAACTTGTACGATTAATTATGAGACTGTTACATATTTTCTAACAAAATTTTGTTGAAATATTTGCTTATGAAAACATGAAATAAACGAGGGAGACAATCTTTAACATGGGATCAAATGGTAATATTTTAAAGTCTTTAACAAGGATAAGCAATAAAGCCTAATAAACAACTGTGCCTGTTTTACAGATTTTTTCCAAGGACCTGAATTGTCGCTACCCACCGAGTCATGAGTTATGATTAAATAAAAAGATCTGCAAATTTCAAGACCATTCTACCATCATTATCAGTTTCATGGGAAGCTCTTCACTGTATTTAAAAGATTGATATACCGGCCTAAAATATCAGTGCAGACGATACTGTCATGGTTAACTGATGGCAGGGATGGCTTTGACGTAAATAAACATCGTCGATGTGACGTTTGATTGTTAATCTCGGTTTTGTTTGCCTTTAACCTTTAAAGCTATAGTTGAGCAGTGAATAAAATTCTATTCTATCCGGTTAGCTACTTCTTCGATGGTTTCTTTTCCTACCTATAAACCAAGCACACAACCACTAGGCTAAAAGGACTAGTTATACTGGTCAGTTATAAACTCTATGCTTTATACATGTTTACACCGCACATATTGGCCGTAACACTACTTAATTTTTGCAGAGGTGTAGACATTGCACAATTATTGACATAACTTGGCCGACCAGGTTCATGATTACATGTTTTAGAGTTTCTAATAATGTGTTAAGCAGATTGTTAGTAGGCCTACTAATTATATCTGAGGCGCGACACGCATTTTATAGGGCAGATGTAAGCAGGAAAATTCCAAATCATTGGGAAAAACGAGCTTTTGTTCTTAGAGGAGTATGCATATGCCAACAATATATATAAAACTATGGCTAGCCTGGACACCTAAGCAGGTAACTTAGGCTAAGTTACCTGCATTGGTGTCCAGGCTAGCCATAGTTTTCTATTTTAGCAAAGTCGCTAAGGACACTTTATGGATGAGGCAATACAATAAATGATTGTTTACATCAGACAGGTAGACTCCCATAGCGAGGCATGTTCTACAGAACCCTATATTTTAGTAGTTGTTAATAATGTGATACTATTTACTATACCAAAATTAATTACAGCTAGCATCGGTTGTACCGCAGAGGTAATAAGTCTTTAATTTGGGACAAGTGAACCAGTGCCCTACATATGCGAAAGTTTAATTTTCCAAAGTTTGTATGCACTAGGGTCTTATATGACACGCAAATAGTGTAAGTTAAGACTGCGAGGTTGTTGGAGGATGTCTTGAACCTCCTCTGAGCTATGACGAGGCAAACAAAGGACTCCTTCTTCTATGTTTTAATGAGCTTATTTCCTCTGCTGGATTCGGAAAAATCAACACGGATACATATAAAACTGTTGGCCGCATGTCAAACAGAGCAGACTTTGATCACACTATTACTCCGCCTGATCTGCACACTCACACTTTGCTCAGGCACGTTCATCCAATGTCTAACGTTTTGCGGTAAATGCGAGTATGGATCAGTCATTATAAGAGGAAGGTTGTCTCAGAGCTCTAATGCGCATGCCCTGAACAGTCGGAGACCATGCGGAATGTGATTGAGGAATATGGCACAAAGATAATCACCGGTCGAACTGCGAGCTCGGTGTTGTCCTTGTGTGCTGACATACCCGGCATGCCCAGTTAGTATATATGCATGTGTATATTATTTTGAAACCCTGATTTCTGGTGGTATACGGGTGTAAGAAGCAGAGGGCTCTGTCATCCATCGTCGACTGCCAGCACTTTCAGACGACATATCGTTCGAAACCAATGACCTGATTAGAACCAAATTTGCTATAGAGCATTCAAAACTTAGAAGAAAGAAAAGTAGCTTTTAATATCATGGTCCGCAGCTCGAGGCTGAAGCTAAGAAATTGTTTCTTGTCCCCATGTGTTCATCATCTTATCTTTAGCTGTTAAGGCTACCCTGCAGGCATATGACGTCAAAATGACGTCGCATTGACGTCGATGCGACGTCGTTACGTCGCATCGACGTCAGTACGACGTCATGTCAACGTCATGTGCCTGCTGGGTATGTACACCCTACAGGGGGTAAAATGACAACGGGAAAAGCTTGTCCACATACCAAAACCTACAATTCTCACTGGATCTTGCTGAAACAAGTCTCGAACCTATGAGCAGCGACCAACAAAATTGGGATAATGCTTTTTACTGTTGTTAGTAAGTGACCAATAATGCTTTATACTGCGTCGGCATGTATGGCTCGGGGGTGCTGCTCGTTGCCTGCTGAGACCTGCCCTGCTCGTCGCCTGCCGAGACCTGCCCATCACCTACTTCTTTCAAACTTTTTGAGTTGAGCGACACTGAACAAGTTAAATACAGAAAGGCGCGTCTGTCGCACTATATTTGGTAAAGTTACGTTTACATTATACATTCATTGACCTTTGTTGAGGTGAATATGCAGTTTATTGACCTGCAAACAACATATTGACCTACGCGAAAGTACAATGACGTCCGCGTAAAAATAATACATGTATTCAATGACTGACCGGTGAATAATCCCAAAATACTGACCGGCACGTGACGTGAAATCAGCCAGTGAAGTTATGTATTACATCTTGGTCATATAATAAAAAGCATTACTGCTGGTCACTGCACATTATAAAGCATTATTGTTGGTGGTCACTGCACATTTGTTTCAACGGCATTGAAAACGTAATATTGTGACAAATCAGGGAATGTTGTGAACTCAAGAGAATGACTCAGACCCATATGGACCTCTTGTTTTAAAAAATGATCATATATTGAACCAAACAAGCAGTTAAATCGTGTTTAAAAACTAGGCCTTTTGAAGTTACCCATATTTCTATGGTGGCTGGTTTGTGCCATTTCGTCTTTTCGTCTTTTCGCCGCGAAAAGACGCCACGCGAAAAGACTAAAAGACGAAAAGACGCCATGCGAAAAGACGAAAAGACGAAAAAACGCCAGGCGAAAAGACGAAAAGACGAAATAACGCCATGCGAAAAGACGAGAAGACGAAACCCGCCACACGAAAAGTCGAAATTTCAGCGCGAAAAGACGAAAAAACGCCATGCGAAAAGACGCCATTTGAAACTCTTAATTTGTCGTCTTTTCGCGTGGCGTCTTTTCGTCTTTTCGTCTTTTCGCCTGGCGTCTTTTCGTCTTTTCGTCTTTTCGCATGGCGTTATTTCGTCTTTTCGCGTGGCGTTATTTCGTCTTTTCGTCTTTTCGCATGGCGTTATTTCGTCTTTTCGTCTTTTCGCGTGGCGTTATTTCGTCTTTTCGTCTTTTCGCGTGGCGTTATTTCGTCTTTTCGTCTTTTCGCATGGCGTCTTTTCGTCTTTTCGGCGCGAAAAGACGAAATAACGAAATGCGAAAAGACGAAATAACGCCACGCGAAAAGACGAAATAACGCCATGCGAAAAGACGAAAAGACGAAAAGACGCCAGGCGAAAAGACGAAAAGACGAAATAACGACACACAAATACCCTTCTATTGATAACTGTATTGATTCCTGTATTGATTCCTGATACTAAGACAGTTTGTCTGAGTAACCAATATAGACTCATATCAGACTACTGCAAACGCAGCTACAGAAGCAGTCTGATGACAGAATTTGCCACTGAAATGCTTTTTTTTAAATATATAAAATATATCTTTTTAACAGCTAAAAATTGTAAGGATAGACTATAAAATTAACGTGCACTGGGGTCGGCAACATTTTCGGTCAGTATGGTACCGTTTAAGATTGAATAACAAATTTGTGCCTTGTTGAATGAGATCAAACACAGATATAATCAAGATAATCAGTCAAGTCAAGCAGCAGTCTTATGAAAATTAGAAGGGATTTGCCACTGAAACTCTATTTTATCCGACAGAAAAATAAAACTTGTTAAAAGTGAAAAGGATAGCTATAAGTATTAGTATGGGGTCGGCAATAATTACAGTTATTGATTAAAAAATCTGGGCCATGTTGACTTAAAAATTAGCAGACGCAAATTTGCGCATTGAGGAGCATAGGCAGACCTAGTACATTGTTTTCGCAAGCATTTTTGAGAAATACCGTCAAACCTGTCTTAAGGGGTCACCCAAGGGAAGGACAAAAAGTGGCTACTTAAGACAGTTGACCCCTTAATACATTTCATTTGCACTGTATTTTGGTTCAAAGGACCAAGAAAAGGTGGCTGCTTAAGCGAGGTGATCCCTTAATAGAGGTGACCACATAAGCAGGTTTGACTGTATAGCTGACCATAAGCAGGTTTGACTGTATAGCTGAATGTATGCCGGGCCGCGTAGAGCAATCGGTAGGGCACCTGACTCATATGTCAGAGGTTCTGGGTTCGTTCTGGGTTCGATACCTGGTCTGGCCACATACTTTCGTTTCTCCTTCCGCTGATTCAAGAAGGGCAGTTGTCAGTTACTGGCGAAAGAATGTGCACTTAGTACTGGTTAACCGCTTAGGAGGTCTAAGCCTGCCCAGGAATAGTGTGGTTAGGTTAACTGACCGTCCCGACATGACCATAGATGTTTACTGCGGACGTTAAGCAATAAATCAATCAATCAATCAATCAATAGCTGAATGTATACACCTCCAAGAAAGATCTCTCTAATATTGAACATTTTGTCCCCTTCTGTCATATTTACAAAGAGGAACAACTTTTGTGACATTCTCTTTGCTTCCCAAGATAGGAAAGTGAAGCAAACAGAAAGTTAGATTCTTAAATAGGTCTACTCTTCAAGGAAAGAATGTGCTCTTAGAGGACCAAATTCTACTTTCAAGAGCTGACCCTCCTTAAGTAAGGAGGCAAAAATGCAAAATTGCTTCCCATTGAGAGTGGTCCCGTTCACCTTAAGCAAAGATACAAATATGTTGACGCCTGTGTCTCCATGCATCCTACGTAAAATAACCGTTTTTTTTTTTTTTTTTTTTTTTTTTTTTTTTTAATTTGAACAAGTAGATTTTAATATCTCGAGCTGTATCATAACATACGCAGAATGGTTACCAATGCAGAGCCTGACCAGACCACTGTTTTCCTAGGACACATATGTCCTAGGATTTAGGATCATAATGGTAACATGGTCCAAATTTATTACTTAATGCTAGCATCTAATCTACTAAATGTATTTTCTGAGTAAACTGTGTTACAATATTATTGTTCAAACTGAGAGATCGAGAGAACTGGGTAAAATGTCCCACCAATGCTAAGGTCATATGAAGACATGACCTCGCGGTTTAGAGTCACATCTGAAGGACCACTGAGGCGAGTTTGTGTGTGTGTGTGTGTGTGTGTGTGTGTGTGTGTGTGTGTGTGTGTGTGTGTAGAGGGGGCGGGGGTCGAACTGACTGCAACCGCTAGTCTAGTCTAGTCTAGTCTATCCCATAATCTTGTGAGGTCGTTGGGGCACCACAGATGACTCTACAACACTCCTTTTCCACCTAGTCCTGTCTTCAGCTGCCCTAGTTGAGCTAGCAAAATCCATCCCTGTCGTTTAAAGAAGACGTGTAGAGGAAGTAACGGTGGTTGTGCCCCTTTGTAAAAATGGCGGAAGGGGGCACATTTTCAATATAAAATTCTTATATATTGGGACACATATGCGAAAGCCAAAGAGAAGTCTAATCAGGCTCTGCTCTGTCTGCGATTGGCACGTCTTTAGAAAACTATAAACTTGTTCAAATTTTGGGGTAGCTGCAGTTAAATGTATGTCAAATTAGGGAAAATACTGTATCATTATTTTTTCATATCATAACACTTACAGCGATGTGCAACAATGTTTCAATGTTTGTATAGACACCTTCGTCTTCCATAGGTTGAGAGAGATTACATGGTCAACAAGTGGTTAATCTTTTAGGCAGTTTAAGATCAAAATTAAGATATGTTGAAACTTGTTTGGAGTATTTTACTCCAAAACATTAGGACGGCTCCTTTTCTTTTCTGCCCGTTCAGTAGAAATACCATAATGACTTCTTTCCTCATATTTTTGGTAATGTTTTTAAAAGAACAGTTTAGCGGCAAAAACTGCAAACCGTGATTAGTACACTTCTTTACAGATTGCATTCTGATCAGGGTCTACACAGTTTAAAAAAGAAACACCTGTCTAAGTTTTCAAAGTATTAACTGCATTTAGAATAGGATTTATTGATACATCTTAATGCAAAACACGTGATGCGAAAAGACGAAAAGACGCCATGCGAAAAGACGAAAAGACGAAATAACGCCACGCGAAAAGACGAAAAGACGAAAGAACGCCACGCGAAAAGACGAAAAGACGAAATAACGCCACGCGAAAAGACGAAAAGACGAAATAACGCCATGCGAAAAGACGAAATAACGCCATGCGAAAAGACGAAAAGACGCCAGGCGAAAAGACGAAAAGACGAAAAGACGCCACGCGAAAAGACGACAAATTAAGAGTTTCAAATGGCGTCTTTTCGCATGGCGTTTTTTCGTCTTTTCGCGCTGAAATTTCGTCTTTTCGCGTGGCGGGTTTCGTCTTTTCGTCTTTTCGCATGGCGTTATTTCGTCTTTTCGTCTTTTCGCCTGGCGTTTTTTCGTCTTTTCGCATGGCGTCTTTTCGTCTTTTCGTCTTTTCGCGTGGCGTCTTTTCGCGGCGAAAAGACGAAAAGACGAAATGGCACAAACCAGCCACCATATATTTCTTCTTAGGTCAACTTCCAGTTCGGACTTGCAAGTTCTATGTGTTTAGATCTATGAGGTGCCGTTTTACTATAAATTACGTATTTTTTATATCATAAATTCCATTTTTGATCTCACAAATTCGATTTTTTATATCACAAAATACGTTTTTTTTTTGTTTTTTTTTTATATATATATCAAACAATAAGCTTGATTTTTTTATATCACACATTCTATTTTGTGATATCACAAATTCTATTTTGTGATATCACAAACTCTATTTTGTGATATTATGAAATATGTTGTGATCACAAAATAGGGATTTTATAGTAAAAGTAAAAAGTATGCAAAGACCAGGAACTGAAACAATCAAAATCTAAATCCAGCCCTCAAACCATAGTTGGAAACAACTAAGATTACAAATAATCAAGATACAGATAACATATGGCCAACCGAGTGAGCAGCTTGTTCCCAAAAGGTGGCCACTCAGCAACCCAAACTGAACCAAAAATAATAAGAACATACATAAGGTAAAACATCACAGAAACTCTGACACCAAAAACAGGCAACAAAGAACCACAACAGAACTACCGCCTTGGAACGGTCAGTAATGAATTACTGGGGGGCTTAAGTCGATTTTACAGGCCCAACCTCACCCTCAGTTTCTGAAGTGGTACAAAACATTTAGTTGGTTGTTCGGTTCGCATGATAACCCTCTAACTCGTCAATGAATCATCACGGTAAACACATAAATCAAATTTCAACACCATGAAGAAGCAAAGACGAGGACTCAACAGATACAACGGGCCGTCTGACAGGTGGAGATCCCTGTCCTGCCAAACAACCCCACTGGAAATCTGAAGCAAAAGAAGGTCACCAGTTGAGCCCCGGTGGACCAAGCAACAGACAAAAAGGCTCCGGTCCCAACCAACTAAAATATATAGCTTTAGGTCGGGGCCATCATAGAGTCTGACGACCGATCCCCCGGTGCTTTATATAGATCTACAACCAAAATCATAACAGCTGTACTTTAACTGTAACATGCTACGTTTCCGTTTTCACATTCTGCAAACAATAAAAATTGAAAACAGTAAATTAACTTTAAACATATTCACACTGGTCTGGCATTCAACACAGGTAACGAAGACAACGTACATTAATCTTGCTTGTTCCGCTCATCAGGATAAGTTTGTTTCAGAAGTATAGTCTCACGGACCATCCGATCCCCGGCTCTTGAAATAGGAATCAAAAGTTTTACTGAATTCGTATGCATATTCAAGAAATGCTTGAAAACAATTTTTATCCTACAACGTCTAGGCAACGAATCGGTAAATGAACTTATTCAAGCACTGCATTTATACTAGACGGAATTTCTTCAAAAATCTGGTCTGACTAAGAGGTATGACAAACTGCCGGGTCCGTAAGAATAGTAGTTTGAAATTAATCTAAGAGGTATGCGAAAAAATCAAATTTTATAGTACGTTGCCTTCGGGCCTGTGATGAATGCCAGACCAGTGTGATATTACGAGTAGCAGTCAAAAATATTCGCTACAAGTCGCATCACTTTATTATAACCGATATTCACGGTTTTAAATTTTTCACTTTGATGTAACGTCTGCACATTGCATAATTATGTATGCTTTTGATCATCAGTATAAACAAATTTTATTCGTTTAAGTGATAGCATACATATCTACAGTCAATGTCCTATAAAGAAACTTAAAGCTTAATTATTTGAACCATTTCCTGAAATCCATATCAAACTGGAAATGATTTGAATGGTTACAATATATACCAAGGTGGATGATCACATGTTTTCTTTCGCCATTTCTTACGTCATTTTGTTGCAAATGAAGATTTTGGATGCAAGCCCTTCCCCCTCCCCCCATCACCAGACCCCCCTCCCCGCCCCCCCCCCCCCCGCCCCCCGCATACCCACACACCCACCACCACCACACACACACAAAAATTGTCCGCACAAAATGTTTCTGCATAAATGCGTGCTGAAAATGTCAGTATTTTGAAACTAAATGATACCACTTTGGCATCCTGGGGGAAATCAAAGATACAAGATGGCGTCCAAGATGGCCACAAAGGTATAAAATTCTCAATATCTTCTTAAGTATATTGGCTAGAAACATACTTTTGGTGAATACATATAGGTCTTGAGATCGAGGAATCGAATAAGCATATTAAAATTTATTTCAGACGTAACTTTCATATCAGTTACATTAAACTGGCGGACAACCAACTGGGCACACAAGGTCAAATCGACCTTGATTCAACCTTGATTCAACGTCACGACGTTAAATCAAGGTTGATTCAATGTTTAGTTAACCTTGTTTGCCTGCTGGGAAGATGGCCACCAAAGCATAAAACCTCCATATCTTCTTCAGTATATGGCACGGCCGCTTATCTCCGTCAGCACAACACCGTGTTGCGTATAGGAAAATGTGCAGGAGATTTCCGGTGGTTCTGCAGGCGATTCGAAAATAAAGGTCACGAAAGGTAGGTGTCTCGGTTTAAAAGGGATATATTCTTTTCCAGCGTAAAACAAAAGAAAAGGAAAATGTCATGCAACCCTTCAATCGTTTTTCTATGAATACGAGTCTTGGTCGAAGCCAGATTCTCAGTTATACAACAGATTTCCATTTTTTCCCGGAGGAGGTCATGGAGGTGGCCGTTTTGTTGACATGCAAACATTTCAAATTTGCATTCCTGAAGTCGCCGAGTATTTATGTTTTCATCTATCACCTGTATATTAAAGGTCTCTCATATAAGTACCAGTTACGAGCCTAAACAGAATTTGCTACCTTCCTTCAGCCAAGATAATGAAAGTTGTTGTGGTATTCGTGATCCAGGAGATCGGTGGTGCTGAAGGCGATAGGTGGCGGTGCAGGAGATTGTTTTATGTTGTGCCACCAATGACTGTTTTTAACTGTTTTATAACGTAAACAATGTAGTAGCATGGCATGGTACAGATTCGCACAGCTTTCAGATTCGTACACTTGGCTGTACAATGCCTCTGCTGCATTAAGCATGCTAACTAAAATGAAAATAACGACTCCAGCAATCAGGAGATTGAATTATCAGTCAATCATTTGCACTGCTAAGCTTCTGTTAGAACTAAATGGTACGAAAGTAATGCTAGTTTGTCAATTGGGTACTTACATTCGTCCCACTTTCTTTGTTTAATTACATTGTGCACATGGCCACCAATCCAGCTCATTCATCGCATATACCAATGGGGCAAAACTTTCTTTTCCTTATTTTTGAGACCAAAATTCGATAAAACAGGCAATGCTATGCGATGGGACATTCATTGGAATTTTGGACACAGGTATTGGTTTATAAAGACTTTTATGCTTGACCGTTTGAAATGCTTTGTAGCGGAGAAAAGGGCACTTTCCCCAACTTCAACGCAGATTCTCCTTTCAGTCTGTGATCCAGAGCATTACTTTTAAGGTATGTTGTAGGTCGAAATCAAGGTTATCACGGGGTCGTTTTGTGGCATGTCACTTTGATAGAGACCAGCGAAACAGATAACTTGTTTTCAAAAATCATGACTCAAACAAAGATTCATCCTGCAACACATGTTTTGGGCCTTTGGTGGCACAACATAAAACAATCTCCTGCACCGCCACCTATCGCCTTCAGCACCACCGATCTCCTGGATCACGAATACCACAACAACTTTCATTATCTTGGCTGAAGGAAGGTAGCAAATTCTGTTTAGGCTCGTAACTGGTACTTATATGAGAGACCTTTGATATACAGGTGATAGATGAAAACATAAATACTCGGCGACTTCAGGAATGCAAATTTGAAATGTTTGCATGTCAACAAAACGGCCACCTCCATGACCTCGCTCCGGGAAAAAATGGAAATCTGTTGTATAACTGAGAATCTGGCTTCGATCAAGACTCGTATTCATAGAAAAACGATTGAAGGGTTGCATGACATTTTCCTTTTCTTTTGTTTTACGCTGGAAAAGAATATATCCCTTTTAAACCGAGACACCTACCTTTCGTGACCTTTATTTTCGAATCGCCTGCAGAACCACCGGAAATCTCCAGCACATTTTCCCATACACAACATGGTGTTGTGCTGACGGAGATAAGCGGCCGTGTATGGGCTAGAAATATAATTTCGGCGTCTGCAGATAAATTATTGAGGTCTAGGAATTGATTGAGCATAAAATTGACTTAAATGCACACAGATAACACAAAAATGGCGGACAAGATAGCAGGCGGATGAAGCAACGATAACGGTACTGAATGTCCAAGAAATAGAGGCTCCTACACGAATAGACATTTCATATGAAATTTATGAAACGAGTCTTCGGCGAGTTTTATAAACTTCATATGAAATGACCACGAGTGTAAAATTCTGTTTATCATATGACAATGACAAATGGGATTTTAACGCCTTCAAACTGAACATTATTTCAAAAAGAAAACGCAGTGTTGTCATGGACGTTGTCAATGACGTTACATGTGCGCGCCAAAGTGTTATTACACGTGTGGTCATACGATTTTTGTAACACGACCTTATCCACAGAATAATAGCGACGTCATGTGATAAATGCACTTTTCGATTGCCGAATTCAGATTTTCCTTTTCGAAATCCGGAATTTTGAATTTTTAATGTATATAAAATCAAAATTAAGTTTAAAAAAACTGCTCCATTTTAAGGCGCTTTGTATTCTATTTTTAATCTTGAGCGCACTATTTGTCCAGCTCAGGATCCGATATTAAAGCATGAGTAGATGGATTCTGTTTTTTTCTTGTTTAGGCAATATTTAAATGATGTGACAGAGGGCGCTTGTTTCGTATCTTCAGGAAGCTTATTCTAGGCTTTAAGATAGAGGTGTAAAAAGAATTATAGAAAAGAATTGTATTTGCATGAAAAGTTTGAATATGGCGCCGATTCCTAAATTAGGATGGGGCAACATCAGTAAGCTACTTGAATGTAAGTCCTTATTTATTTATTTTGTGCGTGAAATGTGGTTATTGAATGTTTAGTACGTCTTCCAATCCATGCTCGGCGGAGAGTTTTTCAATGCTGCAGTGCACCCATTATTATTAACAGGTTCATTATGAAAAGTGTCATTTTTTGTTTGTTTGTTTGAACCACGGTGGGGGGGGGGGGTCACTTGGTCTTTACAGGGGTACAGAATGTGCCGCTGGAACTCTGATAACCCATACTATTCATGTATAACACAAATGCCAAAATATATACCTATTCATGTAGTTTGTATCAAATCCGGAACCTATTCATGTATACTGCAGAAAAAGTGCTTAGTTTAGCCCATGGATTTGCCATTAAGCCTTGAAGAAAATTCAAGAAACTAGTTGAAATATACCCTGATTTCTAATGGAAGTGACCCCCTAGGTTTAGTTTAAACATATTTTACTGTCTTAGAACTAACAATAGGGTTGGGCTACAAGTTCTACCAACATTAGTTACAGCCCTTCCCTTAGAACAGTATATACAAATCGTCAACTAGGCTACACCATAATAAAATAAACAGAGAATATGTAGATGAGTAAACAAAACAAGTAGCCCAAAGGGCAACAATTGCTCACCTGAGAGACACTGTAAACCTATAGGGATATTTAAGATGCTCAAGGGCAGCTAACTCCACAGTCAGTGGTCCAATCAGGCTGAAAATTAAACTCATCCAAAACATATTGTATGCCCTCATTTAATATATGCAAGTTTAAAAAGTATCCAATCAAGAGCACAATAGACAGAGCTGTCAAGGGCAGTTAACTTCGTAGTGGTTGGCCTGATCTGGCCAAAATTTGAACTTGTTTAAGATATTATGCATTTCCTCATTACCTGCAAGTTTGAAAAGGATCGGATCAGTAGAAACCAAGAAAAAGTGGAGACATTGATTTTTTGGATGCTCAGGGCAGGTACTCCATAGTCAGTAGTGAGATCTAGCCGAAATGCTAACTAATCCAAGCTTTTATGCATATCCTCATTACCTGCAAGTATGAAGAGGATCCCATGAAAAATGAAAATGTGATGGCATTGTTTTCTCCATTATAACACTATGGCATTTTTTTCAAATGCTCAAGGGCAGCTAACTCCGTAGTCTGTGCTCGAATCCGGCCAAATTTCGAACTCATCCAAGTTATGTATGTCATCATTACCTGCAAGTATGATAAGGATCTAATCAAAAACCTTGATTGCAGCACCCTGAAAGTCAAACTTGCTCGAGATATTGTCATGCCCTACATTTGTGTGAAATTATTTTAGAATCCTTTGAGAAATGTAGGTGCTAGAGCGATGACAAAGTTTTTCTAAAAATAGCCACAGTGACCTTGACCTTGGGCACAGCACCCTGAAAGTCGATCTTGCACGAGATATTGTCATGCCCTACATTTGTGTCAAGTTATTTTAAAATCCATTGAGAAATGTAGGTGCTAGAGCACTGACAAAGTTTTTCTAAAAATAGCCAAAGTGACCTTGACCTTGGGCGCAGCACCCTGGAAGTTCAACTTGCTTGAGATATTGTCATACCCTACATTTGTGTCAAGCTATTTTAAAATCCATGGAGAAATGAAGGTGCTAGGGCGATGACAAAGTTTTTCTAAAAATAGCCACAGTGACCTTGACCTTGGGCACAGCACCCTGAAAGTCGAACTTGCTTGAGATATTGTCATGCCCTACATTTGTGTGAATCTATTTTAAAATCCATTGAGAAATGTAGGTGCTAGAGCGCTGACAAAGTTTTTCTAAAAATAGCCACAGTGACCTTGACCTTGGGCGCAGCATCCTGAAAGTCGAACTTCCTTGAGATATTGTCATGCCCTACATTTGTTTGAATTTATTTTAAAATCCATTGAGAAATGTAGGTGCTAGAGCGCTGACAAAGTTTTTCTTAAAATAGCCACAGTGACCTTGACCTTGGGCGCAGCATCCTGAAAGTCGAACTTTGTCATGCCCTACATTTGTGTGAAGTTATTTTAAAATCCGTTGAGAAATGTAGGCAATAGAGCGATGACAAAGTTTTTCTAAAAATATGTGATGACGCTGTTTTCTCCATTATAACACTATGGGATTTTTTTCAAACGCTCAAGGGCAGCTAACTCCGTAGTCTGTGCTCAAATCCCGCCAAATTTCGAACTCATCCAAGCTCTTATGTATGTCATCATTACCTGCAAGTGTGATAAGGATCTAAGCAAAAACAGTTGAGAAAACGTGATGACGCCATTTTCCCCATTATAACCCTATGGGATTTTTTTCAAACGCTCAAGGGCAGCTAACTCCGTAGTCTGTGCTCGAATCCGGCCAAATTTCGAACTCATCCAAGCTCTTGTGTATGTCATCATTACCTGCAAGTATGATAAGGATCTAATCAAAAACAGTCGAGAAAATGTGATGACGCCATTTTCCCCACTATAACCCTATGGGGGCTATCTGTTGCCATGGAAACCAGAGTTCTGAGCTGATCGGCACCAAAACCTAATGCAGCCTTTCCCCCACCCAAATGATGCTTCAGATAAAATTTGATTGCGATCGACCCACTGGTCTCTGAGATATTTATGTTTGAAAGTGTTGACGCACCCACCCACCCACCCACGCACGCACGCACGCACGGACGGACGACGGCTCGACTCCCATCCTATAAGCTCACCTCTGAGCCTTCGGCTCAGGTGAGCTAAAAAAGTATAAGAAAAAAAAGAATAATGATAATAATAATAAATAATAATAATAATAATAATAATAATAAAAACAATAATAAGAAGATAATAATGATGATTATTAAAACATGAGGCCGAACAACCTAGGGATAACTCTCCTCCTGTTCAGGAAGTCACTGCCACCACCGGGAAGCAAACAACACAACTAGGCTCTAGGGGTAACGCCACTGCTCTGTCACAATACAATCGATAGTAGTAATAATAGCCCATAATAATAACCCAGCAGGCCCATAACGTCGAAAAGACGTCGCATTGACGCCGTTTCGACGTAATGATGCCGCATCGACGTCAGTTCGACGCCATCTCGACCCCAGGTGCCCGCTGTGAATAGTTATAATAATAATATACGCAAACAGGCCGTCATCACCACATTATTCGGCTTCATGTTGGTTTAGTACATGCTTGGTTCCGCCTCCTCCGTCAGCTTGGAAAGAAAACGTGCATCTGAAAGGGGTATCACATTATCTAAGACGCCCCGTGTTTTATATAACTTAGGGTCTCTAACATCAACGTGTTATTATCAGAATTATTAAGGTTATCTTTTCCATATAGAAGTGCGTTTAAACTAAGTGGGTGATAATGTCTTGTTCTTCTGAAGAGAATGAGTCGCTGATTATCGAAAAGCGGACACTCAAAAAAGTAATGAGTGGCTGTTTCATTATCGGTATTACAAGAACAAAGTGGTGACACTTTTAGATGATTTCGAAATAAATCATAATTTAGATTACTACAACAGTTACGAATTCTGCAGTGGATCACTGATAGATATCTATTTACCTTACTTGAAGAGGTAGTTATTTTGGGGAACAATGTTGTTTTCAAGGAGTTTCTAAATCCTTCAAAGGAGCCAATCTCTCTTACAGAACTGTCTAAGCTATTCCACAATGCAATGGAAGAAGGGATACAACTTTTCCGGAAAGTACGAGTTCTGATAGTCATAAAATCATTTGCATTTCTAAGGGGATAAACAGAAACATCACGAACTAATGGGGGATAAGATCAGATATATAATCAGGAACCAAGTTATTATTACATTTGTACATAAAACATAATTTTTGAAATTTTCTTCTTTCTGAAAGTGGAGCCCACCCACACTCTTGATATAAATAGTCTAAAGAAACTGAGCGGGTAAGGCCGGTAACTATTCTAGCTGCTTCATTTTGGAGTTTCTCGAGAGAATTGAGATCTTGGATAGTACAACCATCCCAAACTATAGATGAATATTCCAAGATAGGTCTCACGTATGCAAAGTATATTTGATTAAGTGCGGCTCTCGACAATGTGAACTTGAGCCTGCGCATGATACATATAACTCTATTCGCAGATTTAATAATGTTTTGTATGTGGTCATGCCATCGACCCTTGTTGTTTAGAGTTATTCCTAAGTGTTTATGATTGTCAACAAAAGTTATTGGGGTATTATCAAAGAGCAGGTGTGGGACTTCGATTTGGGAAAGTCTGAAAGAGAACAACATCGCTTCAGTTTTGTTGGGATTAAATGTCACCAGCCATCGCCTAGCCCATTGTGTGATAATGGCCAAATCATGATTAATGACACCTTCCAAGTCGTCCAGGTTTGAAGCAGAAAAATATAGAGAACTATCGTCAGCAAATAGCCTAGTTAGACTTAAAAGATATTCAGATATATCATTAACGTATATAAGGAAAAACAGAGGACCAAGTACGGAGCCTTGACGAACACCCGCAGTTACACTTCGAAAGGAAGAGAAAGATGAGTTTATAATGACCCTTTGTTGACGATTTGATAAGTAACTATTGATCCATTCGAGGAGGGCGCCGTCAATACCATATTGTTTAAGTTTGAATAAAAGACCTGTATGCCATACGCGGTCAAATGCTTTAGAAATGTCACAAAAGACCATACATGAATATTGTTTCTCGTCTAAAGACTGACAAATATGGTGAAAAATATCAACCAGCTGGTAAGTGGTCGAATGTCCAGGAAGAAACCCGGATTGGTACTTATAAAAAATATCATTTGATAATAGATAATTGTGAATCTTTTTAAAAACTAGTCTTTCCATTACTTTAGCAACATTACTTATTAAGGATATGGGTCTGTAGTTTGAGGTGAGTGTTTTATCATCCTTTTTGTATACAGGTAAAACAAGAGATTTTTTTTCCAGGGAGACGGAAAAGAACGGTAATATAAAATTCTATTGAACAGTAAACAGAGGGGTTTTATTACACTATGAACAGTTCCTTTAAGCATCTTGTTACTGATTAAGTCAGGACCAATAGCTTTATTTGGATTCAAATTTTCAATAATATCCTTAATTTCATTTTCTTCAATAACTACAGTAGTAAGTTGAGAATTAGTTTTCAATTCAAAAGGCGGCAAACTTGCTTGTTCATCGTTAACAGACGAAATTGAGGCAAAATAATCGTTAAAACAATCCGCTTTAGCTTCATCTGAAGAATGGACAATTATACTCCCATCAGCAGACTGAGAACACAAGGGCGGAACAGAAGAAGTTTTACTATTACCTTTAACGAAGTGTCGTATAATTTTCCAATAATTTTTTGAACAGTTGTCTGTGTTTTCGTTCACCTGTTGTGTGAATGGTGGTTTTATTTATTTATTTATTTTGGTTGGGGTAGCTGAATTACTACTTACCTGCGAAAAAGCTATTCATTCAGTTTTTTTATGAATTTATGTATATACTTCTTTCCCTTTTGGTTTTAGGGGCAGAATAAGGGATCCGACTGTATTACATGTAGTTCCTGATCATTGCCAAGCTTGGCACTATCATCGAATGCACGCTTTTGAAATAATACGAGGGTCCTTCAAAAAGTTCTGTCATTAGTGGTGGATTTCTTAACTGAAGCCTTTTATCAAAATGTTTCTATTACAAACCTTTAAAGTATTTCCCTTTACCGAAACATATTTTATACCAATTTACCAAGTTTTAATAGTTAAATAGTTTTTTTCTTGTTGTTGTTTTTTGTATCTGTTGGAGACATTGGAATATAGCGCTGCCAAGAGAACTTTTGGAAATGTATGTCTTCCCAAAAAGCATTTTCAGAAGTTTTGGATATAAACAAAAAGTCACATGGAGTCAGATCTGATAAGCAGTTCGATGGTTTATAACATGAATGTTTCCGGACGCCAAGAAAGCTTTAACATTCCCACACTTGTGGGGGCGTTGTCATGAATCAGATGGACACTTGACTAGCCTTTGCAGGACGCTTCTTGCAAGTCCCGCGGAATGCAACAGTAAGTGTGGCTCGGAAAGGGATGCTCGTTGCCTGCCGACACCTTTCTTTCAAACTTTTGGGGTTTAGCAACACTGAAGAAGTTAACTACAGAAACGCGCGTCTGTCGCACTAAATTTGGTATGGATACATTTATATTGCAATAAAAACTTTTCATTTTTTTTTCAACACTAGAAGCATCCAGTAACTGAGTGACACGATGGACATGGCATCTGAGTGACTGACCCACTAAATTAAAAAAAAATAGCACACACTGTCTTCTTTGTCATGTTTGTACTGATTGCTATTTTGGCAATACATGGCCGTGTTTCATCTGTTCTTTTCCATTGCTTTTTGTCATCCCTCTGTGGTTTCAAACCTGTGTTCAAATTAGAATTGATTCGGCTGCTACAACTGTTGTAATTACAGAAGTTCTTTAGGAAGCTGCATTTTTGGCTCGGAGCAAATGAGCTTTATGCCTAATAAGGCGGGCATCATTTTTAACAGAACATTTTCCATTTTTAAAAGATTTAACCCACCTAAATATTGTGCGCATAGAAATGGACTGAGGTCTCTTTATATATTACTAGTTTTATCCAGTCTAGTCTATCCCAAAACATTGTGGGATCGTTCGGGCACCACAGATGAAATTTACAACAATCCCTTTCCACATAGTCCTGTCTTCAGCTACCCTAGTTGAGTTAGCAAAGTCCATCCCTGTTTACTCCTTAATATTGTCTCCCCACCTCTTCTTTTGTCTACTTCTTCTTTTTCCTTTCACTTCATATTACACAGTTCAGAAAATATCTGCTTTGCATCTATACCAAGCACAGTAAGGCATTTTATATAGCGACGAATTTTAGATGTTTCATCCAAGTTACAATGTGACATGTGCATTTTAAAATGAATTTGTACAGAATAAACTGGTATGAATAGCTTGTGAAATCAGTATTCAAGTGCAACAACGAAGCGTTAGTGAATATGCCCCAAAGAAAGCTACGGAAAGCTGCGTCCCTCAAGGCTCTGTTCTTGGGTCTCTCCTCTTTCTTGTTTATGTTAATGATATTTCTGAAAATCTTTTAAGCCTGACAAGACTTTTCGCAGACGACAGCTCTTTATTCTTTTCTTCTACTAATCTAGAAGATATTCAAGGTATCATTAATATTATAAGTAGATTTTAATTCGAACAAAACGGAGGCGATGCTCTTTTCTCTCAAGCCAGTTACACAGTTACCCTCGTTAATGTTCAACAATACGTCTATAGACTTCGTTGACTCTCACAAACACCTCGATGTTACTCTCTCCGACAATGGACAGTGGCATACTCGCATAGAGAATATTTTGTCTTCTGTATATAAAATATTAGGTCTTATGCATAAATTGAAATACACATTTAGTAGAACTGCTCTGAATCAGATTTATATAACTTATATTAGACTCCTGCTTGAATATTCGGTAATTGTATGGGATGGGTGTACTGTACAAGATAATGCAGCTTTAAAAAAAATACAAAATGAAGCTGCAAGAATTGTTACAGGGTTAACAAGGTCAACTTCATTAAACAACTTATACAGAAAATGCTGTTGGGTTTCTTTATCTGAAAGACGTAAGTACCAAAAGTTGTGTTTCATGTATAAATGTTATAACGGTCAGGTCCCAGGATACATATCTGACCTTGTCCCCCCCCCCCCCCCCTTAGTAAGTGAAATTTCTAATTTCCATTACGTAACAGAACGAATCTTTCTTCAATAAGATCAAGAACTGAAATTTTAATAGGTAATGTAGACCTTCGTCAATTCAATTATGGAACAATTTAAGTGATGATACCAAACATGCTCTGTCTTTTATGACATTTCGGAACCATCTTCGAAACCAGATGTTTAATAATAGTAATGTCCCGGATTACTTTCTTAATGGAAATAGAAAACTTTCGATTTTGCATGCTAGATTACGTAATAATTGTAGTGACTTAAACGGAGATCTTTAATTCAATCATTTGTGGACAGATAGATTTTGTGCTTGTAGAAATGATAACGAGTCTAATCTACACTTCTTTCTGGAGTGTGAGAGATTTAACAATCAAAGAATACTTATGTTTAGAGAAACAAGGCCTTTACATCCATTAAGTGTTAACTATTTGTTCTTTGCTAAACCCAACTTTCCTAACGATGAAAAATTTTTTCTTTATCAGGCCGCCCAAAGATATCTTAAAAATACGAAAAGGTTTTCCTAAGCCAAACATACATAATGGTATATGCGACGGTACGAAGACGGGATGTTGGTTCGCAACTCCTTCTTTCTTTCAATTTTTCTTTTGTTTTTCTCTCCTCCTTCATTTTGGCGGTCCATTCTCGACATGTACAAATTTTTTGGCGAACGCACTGCAACATCGTCGTCTCGGTGTCGATGCTATCTTTGTTGTTCCACAAATCAATTGCTATAAATATGTTTGTTTCTTGCCGTGTCTTGCTGTGTTTGATATTGTAGGGTGAGGGCTGTAAATATAATCTTATGACAACTTGTGGCCCACCCCATTGTATATAAAGGCAATAAAAATATGTTCAATCTGAAAGCTACGGAATACCATTAGTGGCAGAACTTTGTTGTAGGTACCTTAGATATTTTCGCTCCATGTTCCTCCGTTTATTAGTTGTGTGTACTGTCCTTATGCTAAGCTTTTACTTGTGTCTCATTAGATTGTTATGTGTTTTTCAGATAATACCGTATAGCATGGGATTAGATTGAAACTCTTTTCGCACTGACAAAGGGGATGGTGTGGAGCCTAGTTCAGTGTTTTGATAGCCTTAAATTGTAAACGCTGCTTTATTCTGGCATTTACTAGCATTGATTCGTTCCTATGTTGTATGCCTGTGTTAAGTTAATATGTGCTAATATTTTATGTTTGTCTTAAACTGTAGCTGCTAGTTGATTATCCATAGACGGGGTGCTCAGATAAGTCAGAGGAAGATCACAATATTTTTGCGGCTTTTAGTATGACCGACAATGGCTGCTGTGTGGAAGCAGTTTAGTAGGGTTGCTGCTCATTTTAACAAATTTATTCTTGTTCGAAATAGTGTCACTCTATGTCGAGTTCGTTGTAGTAAGAAGATTGCAGTAGCTTTGGCATCAGCTGGAATCGCGGCTGCAGCTTCAAACAATGAAGCTAAACTCGAGGTAGACATTGCCACTGCATGAAAATGTGCTCACATTCGGACAAACTCTGTACTCGGCATTGTGTTTTTCTTTATTTCTTTTTTTAGCTCATCTGAGCCATAGGCTCATTTGAGCTATTGTGATTCCCAGTGTGCATCGTCCGTCGTCAACAATTTGCCTTAAATGACATCTTCTCTGAAACCACTTGGCCTAGGGCTTGTCCAGTGAACCTCTACCAAGTTTGTTCAAATAGTGGCCCTTGGGTCCAAAACAGCCCCAGGGCAGGGGGTCTTGGGTTTGAAAGTAAAATATACTTAAAAAATCTTCTTCTTTAGAACTGCTTGGCTCAGATGCTTGAAATTTAGTATGTAGCATTGCCCAGTGGCCCTTCCGCTGATTCAAGAAGGGCAACTTTGTCAGTTACTGGCGAAAGTATGTGCAATTAGTACTCAGGTTAACCGCTTAGGAGGTCTAAGCTTGCCCAGGAATAGTGTGGTTAGGTTAACTGACCATCCCCACATGACCATAGCTGTTTACCATGGACGTAAAGCATCAAACCAAATCAAACCAAACCACCAAGTTTGTTCAAATGGCTGCCCCAGGGTCCAAAATGGCCCCGGGGCAGGGAGTCCTGGGTTTGAACCATAGAAATACATTGAAAAATATTCAAAAATCTTCTTCTTTAGAACCACTTAGCTCAGATGCTTGAAATTTGGTATGTAGCATTTCCTACTGATCCTCTACCAAGTTTGTTCAAATAATGGCCCCAGGGTCAAAAATGACCCTGCCCCAATGGGTCCTGGGGCCGTATTTATAAAACCACTTAAGTTGTTGCTATGCTGTTGCTCAGGCTGAATTTCTATGTTGGAGATTCCCTATAACTATGAAATTTGCTCTAGCGGAACAGTCTGAAAAAGACTGTTCCTCCAGAGCAAATTTCATAGTTGTAGGAAATCTCCTTCATAGAAATTTGGCCTATTTTAGCAACAGCATAGCAACCACTTAAGTTGTTTAATATTGGGTTTGAACCATAGAAATACATAGTAAACTATTAAAAAATCTTCTTCCCAAGAATTGCTTGGCTCAGATGCTTGAAATTTGGTATATAGCATTGCCTAGTTGCCCTCTACCAAGTTTGTTCAAATGGTTGCCCCAGGATCATAAAAAGCTTGAGGCCAGGGAGTCCTGGGTTTGAACCATAGAAATACATAGAAATATTCAAAAATCTTCTTCTTTAGAACCACTTGGCTCAGATGTTTTTGAAATTTGGTGTGTAGCATTGCCTAGTATCTTTTACCAAGTTTGTTCAAATGATGGCCCTGGGGTCCAAAATGGCCCCGTCCCAGGGGGCCTGGGTTTGAACCATAGAAATACATAGAAAAATGTGCAAAATCTTCTTCTTCAGAACCACTTGGCTCAGATACTTAAAATTTGGTATGTAGCATTTCCTGGTGGTCCTTTACCAAGTTTGTTCAAATGATGGCCCCATGTCAAAAATGGCCCCGTCCCAGGGGGTCCTGGGTTTGACCATAGAAATGCATAGAAAAATATTCAAAAATCTTCTTCAGAACCCTAAGGCTCAGATGCTTGAAATTTGGTATGTAGCATGACCTAGTAGTCCTTTACCAATTTTGTGCAAATGGTGGCCCCAGGGACCAAAATGCCAGCAGCAGAGAGTCCTAGGTTTGAACCATAGAAATACATAGAAATGTCTTCAAAAATCTTCTTCTTCAGAACCACTTGGCTCAGATGCTTGAAATTTGGTATGTAGCAATACCTAGTAGTCATTTACCAAGTTTTTTCAAATGATGACCCCTGGGCCTAAAATGGCCCCTACCCAGGAGGTCATTGTCTTGAACCCAGGGCCTGACAAATCCATTGTCCGGCTGCCCGGGACAAGTTAATTTTTTTGCTGGGCAAGTAAAATATTTTCTTACTTGCCCAGCAAGATGTATAAGATATATAGGGAAAACCGAAAAATTTCAGGGTTTTGGAGCAGAATCTATGTACCGGACAAGTAGATCAAATTTTGATTTGTCAGGCCCTGTGAACCATTGCAATACATAGAAAAATCTTCAAAAACTTCTTCAAAACCACTTGGCTCAGATGCTTGAAATTTGGTATGTAGCATTGCCTAGTAGTCCTTTACCAGGTTTGTTCAAATGATAGCCCCAGGGTCCAAAATGGCTCCGTGGCAGGGGGTCCTGGGTTTGTACCATAGAAATACATAGGAAAATAGAAAAAAATCTTCTGCTACAGAACCACTTGGCTCCGATGCTTGAAATTTGGTATGATGCATTGCCTGGTGAACTCCTACAAATTTTGTGTAAATGGTGGCCCTGGGATCCAAAATACCTCAGCGGCAGGGGGTCTTGGGTTTGAAATTAAAATATACGCAAAATCTTCTCCTCAAGAACGCCTTAGTGCAGATGCTTGAAATTTGGTATTTAGCATTGCCTAGTGGTCCTTTACCAAGGTTGTTCAAATGATGGCCCTAGGGTCAACAATGGCCCCATCCCCGGGGGTCCTGGGTTTGAACCATAGAAAAATATTCAAAAATTTTCTTCTTCAGAACCACTTGGCTCAGATGCTTGAAATTTAGTATGTAGCATTGCATAGTGGTCCTTTACCAAGTTTATTCAAATGATGTCCCTAGGGTCCAAGATGACCCCGGGGGGGGGGGGGGGGTCCTGGGTTTGAACCATAGCAATACAAAGAAAAATTTTCAAAATCTTCAGAACCTTTTGGAAATGGTTGCAAACTATCAGGTTTGTTCAAATGATAACCCTAGTTTGACCTTTAACCTTTTTGCTCAGGTGAGCGATTTAGGGCCTCTTGGCCCTCTTGTTTCTACTCTGATTCGGTCAAATCTAATCATGATACCAGTGATTGTTGTTAAAGCAGTAGAAAGTAGATGACATTTCATATTATTGGCCTGTAATCCTGTATACACATTTGCACTTATTCCTGTTCACAACTTCCCATCTGATGTTTTGCAACCTTTGCACTCTGCCAGCCATACACTTTCAATACTCAAATTCAATAAGTGTATAATTGTAATAAGGCACAGATTCAGGTTAAACCTTCTCTGACTAAAACTTTTGGAGACAAAAACAACGACAACAATTGGTGGCTTTTAGCATCAGAGGACATTAGCATTGAAAAACCCCAGATTCTGAGTGCTCATATTCCAGCCTCTTTTGGCATAGTGTTATGGAATTTTCTTCTGTATAATAACCTAATTTCAATAGGAGAAAAATAGGTTTACCAAATGGCATCTCACATTTATGAAATAACCTTCAACTGAAGAACTTTTCTAACAGTTATTTAGGCAGAAATTCTAACAGCAATATATTTTGGCAACAGGACTCATACTGACCCATCAAAACCATGTTTAAAATGCATGCTTATTTTTATTTTGGTTCATACAGGTAAATAAATATGTTAAAGCTTGCAGCAGATAAGAAAAATGCTGTTTTTATAGGATAGAACATATTGCTTTCGGTGACATAAATGCCGCAACTGTGCGGTAGCGGCAAATTGGCATTTTTGACTGCTAATGTACTCTGACCGCTCACACAACGTAAAAAAAGTGAAAAGGTCAGAGACAGCTCAAATTAGTTCAAAGTAGATAATGTGCTGAAGGAGAGCTTAGATCATTAAATTGAAAAGCTCTGCTTCACTTTCGGAGGGAGGTCATGATAGCAGCCAAGATTTTCACTTACGTTTCAGCAACCTGTATCTGCATGTGACTAGGCAACTTAAACAACTCCCAAAGGAAGAGCAAAGTGAGGTTCAAAGTGTACCATGGTTACATCTCCATATTTTTTTCCCACCATATTTCCAAAGGGGAACAACTTTTGTATTTACCTGTTTGCTTTCCTGGACAACAGAGCTCAATCAAAAATTGGATCAACTCTCTTTTAAAGGGAGCAAATTCTTTCTTTTAAGAATTGGCCCCAATTGAGTAGAGAGGATTAAACAATAAATGGTATAGTTGCTTCCATTGAAAGTGTACTCATTTACCTTAAGATCCAATTTTAAGATTATCATATTTCAAACTTTCAGGTTCCAGAAGCAAGTAGTTTGTCAACAGAATATCTGATCAAGTCAGCCAGCACATCCTCAGTAGAGCATGCCAATACTTTGATCAGCTATGTTGCCATAGGGCTGGACAAGGCAGAGAAGCAGTATGCAGAGGTAAGGCTATGCTTTGAAAATCTTAGGTTTGCTGTACTCCTACTAAGACTTTTTCAAATGGATTGGTGCCGGGCCACGTAGCACAATCGGTAGGGCACCTGACTCATAAGTCAGAGGTCCTGGGTTCGATACCCGGTCAGGCCACATACTTTCCTTTCTCCTTCCGCTGATTCAAGAAGGGCAGTTGTCAGTTACTGGCGAAAGTATTCGCACTTACTACTGGTTAACCGCTTAGGAGGTCTAAGCCTGCCCAGGAATAGTGTGGTTAGGTTAACTGACCGTCCCGACATGACCATAGTTGTTTACCGTGGACGTAAAGCAACAAATCAATCAATCAATCAGTCGATCAATCAAATGGATTGGTAGAACTTTTTAAGGTGCCAGAATACACTGGTAGTGGATTTTCAGACAGAATGTGCAGAACTGAGAGGTTCAGTCCGAAAGGTTCGGGGGATATAGCGATGAGCCTGGCGTCCGTCCGTCTGTCCATCTGTCCGTCCGTCCGCCGTCCGTCCGTCCGTCCGTAAACATTTTCTTGTCCGCTCTATATCTTGAATACCCTTTGGAATATTTTCATGATACTTCACAGTTATGTAGAACAGGTCATGACGATGTGTCGCGTACAAGAATGGTAACTCTTGCAATTGTACTTTTTGAATTATCTCCCCTTTGGTGATTTTTTTGGCAGATTCGTGTCCGCTCTGTAACTTGAATACCCTTTGGAATATTTTCATGATACTTCACAGAAATGTAGAACAGGTCATGACGATGTGTCGCGAACAAGAATGACAACTCTTGCTTTCTTACTTTTTGAGTTATTTCCCCTTGATAGTTTTAGGTGTGATTTTTTGGGCAGATTCGTGTCCACTCTATAACTTCAATACCCTTTGGAATATTCTCATGATAATTCACAGATATGTAGAACAGGTCATGACGGTGTGTCGCAAACAAGAATGACAACTCTTGCTTTCATACTTTTTGAGTTATTTCCCCTTGATCACTTTAGGTATGATATCGTGTCCGCTCTATAACTTGAATACCTTTTGGAATATTTTCATGATACTTCACAGATATGTAGAACAGGTCATGACGATGTGTCGGGAACAAGAATGACAACTCTTGCTTTTTTACTTTTTGAGTTATTTCCCCTTGATGGTTTTAGGTGTGATTTCGTGTACGCTCTATAACTTGAATACCTTTTGGAATATTGTCATGATACTTCACAGATATATAGAACAGTTCATGATGATGTGTCGTGAACAAGAATGACAACTCTTGCTTGTTTACTTTTGGTGTTATTTCCCTTTGATGATTTTAGGTGTCCGCTCCATAGCTTGAATACCTTTTGAAATATTCTCATGATACTTCACAGATATGCAGAACGGGTCATGACAATTTGTCTCATACATGAATGATAACTCTTGCTTTTATACTTTGTGAGTTATTTCCCTTTGGTAGTTTGAGCTGCTGTTTGAGTCTCTGCTCCATAACTGTATAACCCTGGCAGCTCCAGAATTTGAATAACCGTGTACCTTTTAGAATATTGGTGGACATGCTGTGATATCTTATCAGTGTTCCTAACTCTCTCTGACCCCTCCACATTCCCGTGCCCTCCCCCCCCCCCCCCCCCCCCCCCCCAAATTTTTTTTTTTTTTCCAGATTTGGATTCTTTGTCCAAATTCACTTACTAGAGAGCTCAAAATTAGGTTTGTAGGACTTGTACTTTAGAAGTTATTTACACATTTGGAAAGTTGAATGTATCGTATGCTATACATTTGTGTTTATGGAGGCTGTTTGAGACATTACCTCTTTTTAGCAGTCAAGCATACTGTTTTAGTCTGAGTGTTAGATAATCATGCATCTGTTAACAGTTAATGTCAATCAGAAGCATAAAAGAACGACAATATATTACTAATATGTGTTTTGAAGTGCACCCTTTTTACCAAGGCCCATTGGGGTCTTCGGTCGGGGGATTTGCCATCTCCTCTGATGGCTATTTTTATGATAGTGGTTAAATTCTTACCTAGTATAGCAAGATACGATAAAGAGTTTATTCAGATCTTGCAGGACGAAGACGATTTATCCTTTAATGTGAACTTCTACTGCTGATCTGATAAAGGTAAAAGCATTTTGAAATTTAATTTGGTTATTAGACATGGTTTGTCTCTTCCAAAAAAAAACAAAAATAAAACACACAAAAACACAGAGATCTAGCTCCATCTTATAAGATGGATCTAGATTTCTGGGAGTGTTTTGCAAGAGAAACCCCTCATAGTAGACTTACAAAAGACTGATTTATATATTTGGGGTCATTCAAGAAGGGAACTTACCCTGTCTTATAGCTGAACTCTTACAGTAGCATAAGTGGCAGATACTTGTCTTTTCAGGCCCTGTTTGCCTTGGTTGTGTTGATGGAATACAAGTTACAAGTTCTTGGTCATAGGACTGAGGAAGAAAGAATATGGACACTGATTCTGGAAGCAAGAGCTTTAGTTAATAAACTTAGACAAACTAAGCAGGTAATGTGCATAAATATTGGGACACCTAAAAATCTTTAATTTTTCATTTGGAACAAATGGAAAATTTATGATGTTAGGTGTCCCAGTTCTTAAGCATATTAGGGTGTCAGAAATATTGGAATACCTATTTCCAGTATATTTCATCTAGTAAATGCCCCCTCTTTGATAAACACCTCACTTTTTTTTAAAGAAAAAGAGGCCAAAATTCCCACTAATTGGCTTAGACCACCTAACTTTATTGTTTATGGTGCCATGATGTTTCAAAATGTCATTTATAAAACAAATTACAATGCACAAGGGGTATTTATTAGAAGAAATATGTTGAAAGTCACTGAACCATGGACTGTAGGTCATAGTGACCTACAAGAAGTACCAGATTGGTCTACATGTCAGACTGACACACTTTACTAAGTTTGAATAAGCTACAATAAACATGATTAATACCAATAGAAATACAATCTTCAAAAGAACTGCTTTCAAACCCCTAATATTATATTAGCTTTATCAAGTGATACATATATGTGCCAAAATACCATTGAAGTTTTAAAAATATGGTGGTTAGGGAACAGCCTCTCCCTGAAAATAGGGGATGGGGTGGGGAGGGGGGGAAGGGGTAGAGCAGGCCGTCAGACTGGCCTTTCACTTTGGGGGAAAAAAAACTAAGTAGGGTAAAAGTTTTGAAAAAAGATGGTCTTTTGAAGCAGCTCATCTAGAAAAAGGGGATCCTTTGGAGGCAGCCCAGGCCAAAGAAAATAAAGGTGTAATACAGAAAGATCCACCTCTTCTTTTTAATTTGCAGGTCAGAGCTCCAGATAAGAAGGGGTAACATGGATAATTAAGGGATAATTTTCCTTATTTTGCCATTAAGACGTAATGCTGTGACCCTTCATTAGAACCATCTTGTTGAGACTGTTCTAACGAGGGGTCACAACATATATTTTTGTTGAGAAATAAGAAAATTGTCTCTGCATTATCCCTGTTAACCCTTCTTACCTGGACCTCTGGCAGGTTGAGGTGTTCAAATTTTCAAGTAGCTATGGTAAGGCCAAATAAAAAAATTGTAGTGTTTCTGGTTCCCCGACCAACCCTGCATTTTTGGGCCCGACTCTGAATTTTTTTTTTTGCATTTCTAAAAAATTTTGGCCTATTGAATTTCAGGACTTAGAAATGATGATGATGAGTGCTGTCAACATGGTGAATGCTGCAGCTGAAGTTGCATACATGGCAGGTGGGTTATCACTCTATTCTAAGTATTGGGACGGATTGGTCAGAGCATACAAGTGCTTACTCAGCTCATACGTACCAGAGCTCTAGATAAGAGGGAGTATTTGGTGATAATTATTGATAATTTTTGTTAATTCTGAATAAAAACATATGTTGTGACCCCTCATCTGAACCGTCTCGATGAGACGGTTCAGATGAGGGGTCACAACGTATGGTTTCAATGAGAAATATAAAAAATTATCCCTCAATTATCATCAAATACCCCTCTTATCTAGAGCTCTGGACTACTCCTTTAGGAGCATCTGATCAGGGTCAACACTGTTTGGCATTTCTTCTGCATTTTTAGATGTACTGCTGCCTTGTAAAACTGGCCCCGAAGTTATAAAACTTTTTTCATGCTCAACTCAGCTTAGCATGAAATTTAAAATGCCCATTAATATAAAAATACCAAGAAATTCAGCATTTTTCAGGCTCAGATAAGCCAAGAAGGCTATTTTTTCTGCTCATAGATATTAAAATGCCAACATTTGTTGGCATTTTAAAATTTATGAGCAGAAAAAATTTCATGCTCAGCTGAGTTGAGCATGAAAAAAGTTTTATAACCTCGGGGCCTGAACTGTTCCATTTTGAGGACAGCTACAGAAATTTTAGATGTGTACCAATGTTAAGATTTTTTATGGTTAAAAGTTACTATCTGTCCATCATTCTGAATTGGGAATGTATTCAGTAATAAAATTGTTTCAAAATACTAAAGAGCAGGATTGCCACAGTCAGGGTAAAGTGTTGGCAGAATGATTTTTAGTAAGGTCAGGGAAAAGTCTGGGAATGTTGTGATTGGTCAAGGAAATTTGGAAAGGTCTTGAAAAATCTGGGAATTTGAATATATAGCTGCAGCAGTGTTCAGAAAATATACTTCCTCTGTTCAAGGGAAAGGATATAGTTTCAGGAAAGCTAATGCATACACAGAAGCATTTATCACCTTCCCCATTGGAAGCTACACTCAAGAGTAGCCTCCTGTTTTCAAATGATACCCTCAGCACAGTGCAAAAACAGAGTATAATCAACTTTTTTTTGTCCTAGAAGAGTATGGAAAATTTTAAAGCATCATGGAAAAATCAGGGAGAAGTCTGGAAATTTGAAGTGTAGATGAGTGGCAGCCTTGAAAGAGTCCAGAGTTATGAGTCTGAGCAATTTTTTGCAACAAGTTAACTTTGTTGAGGAGTCTGTTTCAGAGGCAGTGTTTTTCAAAGTGCTAAACTATATGCACAAACTTCTATAGAAAAACTCAAGTTATTAATTTCATAACTGCACCTGTTATTTTCCCAGGATTACTTTAAGGCATTTCTTTGCCCAGGATTACTTTAAGGCATTTCTTTGGTATTAGAGTACTTTCCAGAGTGGAGAAAACCATTCAGACTGGTTGTCCCTCAAATGAAATGACCCAAACCATTTTGATGACATTGATATCAATATAATGCAAGTTTCCCCTACCCCTTTTACCCCCAACTTAGCCTCCTTCCATTGTAATACCAACTGTAGTTATGGTATATCTACCTTTCAGGTGAAGAGTTCTCAGGAAGCTGTGCAGGAGACCGGCTGACTAAAGTTGAAAATTTTCTCAAACATTCTAAACATGAAAGTGAAAGAGCAGAACAGAGACTCCGAGAAGCGGAGTCAAAAACTGTAGAAATAGAAACAAAACATGCTGAAGAACAGAAAAGAAAGAAAGAAAAGGCAGAAAAAGAAAGAGAGGAATTAGAAAAACAGCAAAAAGAGAAGGAAGAAAAAGAGAAGTCTGACTCTGAAGGAGTGATAGATATTAGTAGTACTAGTAGTCATAATGACAATAGGACAGATGATAGAGAAGAGCTAATTACGTAGAATATTTATGTATTTAGGGTGAATGGGTATATATACTTCCAGGGGAAGCAACTCTGCCAATTTTTTTCATTCATGCTTTCCTTCCCAGTGGGGTCAACTCTTAAAAGAAAGAATTTACCAGGCCCGGATCCAGACCACCACATACTGGTGGGGCTCTGGATAACTGGTGGGGCTGGGAGGTTCCAAGATGTATTTGGGAAGGGAGGGGGCGGGGGAGAATGGTTTGAAATATGACATAATAAGGGATCAATTTGATGAGAATATTTGATAATGTATTTTTTGCCTTGAAATATATGTTGTGATATCTCATTAGAATCGCCTCGCCGAGGCGATTCTAATGAGATGTCACAACATATTTTTTAATCTAACCAGGTCCAAGTGGCGGGGCTGAAGCCCCAAAGCCCACCCCCTGGATCCGGGGCTGTTTACTCCTGTGGGAGCAAATTGTTCCCTTTAAGAATAACCTTAGTTTTGAAGGGCTATACCATTCAGGGAAGGATTCAGGATGTCACGAAAGTTGTTTCTGATTATAAAATTGGGAAATAAAACATACAAGGGTACTGACACAACTGAAATAGATACGTTACTTTTCAGCCCTGAAAAAAAAGTCGAAAAAACAGGATGTATAGAAAGAGGCAAGCAAAAAAAAAAAAAAAAAGAGACAATAATGATACTGTTGGTTACCATGACAACAGGATAGAAGAGACAAATAGGAAAGGTTATTCAGAGCTCTAGATAAGAGGGGTATTTGACGATAATTGAGGGATAATTTCTTTATTTCTCATTGAAACCATATGTTGTGACCCCTCATCTGAACCGTCTCGTTAAGACGGTTCATATGAGGGGTCACAACATATGTTTTTATCCAAAATTTACCAAAATTATCCTTAATTATCACCAAATACCCCCTCTTATCTAGGGCTCTGGGTTATTATCTCGGATACATCCAGAGGTCCATATGTGGATGGATTTGCAGGAAACTATGAGATACTTTTTGTTCCTACTCGATAACAAACATACATTGTCATCGCTCATTAGAACTGCCACAGTGAGGTGGCTCTAATGAATTGTCATAATAATATATAATTTTATTCAGAAATGAGAAAATTTTTGCCAGAATTGACCTCCAAACCCCACCATGTCTGAAGCACTAGAATGTGCATAGGTACATCTCCATGTATTTCTGCCTTTATTTCAAAGAGAACTTTGTGACTTCCTTTTTATGTTCCATTCCAAAAAGGGGTCTAGGGGTACTCTTGAAGGAAAGAATTTGTTCTTTTGGGAGAAAATATTTAAGGCTGATCCCAGTCGAGAAGGGAGATGAAAATGAAAATTGTTGAGTTTCTTCCCCTGAAACTGTACCCACAGGGGCTTGTATCACACTTTATTTCAGGCTGCAGTCATAGGTGTATGTATTGGAAGGGCACTTTCGAAGAAATTTACCTAGCCACATATAAGCTCTTATTTCGTTGAAAATTCTAAGCCTACAACTAAACATCAGAATGCTACAGTTCAAGTATATATTTAGCTATGTAACAGTACCTGCTAGATGCCCCAGAGCCTCGTCATTAGAATGCAGCAGCCCAAAATACTCTGATTTCGTTATGAAAATCCACCATTGTAGATAAGCCTGTCTGTGTGAATTCCTCTACACACTGATGTTAACAGGTGCTTTCATGGCTATTTTTGGCATGTCACATGTAAAACTGATATTCCCATGTACAGTTCCATTAGCAACAACCATCTGTCTTCTTTATACCATGAATACTTTGTTAAATCCATGTGAAAAGTATAGAAATAACAAATGTGTCAAAATAAATCAACCTTTTAGGAAGCCAGTTTGAATGTCATACATGTAAACTAGCCATTTAATATTGGCTGAAATTAATATTCATGTCTCTAGGTCAATCAGATGGCTATATGCCAGTGCAGAAGAAGAACACAAACATGGCGTCTTTTGTCATAAGGACAGCATGGATTTTTTTCACTTTTCACTTTTTGCAGTGGATTTAACAAACTATTCATGGTGTAAGAAGACAAATGTGGTTGTTGTTTATGGAAATGCACCCAAAGGATATCAGTTTTTCATGTGACATGCCGGAAATAGCATTGAAAGTACTTGTTAACACCAGTGTGTGGAGGAATTTACATGGACTGACAAATGTCTTAGAAAGTGCCCTTCCAATACATACACCTATGACTACAGCCTAAAAAAATGTGTGATACAAGCCCCTGTGACTGTACCCACTTATTTTAAGGCAGTAGTTGTGGTTGCACCTTGTTGACTCTACAGATGAATAATAAAGGCAGCATTGATAGATGTGCAGATCATAGACTTCACTGTTTGCAGTTGCAGATTGTGCAGGAATTGACTATGAGCTGCAACACCACAAAAGCAACAAAGTGGCATGTGCGCCCAGCAAAGACTCAGATCAGCCTGGGCATCTGCCCAGTCTGAGCAGAGGTTTTGCCGTGTGCTTAAAGGGAAGCTAAGGGTCTAGGCTACCTCCATGCCGACAGTGATGACTCTGATCAGACTAGGCGGATGCCCAGACTAATCTTAGTCTTTGCTACTCGCACTGCCACTTTGTTGGTTTTTGTCACACCTGCTTTAGCAAGGTGCGATATAGGGCTCCGGTTTTCCGTCCGTCATTACGTCTGTCCGTCAGTCCGTTCACATTTACGTCAACCCTGGCGCCAAACTTTGCAAAGTTAATTTCTCCAAAACCACTGCAGCCATGGTTCTCAAATTTCATATGGAGCATGATCAGACTACAGGGCTTCAGATTACATAAAATCAGCGTGGTTGAGAATTCAAGATGGCCGCTGTTACTAAAAATAGCAAAACAACATAATTAACATTTTCTCTAGAACAACTTGGTATATTTGGCTGAAACTTTGCACAGAACATCAATAGGACCTCCTTTTGGAAAATGATGGAAATGAAAAATATCTGTAGTGGCATTAGGTCACAGTGACCTACTTTCGGTTTACAAGTCTGAATTTTTGCTTGAATGCCGATAAATCGATAAACACTGAAAGGATTTTGCTCAGGTTTAATCAGAATGATTCTTGAATGGAGTTTTTTTTCTTCACATTTATGGGAATGTACCATCCAAGATAGCCGCCACTGTTGTTTCTAAAAATAGCAAAAACATGAAAATGACTATATTTCAGGAACCCCTGAATGGATTTTGACCTATTTTGTGTCAGAATGATCCTTGCATATAGCTATTTTGTTTTTTTGGCAAATTGGCCATCCAAGATGGCTGCCATTCACCATTACTAAAAATAGCACAAACATGAAAATGGCAGTACCTTAAGAGCCATTGGGTAGATTTTGACAAAATTTGTGTCAGAATAATGCCTGAAACTATTTCGTGTTCTTTTAATTTTCAATTTTTGCTTTCACTTCTTTTTAACAGATTTCTGCTACTGTGAAAACGCAGTGCAGGTGCGACATAGCATTCCGCAAAATTCTTGTCTCCTGTTGCGGCTCATATGGATTTCCTGTATCCTGAGGAACTCCAGTTTGAAAGAAAAAAAAAGAGGGGAGGCAAAAATGAAAATGCCAGAGTTGCTCCCACTGAGAGTGTGCCCGTACATGTTAAAAATCCCACCTCATTCTGCTGTTTGGTTCATTGAGATATACAGCAGTCTGAAGCATCAGTAGAATCTATTGCAATCAGGGAACACAGGGTATAATCGATTCCGCTAATTTTTGCTTCCTGCAGAGACTGTACATCATATTTGGCTTCCGCCGAGACTGTCCGCGAACTCTTGCTTCCTGTCGAGACTACTGTCCTCGAAGAATGGCTTCCTGCCAAGACTGTCCGCGTGACTCTGCTTCCTGCCGAGAGCCTCGGCAGGAAGCAGAATCACGCGGACAGTCTCTGCAGGAAGCCATTTATCATGTACAGAAGTCTCGGCAGGAAGCAAGAGATCGCGGACAGTTTAGGTGGAAGCCAAATATAATGTACAGTCTCTGCAGGAAGCGAAAATTAGCGGAATCGATTATACCCTGTGGGGAAGGAAGCTGTGCCAGTTTTACAATGAATCTATACATATTTGCTGTGCATCACCAAACTGTGCCTCAGGACAATAAACTAAAGTCACATTCTAAAGCACTTAAGTATGTAATGCTACATCTGATTGGATAACATCAGAAATTTGCAACAGTATATCCTGGGATAGACTGTGTATCCTGGGTTATACTGTCTGAAACCCGATGTCATTATGTAATGTCACTTCTTGTTGGCTGATGTTTGGTTACAAGTAGCTCACAGTGGCATACTTATAAGGTTGAAAATGAGAAAAATGCGTTAGAATGGGGATTACTGTATTGAAAATTATCATTTGAGGAGGTAAATTGTCGGTTTTATGGTCCCATATTGTGTTTAACTTCTCCGCTGGGGCTTCACCGTAAAACAAAATTTCCAACCGTAAAACCGAAGATTTAGCTCCCCAAATAACAATTTTGAGTACAGTTATGCCCTAAGTTTAGAGCTCCAGTTACAGCAGAATACACAGTTCCGAGCCACACCCAGAATGTCACACAAAATCACATGATATCGTATACCTGGCCAATGCAACGACAACTTAGCACGTGACATAGTCTCACAAACAAATCGCACGTGGTCAGTATCAACATAAGTCCGTGATTTTACCTTTCAGTTAATGAAGGGATGTATACCTGTTTAAAGAAAACAAACTAACACCACTTTTAAAAAATTTACCCTGCTTTGCAAGAACAGAATGCATCTGAAATGCATGATGCGCCAACTGCCATGTGTAGGCCATGAGGAGGCTGATTCTTCGCCATAGATCGCCAACATTTAGCAGGCACTTGCATTTGTCATTTGTTTTTCCGCCATCTTTGTGTAAGCTTGTGAGACGTAGTAACAGTAACTAAGCAGGCGGAGCTTAGCAGCTATTATCGGAACTGTGTATTTTCAATGGCCAGTTGTAATACCATATTTCTTGGGTTATAAGACAGTTTCCCCTTCCAAAACAATCTCACAATTCTGGAGTCGACTTCTAGGATGGATCTAGATCTGTGGGAAAACAGTCCCAAAAATCTAGATCCATCTTCTAAGAGATTGTTTGGAAGGGGATAATAGAATCTGTGATGGGGTTTAGGCGGAGACAAGGAAATCTCAGGCCAGTTTTCAGATTATTTAGTCTTATACAAGGCTTGCCAAGCATCTGAAAACGAGCCCGAGATTTCCTTGTTGAGGCCTCAACCCCATCATTGATTATTTTTCTCGAGGGTTTTCTCACCCATTGCATTTTATAAAACAGAATATTCATTGAATTCTTAACTTCTTGAGGTTACAAATTTCTAGCTTATTTTCTATTAATATTTTTGGCATGTGTCTTAATTTTACCCTGTGCAGACATTTTTCATGACTGGCAAGCTAATCAGAAATCTACAGTGACACTTCCTGTACATCACTGGCTGTCAGTTTCATTCTGTATGCAATTTACATGACAGGTAGCAGCAATTTGATTTGTTCAATTTAAGAGTGTCTTTCATTTAGAGATAGCTTTCTGAGCCCAGGCTGAGATAGCAGGCCAAGACAGAAAAATCTCTGACAGCTCTAGAAAAGGATATTCTTTTCTGATGGATGAGAAAACCCTGTATTATAGCAGAATTTCACAAGACTGCTTTAGATATTTGGGGTATTCTAGACAGGGAAAAAGCTTGTTTGACCCTATTGCACTCAGAACAGCCAAAACTCTATGGAGTTTTGGCTGTTCTGAGTGCAATAGGGTTAATAGCCAAATAAATATGGTAGCATAATTTTCGCTTCTAATGTATGTAATAGGGTCTTGTAGAGCTGATTATATGAGATTCAGCGAGAATCATGCACTGTATTTATTTATGAAAACATAAAACAAAATCAAATTTGCCATATTTTGCCGTACCTGGCCAATCCTATGACAGGGTTGTTAACCTTGAATTTCTTGTATCTGTGCCATGTATCATAGTAACTCTCTTTGAGTAGTACCATGAAATCTTTAGGAGCCTGGGTAGCACAGTTGGTTAAGTCTTTGCTTGCAGTGCTAGCAGTACTAGGTTCAAGACCTCCCAGCAGAAGAATTCTTAGTTCAAACAGAACTCCATGGACCACAGCCTTTCAGTATGATCTTACCATCATCTCGATTTCACTGAAATACTGCTGAAAGGGACATAAAATTCATAATGTCATCATCCAAACCGTGAAAACGCAAAATATTGGGACAGATACGCTTGAGCATACAATGGAGATCCAGATCAGGCCCCGAGGTTATAAAACTTCTTTCGTGCTCAACTCAGCTGAGCATGAAATTTTACCTGCTAATAAGTAGCAAATTACTGATAAGTACAGTTGTTTTCATGCTCATTTTAGCTAAGCATTTTCATATTTATTGGCATTTTCATATTTATCAGCAGACAAAATTTCATGCTCAGCTGAGTTGAGCACAAAAAAAGTTTTATAACCTGGGGACCAGGCTGCTCCTACTAAGTTTAGCAGTTGGTCAGGGTTAGCACTTGCCATTCCTCTTTCAATTTTGAGCCATTGCACACTTCCTGTAATTTTTTTCCAGCTTGTTCAAATCTAATGGTAATTAACTTACAGTTATTTAGGGTTATTAAATAAATCTTTATAACAAGGAAAAAAAATGAAAAGCATCTATAGGGAAGTAAAAAAGATGACACACGTTATAACAGTAAAGACTCAATGCATGTAGACACTTTTACAAATAGATGTTTATGGCCTTAGAATTAAGACACATGCATTCTTCCTGTCAGGGGTGTTTAATAAATCTGTTGGCTGTATGATAAAATGGTGCAGACTGCTCAGGGTAGTCAGGTCTGAGTCTACATCACTTGATCAGTCATGCCTGCCCAATGATTTGGCTTAACATTAATGACTTTTACAGTTCTTAGTAGATACCGTATTAATCCTATTAAATGCTCTGGGGGGCATCAGAAATTACAAAAGGGGTGGCATTATTTAGAGGCCAAAGAGCAGTAAATCAACCACTGCAAAATTCCTGTAATAAACAATGTAAAGGTAAATGGGTATACTTTCAGCGGAAGCAACTACTATGGTTTGCCTCCCTCTTTAGTAGGGGTCTACTCTAAAAGGAATGACTTTGCTCCTTAAAGGAGCAAATTCTTTCCTTTTAGAATAGGCCCCAATTTGTTGTGCTACCTCACCTCATATAGAGAAACATGTCATTTAATATAACATTACTGTGGAAAAAGAGGCAGAGTTTATTAGAGCAGGGGCTTTTATTAGGATTAATATGGTAGATGATTTTGGGGGTTTTATAGCCCTTGAATTTCAATAGTTGTTAATGTGTATGGGCACTTCTCCATGTGTTTAAGCTATTTTTTTCAAAGGGCAACAACTTCTGTGTCTTCCTGTTTGCTTCTGTGGGCAACCAAACCTTCCAAAAAGGTGTCTACTCTTGAGAAGGAAAAAATTTGCTCCAAAAGGAGAAAAATTTTCCTTTAAGAGATGACTCCTGACCCCATTGAGAAGGAAGGCGAAACTGAAAACGGAAGAGTTGCTTCCCCTGACAGTATATAATATATCACATTCACCCAGAGCTCTAGATAAGAGGGGTATATGAAGATAATTGAGGGATAATTTTTTTTATTTCTCATTGAAACCATATATTGTGACCCCTCATTTGAACCGTCTCGTCGAGACGGTTCAGATGAGGGGTCACAACTTATGGTTTCAACAAGAACCTCAATTATCATCAGATACTCCCTCTTATCTAGAGCTCTGTCACCTTTTATAAGTCATGCCATTTTGAATAGTGAATTATGCTAAAAAGAATGATTATGGTATGTACCAGTGTTTTGCTTCCTGTCAAATATTGTTTCTTTATGACACTGTATTACAGTAATTATATGTAATTTATAGTTTTAAGGAAATATATGAAAACCAGCTTATGAAACGTTTCAGTCCTGTATGACATATACCATGTCACTGGAACTTAAATAAATGCAGAAATATACAGGTACCTTGGGCTTCTTATTTTAACCCTCTTCTGACCAGTGGACTTATCCATCCTGATTATTTGGATGAGTCCATGTCTTGTTTTAGGGGTTTCTGGTAAATGTTTTCACTTTTATTGTATTTTGCATAGAAAACCCTGTAAGCAGACAGTGTGGACCCTGATCAGATGCCGCATTCTGCGGCATCTGAACTGGGTCTACACTGTTTGCATGATACCCAAAAAACAGGTTTCCAGTCTTAAAGTGATATGGGCTGCAACTTTTAACAATTTATTTTAGGAATATTCAAAAATACAACAACTGAGCATAGATGGCCAGGAAACACTCATAAAAATAACAAACCTAGGCCGGTTACTGCTACAAAAACAACAGTGATTTAGGTAAACTATTAGCTGTCTAGAATTTCATTCGGTCCGAACTAAATTATTTGAAAGCTAAAGGCTCCTGCTTATCCAAAGGTTATCATAGTTTTCATGCATTTTCGGGGCGAATGAATAGATTTACGATAAAAACCCTTGCTTTTACTCAGCTCTTACAATAGGTATTAATAATTGTGTAACAGTTGTCAAAATGATTAAAAGTTGCAAACAATATAACTTTAAAGGCCCCATTGCTTTATCTGCATGAAAATTTTTATCACGAGGTATTGCTGCAAGCTTCTCACTATAGTTTCGTAATTGTAAATGACAGTGATTAGCCAGCTTTAAAATAATAAAACATCCTTCAGTTTCACATAAAAAGGATTTGAAAACTTATTTGGGTCATTTTACCCAAACTGACCTACTCTCGATTTCATAAAATAGTACAAATACAATGTACAGGCGAGGAGTCCCAATCACTATCCCGCCTATGTTTATATAGCATTGCTAGACGGGAAACCAGAACAGAATGAGAGAGTCGCATTATTCACATGTCATTGATAATTACGATAACGGGTTGGTGCTTCAGATTATCACCGAATACCATTAGTTTAGGCAAAATATGACACAGAGAGAAAAGGAATAAAGAAGATCCATATCATGCTTGTCAAAAAAAGTGGTCCGGCCATGGCCGGGTGCCCACAATGGCCTTGTTTAGTCAAATATAAATCTCATTTGTTCCAGTGAAGCCAAGATACTTACTCAGCTATAAGACAGCAGGCCCCGAGGTTATAAAACTTTTTTCGTGCTCAACTCAGATGAGCATGAAATTTTTTCTGCTGATAAATATGAAAATGCCAACTAATGTTGACATTTTCATATTCATAAGCAGAGAAAATTTCATACTCAGCTAAACTGAGCATGAAAACAACTATGCCAATCAGTAATTTGCTACTTAGCAGCAGGTAAAATTTCATGCTCAGCTGAGTTGAGCGTGAAAAAAGTTTTATAACCTTGGAGCCAGTTTCCCTGCAAAAACCATCCAAAAATCTGGATCTGTCTTGTGTTTTGGAGGGATGAACCCAATTGTATGTTGGGCAGTCAGAAACAGCTGATACAAGTCAAATAACTTTTGATCATAACCAATATTCAGGTCTAGTTTTTGTCTCGCCTGCGAAGCAGAAGCTAGACATATGTATTGCTTTTCCGGTGTCGTCGTCGTCGTCGGCATAAACTTTTGTCGAGATTTTGTGTTTAGGCCATTTTCTCAGAAACTATTAGAGCTAGAGCCATGAAACTTGGCTCATGCATACATCTGGAAGTTTTTGTCTCGCCTGCGAAGCAGAGGCGAGACATATATATTGCTTTTCCGGTGTCGTCGTCATCGTTGTCGGCGTAAACTTTTGTCGAGTTTTTGTGTTTAGGTCATTTTCTCAGAAACTATTAGAGCTAGAGCCATGAAACTTGGCTCATGAATACATCTGGAAGAGTAGATCTCAAAGTCATCATCAATATTGAGTCTTGACCTACATGTTACGGTTGACTGACTTTGCAATTTTTTGTCAAGTTTTTGCGTTTAGGTCATTTTCTCTGAAACTATTAGAGCTAGAGTCATGAAACTTGGTTCATGTGTACATCTAGAAGAGTAAATTTCAAAGCTATCATCAACATTGAGTCTTGACCTACATTTTACGGTTGACTGACTTTGCAATTTTTTGTCGAGTTTTCGCATTTAGATCATCTTCTCAGAAACTATAAGGGCTAAAGCCATGAACCTTGGTTCCTATGTACATCTGGAAGAGTAAATCTCAAAGCCATCATCAATATTGAGTCCTGACCTACATTTTATGGTTGACCGACTTTGCATTTTTTGTTGAGTTTTCACGTTTAGGGCTTTTTCTTAGAAACTATAAGGCTAGAGCCAAGAAACTTGGTTCATGCGTACATCTGGAAGAGTAAATCTCAAAGCCATCATCAATATTGAGTCTTGACCTACATTTTACGGTTGACTGACTTTGCAATTTTTTGTCTAGTTTTTCGCGTTTAGGTCTGTTTCTCCGAAACTATAAGGTCTAGAGAGATGAAACTTGGGTCATGCATTCGTTTGGAAGAGAAGAGCTCAAAGTCATCATCAATATTGAGTCTTTACCAAAATTTTATGGTTGACTGACTTTGCAATTTTTTGTCAGGTTTTCGTGTTTCGGTCTGTTTCTCATGAACTATAAGGGCTAGAGCCAAGAAACTTGGTTCATGCATACATCTTTGCTGATTTAGCTCTTTTTTTTGTGACTAAGCGCCAGCAGGTGAGACACCGCATTCTGCGGAATTCTTGTTTAGTTCACCTGAGCCTTTAGTATAGCTAGGCATCCGTGGACCGTCTTCAACATTTTCAAACATGTTCTCCTCTGAAACCACTAGGTAAAAACCCTTCAAAAATCTTCTTCTCCAGAACCAATGGCCTTGTGGCCTGGTATTTCCCATTTCAGACTTGGGTTCATCATAATTTGTGCAAATCACGACCATGCATTGACCATGACCTAATCTATGGCAAGGTCAATTTTGGTATGTTATACTTTTGTATGGGAAAATGCTTAAACAGTGGATTTCTCAGAAACTATATAAGTCTAAGGTAAAATATTTGGTATATATGGTTAATTAAATAAGTAAATGAAGATATTATGTTGCTCAAGGTCAGAGGTTCTGGGTTCAAGAAGGGCAGTTGTCAGTACTGGCGAAAGTATGTGCACTTAGTACTGATTAACTGCTTAGGAGGTCTAAGCCTGTCGCAAAAAGTGTATTAGCTAAGGGCTTGAAACTTGGTGAGCTGATTGATGATGAGGAAATTAAGTGATTAATTTCTAAATTAATTCCATTACCTTTTGTTGGAGTTATGGCCCTTTGAACATTTCAGCATTTTAGACCTGTTTGCGTGATACCACAAAAAGTATTGGGGCTTAGGAGCTTAAAACTTTGACAGAAAGAATGAGTGTTTAACTTTGGAACAAATTCCTTTTGAAAGAATTTTTTAATTATATCCCCCACCAAAGGTGAGGAGGGACCTTTGGTTTCAGTGCAGATCCCGTTGGTGTTGGCATCCATGTCCATGTTCTTGTACCCATGATATCTTTTGAGCCAATAAGTGGAATTTCACTGAACTTGCATGGATGTATCATTATCAATGGGACACGCTTAAAAGCTAGTTAGATTTTGGTGATGTGACCTTGATTTCATTTTCAAGGTCACAAGAGGACTTAAATATGTGAAATTTTCACTAAAACTGATATATTTTGTGAGTGATTGGCTTGATTGCCACCAAACTTACACAGGTATACCTTTGGGATTATGCAAGAATTCAACTTGTTTGGTGTCTTTGACCCCATTATCAAGGTCAAAAGCAAACCAACAAATGATATTTTCCCTAAATATGAGATATTTCTTGAAACAATGGATGGATATTCACATGCAGGCTTGCATGGATATATTATTGCGGCAGGTTTAATGCATGTTAAGATTTTGGAGACCTTCGTCATAATTTTTTCTTTAGGATAGTTTTTGAAGCAGTGGGTGGATTTTCACTAAACTTGCATAGATATATCATTTAGAAAAGCTTAAGAGCATAGTGATTTTGACGTCATTTTGAAGGTCACAGGAGGACTTAAATAATGTGAAATTTTCACTAAAAAGATATCTCTTGAGCCATTGGCTTGATTTCTTCTGAACTCGCATAGATTGGCACAATCCCAAGAGTTTACTATATTTTGGTGACCTTGATCCCATTATCAAAGTCGAAAGCCAACTCACAAATGTTAACTTTTCCATACAAATGAGATATATCTTGAACCAGTGGATGACTTGCATGAATATATCATTATGACAGGTTTAATACATTTCTATATTAAAATTGCAACAGTAGTATGTTGGTTGGTTGGTTGATTTGATGCTTAACGTCCACGGTAAACAACTTAGGTCATGTCGGGACGGTCAGTTAACCTAACCACACTATTCCTGGGCAGGCTTAGACCTCCTAAGCGGTTAACCAGTACTAAGTGCACATACTTTCGCCAAACAGTAGTATGTACCTAAAGTACTATATGATTATGTTTGTATGTGTTAGCCTTTACTTTTTAGTATAAACATGCTAGATGACCAGAAAGTTTGTGTAAAACCATACTTTCATGCTAAAGCATCATTTAAAGCTGTCTTTTCTTAGTAAATATGATAAGAACATTGATGAGGGTATGATGGTAGTGCTGAATTTACTAGTATGACTTGCAGACCTTTGAAACTTCAATAGAGCATGCACCTTACAACTCCATGTGGTCCCCCATAAAATTAGGTCACTGACCTACTTTCACAAAAATTACATATCCCACTTTTCATAAGGCCCAGGCCTTTGAAACCTCATCAGTGAATGCACTTTACCACTTCAGGTCACCCCCAACCCAACTACTCGCACCCCTCTGCAATAAAACTAGGCCACTGACCTACTTTCAAATAAAAGTACATATCTCTCTTTTCATAAGCCCCAAACCTTTGAAACTCCATCAGTGCAAGCACCTTACCACTCAAGGTCATCCCTCATAAAACTAGGTCAGTGACCTACTTTCACATAAAAGTACATATTTTGCTTTTCATAAGCCCTTTCACCTGCATGCACCTTACCACTCCAGGTCATCTCCATAAAACTAGGCCACTGATTTACTTTCTTATAAAAATACATATCTTAGCTTTTCATAAGCCTCAAACCTTTGAACCTCCATCAGTGCATGCACCTATCGTACCACTCCAGGTTACTCCCCATAAAACTAGGTCACTGACCTACTTTCACATAAAGTACATATCTGGCTTTTCATAAGAAACTCCATGGAGTGCATTTTAAAAAAAGTATTGATCTTCTTGTTATATGAAATTGATTCTTTAAACTTGGGGGTTTTCATTCATAAAACTATGACAGACTGGGTCATCACAAGAGGCCTCACAAAAATACTAGAATTTGAAGGTACCTGGTAAATCTTGCCAGATATACATCAGTGCATGCACCTTACCATTCCAGCTCATCCCCCATAAAACTAGATCACTGACCTACTTTCACCAAAAAATACATATCTGGCTTTTCATAAGCCTAAACCCATGGGAACTCCATCGTTGCATGCACCTTTCCACTCTAGGCAAATCCCCACAAAACTAGGTCACTGACCTACTTTCACAAAAAGGTACATATGCTTGCTCCATAGGCCCCAGACTTTTGAAAGTCTATCAGTGCAGCTTTACACTCCAGGTCAACCTTCTCCACCGAACCCCCCCCCCCCCCCCCCCCCCCCACTGTGACCTACTTTTACAAAAGAGTTTAATGGCTATGCTATATTTAAATGGCGCCATTTCAGGCGAGAAATAGCGTTCCGTGGAATTTCTTGTTTTGTTCTGTGGCTGTTTTTTCTCCCGCCAAAAAAAAGAAAAATGAGCCGCTACTTCGCATACTCAACCGCTAGACCATTATCCAGATAATTGCCGTGATATAGTGCACCTTCGTGACGTCAGCAGTTCAGGAAGTAAAGGTCAAGGTCTGGCTCAGGTGATGCGAAATTTGAGGCTGACAAAACTATATGCGATATATTGCGATTCTAATTTGAAGATGCTTTTGTCAGCCGCAAATAAAAGGTAATTTTTGCAGGTTAATTACTTATCACTGGAACTTATGCAGTCAGTCATGGTTTGAAAGTTTATGAAAACTTTTGGAGGTAAAAAAAAATAACACAACAAAAACTGAGATTCGCAGCCAAACGCCCAATCGCCAGATTTAACATGTTTACATGCCTATTTCTAGTGCGGTATGACCAGAGAGCCCTTTTAAAACTTTAAAATAAAATTTTATTTGATTTGCTGAGGAGAAAATATGGATTTCAGGAGTAAGCATACTACTGTTGACACCATATAATAAGAGGTATCTATCATTAATCAATCCTGTTTGAGATGGTGGTAACAGTTTCAGATAGCATGCCAACCTTTGGAGCAATGGCACTCTTTTTCAAAGTTGTCAAACCCCTATGCCTCAAATTGGAAATTTCTACAAAGTTCCAAATTTCAGTGTTAAAGACTGATATGCACATGTGTTACAACTGGACCTGGTGACATAACTGCAAAAGAAAATTTTTGTTTTTGATCTTTACAACTCAGATTATAAATAAAAACAATACAACTCATCTGATACTGCTAAACACTTCTTTTGGATATAAGGGCCCTCTTGTCAAAACCATTTTTGAAAAGTTCAAACATATTTACAGTGAACCTCAGCTATTGCATGCTATTAAAGATATTAAGCATACCATTAACTGACGGTAAGTTTTTCTCACAAAATTTTGCCAGTTTAAAAAAATTCAGGGGTACAACAACCATAACAAAAGTGCATTAAGAAAAATGGCTCTTTAAAGCACATCATGTCTTGATTTTCAAATTCTTTTCTCCAAGATGATAGTTTTGGTCATTCTCTATTATGGTGAGGAACAAGACTGTTTGCAAAATATAGATGTCGATAAATTTCCTCAGTGTGAATGCTCTACCATGTACAATTTATGATGATAGTTAGGGCTCTGAAACACATACCGCGCGGAAACACATACCGGGACAATACCATTAGAAAGCTTAATGATTATGGCAATAAAAACATATTTATTTAATTTTTTGATTACGCATATTTGAACTGCAGTATTTTAAATGCGATTGGTCATGATTTTTGTCCGTTTTACGGCGTCGTTACCATTGACGTCAATGGAAAATTCGTGTCTCTAAATTTTCAGCGTTTTATAAATTGTTGTCTTTCCCAAACTAAGGACTCTAGGCTGTTGAGTAATTTTTATACGCCCGTTTTGAAAAAACGGACGTATTATGTCATGGCGCTGTCCGTCCGTCCGTCCGTCCGTCCGTCCGTCTGTCCGTCCGTCCGTAAACATTCTTGTGCGCTCCATAACTCATTAACCGTTTGGGATATATTCATGATATTTGGTAGGAATATGTATTAGGTTGGGGGAACGTGTCGGGTACAGAAGTGGTTGCTCCCCCTTCCTTAGTTTCCAAGTTATGCCCCTTTGATTAATTTTTTCCCTGCCAGTCTTGTGCGTGCCATAACTAGATAACCGTTTGGGATATCTTCATGAAACTTCATAGCAATGTGTATGAAGTCTCAACGATGTGTCGCGTACAAAAATGGCTGCTCTCTTTTCTTCATTTTAGAGTTACATCCCTTTCATTAGTTGATTATGGTTATTTTTGCTTATACATATCTTGTGCATACCTTAACTTTGTAACCGTTTGGAATATCATGATGAAACTTTATAGCAATATGCATGATCACCAAGACGATGCCTGGCATACAAGAATGGTTGCTCCCCCTTTCTTCATTTTGGAGTTACTTCCCTTTGATAAGTAATTTTAGGCATTTCTCAGTCACTCCATATCTCCTTAACCTTTTGAAATATTAGAATGGAAATTTGTAGGAATATGTATAATAATGGGGCAATGTATCCCGAGCAAGAACCACAACTCTGGCCTACTGAATTATCTGCCCTTGCATAAATTTCCTGTTTCCTCTGTGATTCCTTAACCCTACATGTGATTTTGTCAGGGGAATGTAGTAGAGCCAAGAATCTAGTATATTTAGTTTATGAATTATCTCCCTTGTTCAACTATGGCATTACTCAACTTTTGAGCCACAATAACTTTGAAGCTGATTTTTGGTATACTCATAGTATTTGATGTGTTAAATATTTGAATAATGTTGCCGTCATTAGTTATAAAGTGGTTGCCCCTGTTTGTCTGCCTATCTATCCTTTTGTAAACAATCTTGTTCATTCCATACTCCTTTATGACATTAAAACGGGCGTATTATGCGCCGCTTGCGAAGCCCTTGTTGTATTATATTGCCTTATTTACCTACCTTTCTAACAGTATATATTTAACTGTGATCTGCAGAGCATATGCAGCACAACTAATTTTCTTGCACACTGACAAATACACATAAGTCAATGGGATTTTAAAAAAGTTGACTCACTTTTGGCACGGTGCTGTATCTTCCATTAGGTCTTAGCCCCCAAGAGGGACGCAGAGAGTGTACTTGCGTACACACCAGTGTTGCAGGCAGAAAGTCTGCATATAGCCATGTAGCTATGTAGTACAGATCTTTAACCTGCACATGCAGGGGATGACTCTCCCTGCACAGGGGGCCTCTATTTAACGTCCGGATTCGAAGGACGGCACACTTGTTAAAATCATCCCTGCAAATGATGCTAGAAAAGCGCGTTCGGACGTAGGAAGACTTTGCCGTAGGCAGGGATCGAACCCACAACCTCTGGCTTTAGAGTCAAGTGCACTTACCACTGAGCCACTGTGCTTGAAGCCTTCTCAACATTCAGTTAATCGTAGGCATTCTCACACTTAATTAGGACATTAAAAGACACCAAATGGCTGAAACATAAATACTGTAAAACAGGAAAATTATGTTCGGTATAAAAAAGCAAGATATCAGAACCGTGGAATCCTAAATACAATTAGAAGAAGGCAGTGTCTTGGGGTCTGGTACAGAACTCCGAGACTCTGAGTCTCGGGGTCCGCTACCGGATCCTTAGCCCGCCAGTTTAGGCCTGTGAGGAATGGCTCGGGTGTCCAGTAGTATGTTAAAAAATCACTGTACAGTGTACATAAATATCCCGGCACAACCTATTTTCGACCACTGCCTAATTTTGACCACCTTAGACTTTGCCTCATTAACATCTTAACAAGCTGAATTGCGCAGGTGTAGTATCTTTGCTTACAGCAGGGACAGGCATGTTAGGCATGTTAGGCAGCTATTTCCTTTCAGATTTGGTAGTTGAGTGTGAGCCATGAATAAGCATTGCATAGAAGTACCTCTTTTCTTGATATTTTTCTTATTACCAGATTGTCTGCTTGTTTCCATGGCTACTATTTATACATGTTTGAAACAAGATTCATTATTATCCCGCGCCGAAGGCGGAGGGATATAGGTTTCTCCATGTCCGTCCGTCCTTCTGTCTGTCCGTCCGTCCTTCCGTCCGTCCGTCCGGAGCCTTAACTAAGTAACCACTGGACGGAATTTCATGAAACTAGAAATAAATATATATCACTGTAACGCGCTGCCGCACATGAAGTTTCATCAGACTGGGTTCAGTAATGCATGAGTTATTGCCCCTTTATTGGCTTAAAATCAATGAATTGATCCATAACTAAGTAACCACTGAGCGGAATTTCTTGAAACTTAAAACAAGTATATATCACTATAACGCGCTGCTGCACATGAAGTTTCATCAGACTGGCTTCAGTAATGCATGAGTTATTGCCCTTTAATTAACTTGAAATCAATGAAATGAGCCTTAACTAAGTAACCACTCGGCAGAATTTCATGAAACTTAAAATAAATATATATCACTATGATGTGCTGATGCACATGAAGTTTCCTCATACTGGATTCAGTAATGCATGAGTTATTGCCCTTTAATTGACCCGCCCGTCCTTCTGTCTGTCCATCCGGAGCCATAACTAAGTAACCACTGGACGGAATTTTATGAAACTTAAAATAAATATATATCACTATAACACGCTGCGGCACATGAAGTATCATAAGACTGGCTGCAGTAATGCATGAGTTATTGCTCCTTCATTGGCTTAAAATCAATGAAATGACTTCAAATGAGCCATAACTAAGTAACTACCGAGCGGAATTTCTTGAAACTTAAAATAAGTATATATCACTATAACGTGCTGTGGCACATAAAGTTTCATCAGACTAGTTTCAGTAATGCATGAGTTATTGCCCTTTAATTAACTTGAAATCAATGAAATGAGCTGTAACTAAGTAACCACTGGGCAGAATTTCATAAAACTTAAAATAAATATATATCACTATAATGTGCTGATGCACATGAAGTTTCCTCAGACTGGATTCAGTAATGCATGAGTTCTTGCCTTTTAATTGACTTAAATTCAGTGAAATGAGGCATAAACAAGTAACCAATACTTCATGAAATTTAAACTGAATAATTATGTATCACCATAAAGTGGATATGCACATAAAGTTTATCAGAATGGCATCAAAAGGGCATGAATTATTGCCCTTGGATCAATGTGAGATTGCCATTTCCAGCCATAACTAACTTATCAATGAATAGAATCCTATGAAAATTATACAAAATATGTATCACCATAACACATTAGTGCACCTTACAGTTTGTCAGAATTGCTTCAGTAAGCAATGAGTTATTGCCCTTGAATTGGCTTAAATCAACAAATTGAGTCATAACTAAGTAACCAATAAATGGAATTTCATGACACTTATAATAATTATATATTGTCATGACAAGGCAGTGTACATTAAGTTTTGTCATAATCTCTTCAGTAGTGCATGATTTAATGCCCCTGAATTGATTTAAAATCTACAAATTAGCCATTAGTAGGCTGCTGACAAACAAAATTTCTTGTAAACGAATTCAAAATGTATCATTATAGTGCAGTGATGCTGAGGCAAGTGTTTAAGAAGAACAGCTCCAGCTTATGCCTTACTTATCCCAGAGATATTGCCCTTGATTTTATGAACATTCCACAAGTTCAGCCTCCTAAGTAACCAGTGAAAATTTTTTTATGAAACTTAAAACAACCATAAACAAATCAAGGCCACTTCGGCGGGGGATATAAATTCACCGAATTTGCTTGTTTATACATCTTTATGATTTAAAGTGTTTTCCATGGCCATTAATTCCCAACAAAACTGAAAAGCTTACCATACAATCCAATTTATTTTGAGGTAAATGTTTGGTCGGTGCTCGGACATTTCCGCCACGGACATTTTCGGCCTAGGACGCTATCTATCTATCTATCTATCTATCTATCTATCTATCTGATCATAGCTGTTTACCGTGGACGTTAAACAATAACACAATAACTTTGAGTTAACTGCTCCAGAGTAGGGCTGGAAGGAGGACCCGGGTACCCGAGTCCAGATACAAATTTACCACTAACCGTTACCCAAATGCTTATTATTATGTAATGTATAAATATTCCGAGTTTCAACTGATAACAATTAAACAGAGCAAACTTTAGTGTAATTGTCTAGTATAAATGACAAATACAGGTATTGCAAAACTATATTTTGTATATTATATATAACAGGGAGATTTCTACATTTTCATACCATTCCCATCCAAGCATGTGCAAACGGCAGATACCTAACTTATTTTGTTCTAAATGTATATTTTCTAGCTGTAGAAATGATCAAAATGCTAATAGGAATTCGGGTACCTGGGTACCTGCGGGTAATAGGAATTCAGGTACCTGGGTACAAAATCTCTACCAGTTTCAGCCCTACTCCAGAGCAGTCTGATTGTGGTCTGCTGTTTTCCAGCTGTGTTACAATATATCCTGTAATAGTGCAAACAGAACCTGTCACAACTTTTAACCCTTAAAGTGCCAGAGCTCAGATGACAAAAGTTCAAGAAGGGCAGTTGTCAGTTACTGGCGAAAGTATGTGCACTTAGTACTGGTTAACCCCTTAGGAGGTCTAAGCTTGCCCAGGAATAGTGTGGTTAGGTTAACTGACCGTCCCGACATGACCATAGCTGTTTACCGTGGACGTTAAGCATCAAATCAATCAATCAATGACAAACGTTACGTCAGTAAAATTTCAGAATATGTTTGCTTCAAGCTGTATCATATTAAAAATTCAAAGACATCAGGGCAAACAGTTTAGATCCAGATTAAGTGGCTCATGATGAAAATTCAGCTAGTTCATTTTTTTTGCACTTTAAGAGAATTTAAAAAAATAAATGGTCTACGTATTCAAGAAGTTTATGGTAAAAAATGGATTTTTTTTTCCAGGTAGAACTTCTCCAGAGTTACAGAATAAGATTGATTTGCTCTTCAGTCTTGAACAAACTCAGACCAAATAGCCTCTAAACCTGATCTCTGTGGCCATGGTGACTGACTGACTGTGAGTGTGAATTTGTGCTTGAAAATTCAGACAGAATAAGTTTGTTGAATTGACATTATTTGGTTAGAATGTGAAAATCACAGGTGGCATTTACCATTTTAAAATTGTGACACATCCTTGGATAAGAAAATACATATTTGTTTTGGAGATATTATTATATGGTCTGCTATAAATTTTCAGATGAAAGACTATTGTTCCAGGTTTATTGAAAAATAAAAAAAATATGAATTATGGTATTTGAAGGATTCAAATGAGATGTTAAAGTGCAACCTGTTAGATGCTGTATTATATATGACTGGTGAAAAGAATATAATATAACAAAGGTCCAGTTCAAACTAACTCGGGTGTGAAAAGAATAGTATTTACCCCAGTCAAGTAAACATACAAAATAATGTGGTGCATTTATAAATTATTGAAATTATTGAACCTAATTCTGTAATGGTTTATTTGAACTTAACTCTCCACCTGCAGTTTTATTACTCCACAGTGCACAGTTGAAGCAGTGAAAAGTTAATGAAAAATTGAGTACATGGAGTTTAATGCTTTTTCAAGTTGATTGTAAAGTGCTATGATTTTATTGACCACTGAATAAATTTGTACTATCACTGAGCTGTTTGAATGTTACCACCACACAGCAAGATGGCCAATGTGTGTATTCAGATGTGCAGCTCTATGTACCAGATCCCAATGAGGATTTTATGTGTTGTTATAGTGCTCTTACAGGGAGCAGTGTTGGATTATTATCTTGTCTACCACAAGAATAATTACTGGTGTTCATGGATTGTTGCTGATGTTGCACTATTTTTCACTTTCTTCATGGCATTTGTTATATCATACCGCCATCTCATCCTAGCTAAGCAGTCAGCAGAACGGCATACTCCGATTCAGACAGGGCCTCTACCACTCGGATATTTCGCATGGCTTGTGTATTCATGTCTACTAGCTGCACGGGTAGCAATAATTTTCAAAGACATTGCATTTAAGTTGAATGAGGAAGACTTCTTTGGACCCAACACTTTAAAAATTAATATTTCAAGTGCAGCTTTTGTTTTTCTGTTTCTTTTATTAACACACCACAATGCTGAAACAGATTCTTTGAGGAAAGTTTTCATAAATGAGTTGACTGGAACAGTTGTGTTCGATGTTCTAGATTCTGTTGATGTTTTAGATGTTTTGTTTGATCATGAAGCAATTGAAGACTTTCCTGTTCATCTAGACACAGCAATAATAACAATAGCATGTATCAATTTCATTTTACCCACAATTCCACTGGCGACCCTCAGCAGCACACACTTTGGTCACAGAAGAGCCTCAAAGGAGATCATTTTTCTGCATAAAATGCTATTAGTATTTTTGGTAAATCTCCCCTTGTTAATCATACGTCTTCTTTTGTGGCATGTCTTGAGCAAGGAAATTTCTGTGTTTCCAGTGAAAAATCTCATCGTAATTTTTCTAGTGTTCCATGACATGTACGAGAAAAGGAAAGAAGAAATTAGTCATGAAGGGGAAGAGATGGACGATATTGATGGTGAAGCTAGTGACCTATACAGGAATAAACACAGACACAATAGTGGATCACTGTCACATGACAGCTATAAACTTCGGCATGCAAGTAGCCCAAGTGGCTCAGTCACTCACGATGATCATCACAAACACAGACACACAAGTGGGTCTTTTTCTCAAGATGAGCGCAGTTATAGCCATCCTGTAAGACCAATTTCTCCTGAAAGCTTTAGACATCAACATAAAAGTGGGTCATTTTCTCAAGAGGACTAAGAACAGAGCTCTAGATAAGAGGGGTATTTGATGATAATTGAGGGATAATTTTTTTTATTTCTCATTGAAACCATATGTTGTGACCCCTCATCTGAACCGTCTCGTCGAGACGGTTCAGAAGAGGGGTCACAACATATGTTTTTATTCAGAATTAACAAAAATTATCCGTAATTATCACCAAATACTCCCTCTTATCTAGTGCTCTGCTAAGAAACAGTGTTAAGCAATTTTTAGCAAAGCTCAGTATTACGTGTATTAAGAGGTTAATTTCTAGACTAACTAACATACTAGTTTGGTTATAAAACAGGGTTTTTCTCCCTCTGGAATGACCCCCGATATCTAAACCAGTTTGTGTAATTCTGCTGCTAATGATGTCTTAGCTACCCTTTAAGCGCATAGCGAAGACTCTGATCAGACTGGGCGGATGACGATGCGGATCTGAGTTTATGCTGGGCGCACAACCACATTGTTGGTTTTGTCGTGTCGCGGCTCATATGTTTCCAGTGATAAACAAGATCCCAGAATCATCCCCAGAAACCCTCTTTTTATCTGGACCATTAATTGATCACTATTAGACCCAAAGTACAGGGGCACTTTATACAGTGGCAGATCCAGAGGGGGTTCGGGGGGTTCAAACGAACCCCCTCTTCAGCCCAAATTATTTCATTTTCATGGGGAATTTCAGGAAAAATTGGTCAAACTGCACAAATCGAATCCTTCTCAGCAAATTTGAACCCCCTTTCGAAAAATCCTGGATCCGGCCCTGTTTATACCTTTCTTAAGTACTCCTGAAAATTTCAACGACTTGTTGAAATTTTCAGAACTTAAAAATACACAGCATCATTAGCTTAAGGGAGCCATAAGTTAAGGATTCAGCAAGTTTTCTAGCACACAAAAAACTTGTATATCCTTTTTTTTTTGTCGGAAACGTAAGGAGCTTTTGCTTTGAAAAAGTTCTTCATATCTTTTTAGCAAATAATGGCAGTGTTTTTGTATGCAATACATTTAGAAAATGTAAGACCCTGATTATTTAAATGTAGTCTGATGTTATCGCAGAGCTGCCCATATATTAGGGCATTGTTATGGTCTGTCCACTATAAATTATAATACAGTCAAACCTGCTTATGTGGTCACTCTATACACAGTTCCGAGTCACACCCAGAATGTCACTCAAAATCACATGATAGCGTATACCTGGCCAATGCAACGACAACTTAGCATGTGACATAGTCTCACAAACAAATCGCACGTGGTCAATATACAACATATGTCAGTGATTTTACCTAACAGTTAAAGAAGGGATGTATACCTGTTTAAAGAAAACAAACTAAGACCAGTTTTAATAAACTTACCCTGCTCTGCAAGAACAAAACGCATTGGAAATGCATGATGCGCCAACTGCCATGTGTAGGTCATGAGGAGGCTGATTCCTAGGCATAGATCGCCAACATTTAAGAGACACTTGCATTTGTCATTTCTTTTTCCGCCATCTTTATGCAAGCTTGTGAGACGTAGTAACAGTAACTAAGCAGGCGGAGCTTTGCGGCTATTCTCGGAACTGTGTATTAAGGGATATCATCCTGTCTTAAGCAGCCACCTTTTCTGGGTCCCTTGAACCAAAATTCAGTGCAAATCAACTTGTGTTAAAGGGTCACCTGTCTTTAAAGCAGCCACTTTTTGTAGTTCCCTTGGGTGACCTCTTAGATAGGTTTGACTGTAGATGTTTTTTCACTACTTGGATTGGTTAAATAATGCAGGGCACTCTTTTTCTTTACAATTTTATATATTAAACCAATCTCCAGTTTTGTTAATTCATTTGTGCAGTAGGTATATTTTCTGTAAATATTAGCAGGTAATCTTGACTTTTGAACCGTGACACGGCAAAACCAACAAAGTGGCATGTGTGCACAGTGAAGGCTCAGATCAGCTGGGGCAGCTGTCCAGCCTGATCAGAGTCTTTGCTGGCAGCATGGAGCTAGCTTAGACCCTTAGCTTCCCTTTAAGGGTACAGCCAAGACTCTGATCAGACTTGAGGGGGGGGGGGGGGGGGGGGGGGGGGCATATGACACATATGCCACTTTGCCAGTTTTGTCTTGTCGCAGCTTGGTTAACAGGCAGTATAGACCAATATCAGATGGCTTTTGAGAATGAAACACAATCATATCATGATCTGCACTTTTTGCCAGTGGTTTTGTAAAACACCCCTGATTGGGAATTTTAAAAAAATAATTATGTCCATAAAGCCACCAGTGCTGCTGATAGGAGTAACTGGGATAATTTTGAGATAATTTTCCATCAGCCCAAAAGTATTTTATTTTCATGGGATAATTTAGGAAAAATTGGTCAAACTGCTTAAATCAAACCCCTCTTAACTAATTTGAACCCCCTCTCCCAAATTTCTGGATCTGTCCTGTGTGGTATACTCTTGAAGCAAAGAATGTGGTCCCACAGGAGCAAATTCTTTCTTTCAATAGTAGACCTCCATCAGAAAGGGAAGAAAAAATCAAAATGCCAGAGTTATGATTCCTGAAGGTGTACTAATGCCTCTTTTATGTACTTTAGCTATTGTTTACTTGAAAAGTGTCAGTCTTTTATACAATTAACTCTCCACAATTTTTAGTACTTTGACATGTTAGACAGTGTTTATTATGTTTATGTAAACAGCACTATCTTTCAAGGTCAGATACTACAGATCATGATTTTCAAAATTATATAGTTTTTGGCATTATGTAAAAACTGGACTGGACTTGGACTATGGACTTTGGACTCTGGACTTTGGACTATGTAAAAGCTGGACTCTGGACTTTGGACTTTGGACTATGTAAAACCTGGACTTTGGACTCTGGACTTTGGAGTGTGTAAAACCTGGACTTTGGACTCTGGACTTTGGACTATGTAAAACCTGGACTTTGGACTGTGTAAAAACAATGACTCTAGTCTTTGGACTATGTAAAATATGAACTCTCGACTTTGTCTCCCTGACTCCCCAGAAACTATAAGGCCTATGTCAGACATCCTCTGGAACAGTTTGATGTTGTTTTTTATGTAATTCTGCAAACAATATTATGCAAAGACATCGGTTTGTTCAAAACTAATAAGAGGAAATGTCCCCATGCATCGTGCTATTATGGCAATTCTGTATCAGCACGACCTTGTGGTTTTCCGAAAATATCTTAACCCAGACATACGCTGATCAATAGCAAAGACTCGTATTAGCCTGCGCAATATTGTAATGCGACCAGTGTTTCCTGACCGCTAATTAGGTTTTTGTGATATGAGCGTCACCGTTACCCTTTGAAAAGTGAATACTTCCGAAGAAGCTTATCAGTCTGCACTCTCCGCATGTTCCATAAGATACGTTTTATGTGGTGCGGGTCATGAGTTCACCGGACTTCCCATGCTGTGACTTAAAATAATTTCTATGTGTCCGGTAAAATAAGACCTTACGCCATCTGAAACTGAAGTAAATCAGAGTCTTCCTTTAATTGATTGTTCATCGAGTTAGCTTTATTCAGACTTTGCGACTGCGCATGCTAATCTGCATCGTATGCACACGCCGTTAAGTACCTTTTAAAAGTAGCATTCGAAGTGGTGAGATCGCTTCCACGCATTTGGCATTGTGGGTGTGCAAACTTCCAAACCAGCCTGCGCAGTCTTGTCCTAATGGTCAGATTTTGTTTCAATATACAACTAGTTGTCTCGGAACAAGACTGCGCTATGTACGGTGCTGGTGTAGCATTAACTTGAGAAACTCAGATCGGCATTGAGCCGACGACCAAAATCGCGACTTTTGATCAAAGTTTTTCCGTACAAACAAGCTATGGATCGGCGGAAGTTATATAATAGAGGAACAAGACTCGGATCAGCCTGCGTATCTTGTCTTTTCGCATCAATATCTGTGGATGCTGAGAAATATCTAGCCAAGACGTACACTCTGAACAGTCTCTGCAGATGCGCAAGCTGTCGGAGACTTCATTGGTACATTCAGTGTCGCAACACACTGATCGTGACACCGCTAGACACTGATAATCGATCGGTGCACGTGCAGATGTGTCAGGAAGAAAGATACTTGATGCGTATGCAAAGAAAACTGACATAGATCAGCCTGCAAGTCCACGCAGTCATATCGGAGTCTTCTGTGCTCACATTAAACGTACATGAATGAACAACGATCAGTCCGCGCTGATGTACAAATTTATTACGAACTGGGTCGGGAACAAAGTTACTGACAAGGTCATAGCTTGTACTTTCAGTTTTGCGTTTTAACTCCGGTAGGACATGAAAAGATTACAAACGTCCCACTTTGCTTTGTTTCTTTTGAAGGTATACAAACCATGGTATAACTATTACTTGAAAACCAAATGAGCCATAAATGAATAGCCTAATCAGGACACTGTTGACATATTTTATAACATTTTGCAGTAAGTTGTCTGCTGTGATTAAGGCCAGATATGCTGAAACAGGCTCCGGTGATGAAAGAGGCTGTGTGTGGGAGGTCGTAAATCTATAGTCTAATCAGGACAATGTTGATACATATAACTTACAGTACTGTAAAAATTGTAAAATTGGGACACCTAAAATAATTACTGCTATTGTCCAAAAAATGGACCAGTTTGGTTTTACAATGCAGTAATGCATCTAAAGAAAACAGATGGGATGGCAAACAGTGTAGACCCTGAAAAGACTGATCTGGATTTGCACTGTAGGCTCATACTTACCTGTTCCAATACTCAGATTTTTACGGTAATATGTCTCAGAGGTGCTAAAAATTTCATTTTTCGCCTCATCTGAGCTGAAGCTCCATGATAGGGTAGGGGTGGGGTGGGGTGTGGGTGTGGGGATGGGGTGCGGGGCAGGGGGGGGGGCACATTGAATTAAATGTGCTTCCCTGTGCAGGAGGGGGCGGGGAGACACATTTAATTAAATTTGCTTCCTTTTGCATTATATGCAAAAATGCTAAAACATTAGATTGCAATGTACTGTATAAAGGTTGGTAGATATTGTCAACTAAATGAGAACATGAAGACTGTTTAGTAGCACAGGTCAATAGCCCTGGGCATTCTTGACCTTTGGCCAGGGTCACGTATATTTTAACAATTTGAAAAGTTTCCTTCAGAGCCACTGTACCTGAAGGGTTGTGATGACATGACCAAAATGGATTAGATATGACAAAGTCTTGATCCAAGATCGCTGCATGAGCGATTTAGGGATTCATGACCATTTTTTCTCAGACAGCAGAATGCCTGTACTAGAGGATTTAGTGTATGTTCGCCTTTCGGGCTCATCTCCCATTTAGAGTAGGCACATGTCTGATTATTATTTTCAACCTAATTAACCAGGAATTGTGCGCAAAGTGTGCCCTCCACTGGAATAAGAGGTGTCAGGGTAATGGTGGTCGGTGAAAGTATTGTCACTGAACGTTGGCGGTGGTGTCAGCCTTATCAAACCAGCAAAAACTGTACACGTGCACAAAACACAACATAAGCAGAGGTAGTGTGTGTGTTATAGTTTCGTACCCAGGGACTGTGGCCCTGCTAAAACAAGCACGACTGAACAAAACTCCCGTTTATCCGTGTGTTTGTACATCATCCTGTATGCTAGCATGTGTATACGTGATTATCTGCATTAAGTATGGCGAGAAATCACCTGGAGACGGTTGAACTTCTAAACTAATGTGCATTTATGTGTGTGTCTGCCAGTCTAAGGATGAAGAAATAGACAAAGATGCTTTCGGGTCCTTCTTCTGCAGCTATTGCCAAACGAGAAAGAAATTAAATGTCCGTATCTTCATACTCATGTGAGCGTGAATGTGCTCTTATGTAAATCCATAATGTGTGTGCGTGCTTATGTATGAGAATTTGAAATTCTACTATATACTCGTATAATAAGTTTTCTAATACCCAATTTTCTGGTGTGTGTGTTGGGGTGGGGGGTCGGGGGCGAGGAAGGAAGGACAATTGGGCAAAAGTAGCTTTATGAGGTCCGGACAATGCACTATATAATAATCCCTCTGATAACTACAGTGGTCAGTTTCCTCATTCAGTCATGTAAATCAGTTCGGGATTGCATCAGATTTTAAATGCGTCTCTTCAACTTTGCAATTTACATTCACGAGGAACAAATAGAGGTACCTGGGCACACCATGTCAAGACTGCTCTCTTTGTACTGCACATCTGACGGTACTGTATGTTTAGTTGTACTACTGAACTGAGCTCCAAGCGAATACACAAATCAGGTTGCCAAAGGCACAGATCTACCACATTGTCAGGAACTGATTACTTTGTCAATATTAACCATTAAGTAATTTTATGATTCACTCTGAAACTAGTTAAGCCCAATTAAAAGTTGTGATGATATATATGACATACCACATTTACACAAAATATCTTAACAATAGTTGAAATGCCTGCACAGTGTAGAGTGTAGACCCAAATTAGACTGCTTTTGGAACAGTCTGATAAGGGTCTATGCCAAGTTTTATAAATGTCTCATGAGAAGACAAATGCAAGGAATGGTTAGAGTGTCTGAGTATTTAGAGTAAACACAGTATACCTGTTTAGAAAACAATTCTCATAGTAGAACTCCCACACCCTATAAATCAGATTAAATCGTTGAGAATTGAAGGTCTTCCTCTATCTTATTTCAATAATCTAATTCGCCTGTCTTCAAAGTGGGACATCAATGCAGGAATTTTCTCTTCCATTCCTTTCCAATCCATTCCATGAAATGAACCGTGCCTCATATTTGCACTTTGAGCACACACACCTTTAGCATGTTGACTGCTCATATTATACACATAAACATATTTTACTGCAAAAGAATTGACATAAGGTACAGTTGTTACAGCCATTATATCAACATTGAATAAGCTGTATCAACTTAATGGTCAGATTGCACCAGAGTTAAGATTTTTGTAGAGTCCAAAGTCCAGAGTCCAAAGTCCAGGTTTTACATAGTCCAAAGTCCAGAGTCCAAAGTCCAGGTTTTACACAGTCCAAAGTCCAGAGTCCAAAGTCCAGGTTTTACATAGTCCAAAGTCCAAAGTCCAGAGTCCACGTTTTACACAGTCCAAAGTCCAGAGTCCAAAGTCCAGAGTCCAAGTCCAGTCCAGGTTTTACATAATGCCATAGTTTTTATAGTAAAAGATTTACCTTAGAGACTCACAGCAGAATTTCTCAAAAGTGGGCGTGTATTTTCCCTATATTTCATGCTGTGGTTTTACTAGCTGCTAGTAACTGATAAGACGTCAGTCCACTAGGTAGATTCGAGCAATGAGGAAAGATTGTTAATACTCTTGTGCCCCACCAGAAAACTCGCAGTGTTTTGAAATATGAAACCCACACTGATAAATCCTCTGCAGCAGGCTTTCCCTCCTATGAACTAAATATAGACTATAGTCTTTATCTAAATCAGAGAGAGATTGATTCTGATGTATGAAGTGGCTAGTTTATCAAAATAAACAAATTCCTCCTGCTTATGCCAATAAAGTTTTGCTTTCAGAATACCTATGTCGTTAGTTATGATATTGTGAAGAAAAGTTTTAGCTTTCTGAAATTGTTTGTTCTTTTCACATTTTTTTTCACATTAACCAATATAAAGAATAGAACAATAAACAATAAATCCTCTCTTTTTGTATACAATGTAAATAACTTTGTGACTGGAATTCTTACCAAGACTGCCAGTTTGATTTCATATACCGTATTTCTTCCTAGAAATGCCGTGAGCATTGCAATTTACAAGCCCTGTAAACAAAGTTGGGGCATAATGTCATGTTTTGGGGCCTCTGCTTCTAAAGAAAAGTGAGGGTGGGGGTGTGGGGGTTGATTAGAGAGTAGACTTTTATAAGAAGAAATACGGTATATCAGTACCAGGTACAAAACGCATGTGTCTGTGTGTAATAGAAACAAGTGGAGATTATATTATTATTTTTTCCACTCATATTTTTGTGTTTGTCAGTTCGTGAGGAATATGTCTTTGGCTGTATAACATGGGAATGTTTTTTTTTTGTTGCTGTTGGGGTGTTGGGGGGAGAGAGATGGGGGGGGGGGGGGGATGGGGGCAAGAGATGGGGTCCTTGACCTGGCAGTTTTACAACTGTTTAGACAATATTTGTCATATCAGGACAATGAAGGGGTGATTATGGAGGGCTCTATGCAATGAAGCAGCCTCGTGATCCAAAGTCGGGGACGCTGATCCTGCAGCCATAAGGATTCCTCAGGCTCAGTAGCCGGGCCGTATAGCGCAGTCAGTAGCGCGTCTGACTCAAGAGCTAAAGGTCGCGGGTTCGATACCCGGTCCGGCCACATACTTTCGTTTCTCCTTCCCGGCTGTTTCAAGAAGGGCAGTTGTCGGTATCTGGCGAAAGTATGTGCACTTATTATTACTGTTAACCACTTAGAAGGTCTAAGCCTGCCCAGATATAGTGTGGCTAGGGTAACTGACCGTCCCAACATGACCATAACTGTTTACCGTGGAAAGAAAACAATAAAACAACAACAGTATTTAGAAGACTATGCTTCATTTTGAAGACCATTTCATATTTATTTTGCCCTCATTTGGATGACGAATGGATGACTTGGATTTTGCGTCTTTTTCTACAGTATTTCAGTCAAATCAGGTCAATGCAATTTACTTCTGCATAGATTTCCACCTCCAGCAGGAAGCCAACCCGGGACCGCTTGATCAGCAGGTCTGCACTTAGCCCTCTGAGCTACAGGGGCTTTTTTCTCATTTGAAAATGATCAAACTGACGAAATACGTGCATAAAATTTGCTTTTAAAAGAATCATAATGTATTTTATGACATGAAGATGATGGTATTGTGTTTGTAGACAAAAAAATGATTAAAATCTAATGGAACTCTGTCAATGTGTCACCTGTTAATAGTGAAGAGGCTGGTAGTAATTCAAGTAACATACAACACCAACCTGTGCCAGCAGGAAGTAGTTTTTGTTTGATTCTGTAAATGTGCCATGACTGATTCCGTAGGCCCTTCTATTAAACTTTGTCTTGTTTGTCAAAAACAATGCACCAACTAAAATCATGACTAAATTTATATATGAGCCGCGACACGACAAAACCAACAATGTGGTTGTGCGCCCTACGCAGACTCAAATCAGCCTGGACGTCCCCCCCCCAGTTTGATCAGACCCTTCGTTAAGTGCTTAAAGGGTAGCTAAGGGTTTAAACTACCTCCATGCAGACAGCGAAGACTCTGATCAGACTAGGCGGATGCCCAGGCTGATCTGAGTCTGCGATGGGCGCACAACCACATTGTTGGTTTTGTCGTGTCGCAGCTCATCAAACAAGTAATCTGGGGCCAGATTGATTGAATAAACATGTGTTTTGCACAAAAAAAAAATGTACCAAAATGAATGATATTTATCAAAGGCATAGCTAGGCAGGAGCCGAGACGCCGGAGCGGTCATGAAACTCCTAAAAACCTGAGTTTAAGAAGAAGGTTTTAGATTTCAGTTGTTGCGAAACGTTTGGAAGCATCCATTTTCTTGGTCAGACTGTAAATACAAGAAAATATGACATGGTGGTTTAAATTTCTAGATTTGTGTCCAAATATACCAATCCAAAACATTATTTTTAATGACTATACGGTTAAAAGAATGATATTTCCAGATATATATCATACAAGTCATGTTTTCCTTATGATGGAATAAGTTTTATTATATAACCTGCCAGAAAAGCCTAGTATTAAATGTGCATCTCGCTAAAATAACCTGCTTTACGGTAAAATAGATATATATATATGGTACATAGAGGTAAATAACATTAACTTATAAACTGCTTTGTTATAAAACAAGAATTCTGCATAATGCTATGTCGCACCTGCATTGCATTTCCACAATAGCAGGGATCATGTTCAGAAGAAAGTGAAAGCAAAAATTGTAAACCAAAAGAAAACGAAATAGCTTCAGACATTATTCTGACATAAATTTTGTCAAAATCCGCCCAATGATTCTTAGGGTACTGCCATTTTTAGCTCGCCTGTACGAAAGTACAGAGAGCTATTGTTGTCACTTGGACGTCGGCGTTGGCGTGGGCGTCACACTTTAAAGTTTTACTTTAAAGTTTTTTTATGTGATGGGCTAGGCACTGCAGGCAAGCTATCATGTACGGGGACTGTTATGTTTGTGCTATTTTTAGTAACAGTGGATGGCAGCCATCTTGGATGGCCAAACTGCCAAAAACCAACATAGCTATATGCAAGGATCGATCATTCTGACACAAAATTGGTCCAGATCCATTCAGGGGTTCCTGAAATATAGTCATTTTCATGTTTCTGCTATTTTAGAAAAAGTCCTTTCAAGTGTCATTCTGATTAAATCTGAACAAAATCTACCCAGTGTTTATCGATTTGTCGGCATTCAAACAAAATTCAGACTCTTAAACCAAAAGTAGGTCACTGTGACCTTATTTCGCTATATTTTTTTCCATTTTCATAATTTTTAAAAAGAAGGTCTTGTGATGTTCCATGCAAAGTTTCAGCTAAATATACCTTGTGGTTCTAGAAAAAATGTTAGTTTTGTTGTTTTGCTATATTTAGTAACAGCGGCCATCTTGAATTTTCGACCAGGCTGAATTTCTGTAATCTGAAGCCCTCTAGTCTGATCATGCTCCATATGAAATTGGAGGATCGTTGCTGCAGTGGTTTTGGAGAAATTAACTGTACAAATCTTAACGCCAGGGTTGACGTAAATGTGTACGGACTGACGGACGGATGGAAAAACGGGACGCTATGTCACACCTACCTAAAGCAGGTGCGACAAAAAAAAGACACAAAAAAGGATCAAAAGGCATATGCGAACTGCAAAAACAACACAATAAAGGCCCCATTCCCAACTGAAATTTCTTTAAAATCTTGCAGAATTCCCAAATATTGCACCTTGCTTCTCTAAGGGAATTTTTTACTCCCAAATAACCATTTTTTTCTCCAATTTCAGGACAAAGCCCATTTCTAAAAACATGGGTAAACACTAAGCTGCCTGTGCATTTAGTGTGATTACTGTCTTGCTTGGTCACTTAAAACTCTTCAGGTTCCAGACTGGGCAGATAATTGTGAGCAGTGAAGACTTTTTTCTGATGAGCAGGCTGATCGGTCACATGTCATAAACAATATTTTTGTGGCGAGTAATGGGTCGCAATAAGTGCTTAACATATTTTCCTTGCCAAAAGTTTAGCATAATGTTAAATAAATATTGTGATGTGAGTGACTTTTCTTTTACACCAATTCAAGGTTTTGTAACGCTAAATATTTTTGGCGAATACGAAATTACTGCTTTTGAAATTATTAAAACAAAGCAATATTTGCTTTCGAAAATGTTATTTTTTAGGCTTTTATTTTTGTGCTCGCTTTGTGCGGTACTTTATCAAATCAATTTAAATTTGGTGTTTTTACAATACTTAGGCGTTGGCCTTGATTAGAGAACGAATTTATCTGCATACTACAGGTTAAAAATAAAGTTTTTTTTTACGATTTCCAATAACCCTGGTATTTTTACTTTGAAAATATGCTAAACTTTTGGCGAGGAGTATATATACCCAGCTGGCAAATCATGTTGAAATGACGTCTTAACGACGTCAAAGCGACGTCATTACCTCGCATCGATGTTAGTACGACGTTGTTTCGACCTCATGTGCCTGGTGGGGAGCATCCCAAAAAACAGCATATACGCAAACAGTGAAGACTCAGATCAGATGCAGCATAACGTGGCGTCTGAACAGGGTTGACGCTACTGCTGAATACAAATGTGATTTTTTCCTTAAAATAAGCAAATGTAATAAAAATAAAGTTTAACCGAATCGCTAATAATAAGACTCAGAAAGAACATTCCGCTGGGCATAATTATACCCCCGGCATACGAAGTGTGTCCAGGGGTATATAGTTTTAAATGTATATGTATTAAATGCGTTTTTATTAGGGGTTGGCGCTGGCCAGGAGTATACGTGAGCCCCTGCTCACTTGCTCTAGTTTCAGTTTGAGGTGACTGAAAGAAAGGAAGAAGTATTCAGGGCAAAATGCAACTATCACTTTGTTTCTATCAACAGAACCATCTTAAGGAACTTGTTAAAATGTTGATTTATCTGATTTAACAGTGCTCCAGACATTGGAAGTATTTGGGGATGATTCTGGAATTATTATATTAAACTCAACAAAGACATGTTGTAGCCCCTCATTATTAGAAGTGCATTTATAAAAGCAATTCTAATAAAGGGTCATTGCTGGTCTGTGTGGAGAATTAACAAAACATCCCAGAATAATATTTTAAAAAAAAAAGTGTTTCAATTTGGAGCTCTGATTTATTGTTTGTAATATTATACGTGCCCATGAGGGGAAAGCCAGTCTTAATCTTAAACCACATTTATAAGAACTGCTCATATGCACTGTCTGATCAGAGACTGAGCAGTCTCTCCAGCAACCATTAAAGATTTTCAAACATGAAGTATGCATGCTCTAACTATATAATGCATGTGTGCAGGCTCTTCTTAGCTCTGACAATGTGCATTTCACAATGTCTCAAGACAGGTTGTCTTTTTATACTGCTTATACACCATGGCAGTAAGAGTGAACTTGCTCTTATTGTGATGCAGAAAAAGACTATAGTTTGTAGCAGACTAAAAATTTACAATGAGTCATGCTGAGGAAAATCTTCATCCCTCAAAATGAGCAGTGTACCTATGTCTGGCCTAGGAGTATTAAGGGCTTGTCAGATCAGCCTGCATAGCTTCACTCAGATCAGCGTTATCTTTGTACGACATTTACAACAAAAATAGAGTCAAACTGTTGTTAATGTTACCCAAGGCGTGCACAAAAATTGGCTGGTTAAGAAAGGTGACTTCATAATACAGGCTGAGCAGGGTCAGACAAAACCATTGCTCGGCTGCCCAGGACAAGTTAAATTTTTTGCTGGGCAAGTAAAATGAGCTGCGACACGAGAAAACCAACAATGTGGTTGTGCGCCCAGTGCAGACTCAGATCAGCCTGGGCATCCGCCCAGTCTTATCAGAGTCTTCGCTGTCCACATGGAGATAGCTTAGACTCTTAGCTACCCTTTAAGCTCTTAGGGAAGAGTCTGACCAAACTGGGCGGATGCCCAGGCTGATCTGAGCCTGCGTAGGGCGAACAACCACGTTGATTTTCTTGTGCACCGGCTCAAATATTTTCTTACTTGCCCAGAAAAATGTATACGCTGCAGGCAAACTCCAAGAATTTCAACATTTTAAAATAGCAGCTCTGTACAGGACAAGTAGATTAAATTTTATTTTTTTCCAGCCCTGAGGCTCAGTTGCAATGTATTTGGATTGAAGAACCCTCCAATAAGTGGCTGATAAAGACAAGTGTCTCAAAGTTTAAGATTTTTTTATTAGAACATTCCTTGCATGGAGCATCTGTTTTGAAATAAAGTTTAGGCAAGTTGCTATGGATGAAACAACCAAAAATAAAACTGCAGCAACTTTTGATTGTCAGAAAGAGTTGTTTCTAACTAAAAGAGCACTGCAGCAGCTTTTTTTTTATTCAGTCTAAAGGAATATTATGGTAAATGTGCCTACATGTATGGAGAACTAACAACAGTGATGGATGGATAACTTGCAATTTTAAGCCCTTTTTTATTTAAGTCATATCAGCCTCAGGACAATGGAAGGGTGATAATGAAAGGCTGTGTGCAGTGAAACCCCATTTATGGTTGAAAAGACCCTGGGACCGCTAGATCAGCAGGCCAGCACTTAACCTACTGAGTTACCAGGGCTCCCAATTGACTACAAGTTTTAGTGAGTGAATTATTGACAATCATGGTATAACAACCTTACACCTTGCTCAAGAGCATGGACTATTTTTTTTTTTTAAATTCATGCTATAAAATGAGTGGTGACACAACAATACCAAGAAGGTGGCCTGTGCACCCAACAAAGACTCAGATCAGCTGGGGCAGCCTGCCAAGGCTGATCTGAGTCTTCGCTGGGTGTACATGCCACTTTGTTAGTTTTGTTGTGTTGCAGCTCAATTGTAGTTGCTTGATTATATTTAGTCAACTTCATTGTGATTGTTTCATGGTATCAGATATTTCTCATTGCCTGTATCTAAATCCCAAGTTTCTCATTTTGACATCTTTTACCATAAAAATAATTGTGTTGTATTGTGGCCCCATATTATACCCTATTAATTGGAGTACAAGCAGGGAGTTTACTCTTCCCAAATTACCGCAAAAGATAAATGAGCCGCGACACGACAAAACCAACAATGTGGTAATGCGCCCTGCGAAGACTCAGATCAGCCTGCGCATCCGCTCAGTCTGATCACAGTCTTCACTTTGCGCTTAAAGGGTAGCTAAGGGTAGCTATCTCCATGCGGACAGCGAAGACTCTGATCAGACTGGGCAGATGCCCAGGCTGATCTGAGTCTGCACTGGGCGCACAACCACATTGTTGGTTTTCTCGTGTTGCGGCTCAAATGAGTCTTGTGAAATTCGGCTATGAGATGCTGTTTTTCCTTCTACATAAAAAAATTCCAAAAATTCAAATCCATCTTATAGGATGGATCTAGATTTCGGGGATTGTTTTGGAAGGGGAAAACCCCCATCTTATAACCTCCTTATAAGATGGATCTAGATTTTAGGGATTTTTTTTGGAAGGGGAAAACCCCCGTCTTGTAACCAAAGAAATATGGTAACAGAGCTTAAGTGTGATGGCAATTTTTACATTGGACCAAAAAATGCATTTTATGAGTGAGAAATGGCAGTGTGAGAATTAGGTGAATAAGAAAATGTTATTTTGAGTAAGACTTTGCTTCCATTTCAACAGGGGATTCGCTTAAATGAAAGAGTTTCCTCCCTTGAGGAGCAAATTCTTTTTTTTTTTTTTTTTTTAAGAGTAGCCCCAAAACTGGATTGGATTCTTTGTGTAGAGAAGCAAATGGGAAGTCTGGAAGTCAGAAGTGGTTCCCCTTGGTGAAAATGACAATACATAGTGTACCCATATGCCTTAACCCATTGCATTCTGGGTATATTTTGTCGTCTGCTGAAATTGTCGTCTGCATCATAAATGAAGAATATTTTAACAATATTTGTCTAACTAACTCTTGTAGAAAATTAATGATGTCTAGGCAGCAAACAGTTTGGAGCTCAGATCTGGCCCCGCATTTGTGGGGCCTGATCTGGATCCAAACTGTTTGCCCAGACACCCTTGCAGCAACAGAACAACAGCAAACCATGCCTGTTGCAATCACTCTGACTCTCTGGAGTACGTTCTCCTGTAAAAGGGAGAGAGTGGATGTAAGGTGGTTGCAACTGAAGGAACACCCTACTCGCAGCGCCAACTTGTTATAATTTAAAATATCAAAATTGCCCATACCTTCTTGGACGTCTGTGGAACACGTCTGTTCTGTTTGAAGTCTGGTAGGAGAAAGAGAAAGAACTCAGTGCTGTCCACGGGACATCTCAAAAGGTCAAGTGAGCACTTCTCAGAGAGGTCATATGAATATGCATGAGCCTCGGGCTGACGTAGAAGATCTGTTGTTGCAGGAACAACGTTCACTGTAGGGAGACTCACAACACTACTCCTAAAGGGGTATCCCGAATGGAATGGGTTAAACTCCTTTTTAGCATTGTAAAATGTAAAAACTCAACTAGTCTGCAGTGTTTGTGTACATTTTTATAAAATGGCCTTATATATTCTCGCAAAATGCACTTTAGACATAGCCTTGATTTTTATGTATATTTTCTAGCCATACTATTTGTGTTCACATTTAGGTGCTAAGTGTAGCATAGTTTATTAGTCTTGTATACATCTTTAATTTTCGCAGTTATCTTTAAGTATTAAGAGTGAGTGAACTCGGGTTTAACTTCCGACCAACAACGAGGTCATATGGAGATGGGACCTCAGTTTAAAGTCTCATCCAAAAGATCGGAGAAGCGCAGGATCAATCTTGTGACCCCTAGATTGGTAGTCCGGAAGGTTATCCACTGCACTACTGCTGCTCCCAAGTATTATGAAAGCTTAAGATAAAGGGGGTTTTCATAATTTTATGAAAATTATACCTCCGGCGTTCATGCTGAGGGGTATATATATGGCTTTTATCTTTCCATTAAGCTGTTCTTTTGTTCGTTACTTTCTGTCACATTAGTGGAATTTACCTCAAAGTTTTTTGGTTAAAGCTTCTAAGTGGATATATCTCTCCAACCACTCATCAGAAAGCATTCATATTTGGAACTTAGGTCTCTTTGGTCTCAAGTCCCGCTTCCCTGCCATGAGCTTTGGTCTCAGGGTCTTTGCTGTGGACGGGACTTGAGGTCAAAATCTAGGACACTGTCAAAATCTAGGACACTATTAAAATGTGTTTTTAAATTTCTCAAGTGGGTATGTCACTCCAACGACTCATCAAAAAGCATTCATATTGGATAATGGGTACCTTAGAGGGTCTGCTTTCATGAGTTTTGGCCCCAAGGTCATGCCCCTGGGTGGGGCTGGAAGTCAAATTCTAGAACACTGTAAAATATGTTTTTCTACTAATCTGTTTTGGAACAAACTTATACAGATAATCAAGTTGTCAAACATGACTTCACCTTTTGACATCGTTTTGTAGGTCATGAAGTGAAAGTCAGCATGACCTATATTTCATGGCCCAGTGATTTTGCCTTCTATGTCTTTTTACTATTTGATATATGACTATGATAGCTTTGGATAATGAGTCAGTATGCCACCAAATGTTTGACATCAAAATAGAGGTAGGTGTCAGTGACCTATATTTCATAGTCCATTTATTCATGCCCTTATATCTTGAAGGTAATTTAATATATGAACATAACAACATTGGATAGTAAGAAATTGGGCTGGCTGGGGGTATTAGTGCACCACTTGGCACTTGATCTAGTTTGTATCCTTCTTTGATAATATAATGTGTCATTCATTTATTAGATTCTGGATGGCATTGTATTTTATGGGGAAAAAAAGAGTATCTGAGAAATAACATGAAGACCGTTTATGTCTTAAGCTTTAATTACAGGTACAGCAAAATATACTTTTTTAAAATATTTGTACATATATCTAATGTAATCAAACCATTATTTTGCATTTGTGCATTGATGTCATGTTTATGCAGCTTTGCTGTTCGTGACCATATCAAACTATCATATTTATTGGTCAGATGCATGTTTTTCCCTTCCTGAACAGCCCCAAAAATCTTGATCAAATCTCACAAAAACAGAATTTGGTACTGTTTTGGAAGGAAAAATCCCATCTCATAGCTTGCTCTGTCAGGAGTTGGTTTATACAAGCCATTTTAAGGTCTGTTTACACAGTGACGTGTCATCATGGAAAAACCCAAAATAACATGTTTCATGACTCATATCTGTTGCACACAATGCGTCTTATCATCTACATGATCTAAACATGACCTAAATGGTTGCATAACGTGTTGTAATGCACATGTGTCAAGCAACATGTAACCATATGAACATCCAATAAAAGGCCATCAGCCAAGTGTCACCCGACGTTTGAAATGTGTCACAAACTGCAGCCCTTTATTCTGTTTCAGAGTAACTGTATGGCCAAAAACAGAAAAAATGTGTATTACAGAACCTGGTAAGCAAATGATCACTGAACATAAGCAAAGATATATACCCAATTACTAGGCCTCTTTATAAAATACTTAAGTTCAGAACGGGGCATATATGTGTAAAATCAGGTTACTGAAACTTTAGGCCCTTACAAAATGCCCAAAACATCAAACTGTATACCCAGTAACAAAATAACAAGGGCCATAATCCTGCTAATACGAATCTGATGAAAAATGAACAATGCATTTATGAAAAATCACCCATTAATATGAATTGTTCTGGAGTTATCCCTTTACCTTTAAGTGAATGTCTATTATCTATGAAAGGGGAATAACTCTGTTACTTATAATTTAGCACATCATAACAATGATCAGAATAGTCAATTTACCAAATGCTAATAGCATACCAAATTTCAGCTCTCTCAGTCAAACGGTTCATAGGTTGAAAAAATGCCAAAAAACCACAAAGGGCCATAACTTTGTAAACAATAGGACAATTGAAATTCCAAAATGACATGCATATCTTCAAATCATGATGAAACATTCAGCACAATTACATGTCAATCTGATACAAGATGTGGCAGGAGGACAAGGTCCGAGTCAGCAAGGGCCGTAACTCCATTAAAAATGGCCGAAACAAAAATAAAAACCACATGCACATCTTCATATCATAAGAATACAATCTGTAAAATTTCAAATCAATCCAATGGAAGACGTAGGAGTTGCGGGGACAAGATTTCGGACGGACGGAAGGATGGATGCACAAACGGACGGACAAGGGTCATTTCTATAGCCCCTCCGCCTAAGTCGGGTGACAGAAACATGTTTCATGACACGAATCTGTTGCATACATGTCTCATCGTCTTAACAAAACCTAAATGGTTGCTGGACAAGAGTTGTGCAACTTGTCACCATGTAAACCCACTTTTACACAAAAGGGTGGCTTGCAATATCTAAAGAACAGCAGAGCTCCAGATAAGTTGGGGTTCTGAGGATAACTCAGGTATAATTTTTTCTATTCCTCAATAAAAACATGGTGTGACCCCTCATTAGAACTGTCTTGGTGAGAGAGTTCTAATGATGGGCATAAGTTTTTATGAAGAAATATATATAATTATCTCTGAATTATCTCAGTAAACCCCTCTTATCTGAAGCTCTGGAAAGGTGCAGTCTAGTCATAGCCTTCATTAAATGCCTGTAGATCCCTCATGTTAATTTGTTTGCAAATAGCAATGGCTTGAATCAGAATGTGCAGGCTGGTCTAAGTCTTTGTGCTAGCATATTTAAGTGCCTTTTAACCATAGTACTGCTCACATCTACATACAGAACTGTAAACTGGGCTGACCCTGCTCAGAGTAGAACAATCAGGGTTTGAGGTTATAAAACTTGAGAATAATCTCAAATTCATAATAAAGCACACTGATTGGCTGTTTCCGAGTACATGCTCGGAAGCAGCCAATCAGTGTGCTTTATTTTGAGTTTGAGATTGTACTCAAGTTTTATAACCTCCGATCCTGGATCAATAATGTTTGCCCAGACATGCTGTCTGACATGTTATTTTACTTGAATAAAATACATGTATTTTAATATAGTGTAAAACCAATTTTAGGCACTTTCTTGACCACCTACGATATGCAGCTTTTACCTACTTTGCATTTATTGTGAAATCCTATCACTGAATATGAATATAGGTTTTATTTTAGAACTTTGTTGTGTTGTTATTTTTACCTACTGATGCTGCCAGTACACAAATAGTCTACTCTCAATATCTCTGGTTCCCGAAAATTTCCTTGAGATACCAGTAGTTTGAGATAACAGGAGTTGAAATGTGATGACATATAGGAAGTGTGTCCAAAATTTCCTCTTTGAAAGTAAGAGGTTGGGTCAGGGGGGGGGGGGGGGGACATGTAGATATTCAAAAATCATATGTAATGGGGGGAGGACATGTAGATATTCAAAAATCATATGTAATGCTACAGAGAACCAAATACAGTGTACACTTCTGTACACTGAGTACTGCTGCTCATGAGCTGCTTTTCCATGTTTTTGTGTTAAAATCTCGAAATCCCATTTAAACTCTAGACTGAATACAAAAAAAGAATCTGAGATATGAGCAGTCAGGGCAAGACAGGATAACATCATTTTCCTGGAAAGCAAACAGGAAGGCATAAACATTGTTCCCTACCAATAATACACCTTTTTCAGACAGACTTCCTGGCTTCACAGTTTTGCAGCCAGCCCCAGGATTTGTTATCCCCCCTCCCCCATTTTGCTGTCCAATGATTTGCTCCCCCCCCCCCCCCCCAAACACATACACCTAAACCCTTTTTACAAGGGAGACAACTTGGCTGCATACTGTCAGTTGTCTCCCTTATCCTCTTCTGGTTATGAATGGATGGATGACTAGGGATTTTACAGTATTTCAGTCATTTAAGGACACGAGGGTGATAATGGAAGGCTGTGCACAATGGAGCCCCATTTACAGTTGGAAAGATTTCTGTCTTCAGCATGTCTAAAACCCAAGACTTCAAGATCAGTAGGCCAGCGCTTAACCTACTGGGCTACCGGGGCTCCTCAAATGATGTTGAAATGGCCCTTGAGAGCAGACTTTCATGAGCAGGCTCACGTAAGAAGGTTTAGTAGACACACTCAGAGGTGAAAAGGAACAGATTACTCGTAACATGCTGCAGGGAAACAGAGGCTAGTCAGTTTGCATGTGGCAGTAAATCAGATGACCAGGGGCCGTATTCATAAAACAACTTAAGTCGTTGCTATGCTGTTGCTAAGGGTAAATTTCTATGTTGGAGATTCCCTACAACTATGAAATTTGCTCTGGAGGAACAGTCTTACAAAGACTGTTCCTCCAGAGCAAATTTCATAGTTGTAGGAAATCTCCTGCATTGAAATTGAGCCTTAGCAACAGCATAGCAACGACTTAAGTCGTTTTATGAATACAGCCCCAGGTATGCTACAGACAAGAAAAAAGACAAAGAGGATTTTACACTAGTGGTCATTTCATATGAAACTAATGAAATAAGCTTTCAGCGAGTTTCATAAATTTCATATGAAATGACCATTCATGAGAGATTGTGTTTATCATATGATCCTTTACAATGGGATTTTATGGCCTTCAAAATAAGCATTCTTTCATAAAGAAAGCCCATTGTTAACACTGTCGCTAGCACTGATGTCACATGTATGCACCAAAATGTTATTACATCTGTGATCAAACAATCTTTATGACAAATTTCTCCACTGAATAACAGCAATGTCATATGATAAGGAATTTTCTTTACAGACAAGAAAGAAAGCAGAAAGCAAAAAGAATTTCTTTTTTCACATTTTATTATTTCGCATTATGTCATGCACATGTCTGCAAATGAAACAAAATTATTGGCCTGCAAAGGAAAATACTGAAGAAATCACGGCTGACATACAGGAACACACATACCGCTGTTTTAACACAGAAGAAAACAATACAATTTTGGACCTGCAGGAAAGAGTAACTTTCAAAGATAATGAATGCTTAGTAAAACTGACATGTTGCAGATAAAATTACTTGCATGATCGTGCAAAAAAACATCTTGGACAAGAATATGTCAAAAAATCTTGGACAATGAATATATAGTTCTTTCATAATTGTATAGGAACTTTAGATTAGAGTAATCCTCCATAAAAGCCTATACATGTATAATTGGCTTCTCAGGAAAGCTGCCTCGGCAAGGCAGTTCTGATAAGAGGTGTGGCATGGTTTTATGGAGATAAATCGTGAATATATCATCCTGGAATTATCAATACCCTAATGTGCTTAAATATTGGAACACCTAAAAACCATTAATTTTCCATTTGGGGCAAATGGAAAATTAATGGTTTTAGGCGTTCCAATACTTAAGCACACTTAAATATTGAGACACCTAAAAACCATTAATTTTCCGAAAACTAATGGTTTTAGGTGTTCCAATACTTAAGCATGCTTAAGTATTGGGACAAATGGAAAATGAACGGTTTTAGGTGTTCCAATACTAAAGCATATAAGAGTATATAAGTACTTTCCTTTGCCGAAGTTCCAGGTATCATCAAGAAAAGACAAGAAAAAATGATGACTAGGATTTAAAGGTCTGTTCTAAAAATTGAGCAATCTTTATAAATTTCATAAAATTTAAGAGGTGAAAATACAGAATTATGCAAAATGAAGTATTTCAAGTGTATATGCAGTTGGCTTGGTTTAAACAATATTTTATTCAAAGATTTTATACATACATATGAATAATAGAGTGAAGCAATACAGGATCTGACAGTAAGCGTAACACTTATATGTAAGTCATCTCCTGTATATGCAGTTAATTGAGACCTTTAGGTTCGCAAAGTTCAAGAGATATTCAAGGGTAAAGGTTGTTGCCATTTTTGCTATATATGAAACTCTATTTTGCTTTATGTCTTACCAGCATTATGATACTGGTAAAAAGTGAAAGCGTAAACCAAAATAGAGAGTTTATGTTTATAGTGTAGTTCATGTAATTTCTTGCGATAAAGTTTTATAGAAAACTGGGCCCAGCTGTTCAAAACTAGTAACATTTTTTAACAAGACGTTAAATTTTCAAATGTATTGTATGCAAAAATACTGCCATTTTCCCAAAAAAATATGTGAGGAGCTTTTGCACTGAAAAAACTCCACATCTTTTCAACAACAATATCACATGCTTGATTTTAAGCTTCAACTCAATAGACTGCTGACTATATCTGAATATATGCCCACTAAAGGACTTAAAGAATCACTTACAAATTTGTTAAGCTAGATTTGCTTTAAACAACTGGACCCTGATGATTTAATCACAATACATCAGAATAATGCCATTCAAAGTTTTACACCCAGCTGCAGAAGTAGAAATGGTATGAAAAGCAAGCGTTTTAATCAGAGTTAGCAACTAAGCAGCCCTAGCTGTTGTTCAAGATGTCGTCTCACACTTTTTTCTATGCAGTCATCAATATGATACATATCCAATAAGTTTGATCTCATACTGACAGACTTAAAAACTAAATGCAGGCTCAATATATGGCTTTAGGCCTACTAACAGCAAAAGGGACCTCATTATCAGGAAACTTAAACTACCTCATAAATAATCAGACCAAAGCTTAAGCCGTTTACACACAAATTTGAATCCAAATGGCAGCACAGGCTGATCTGTTTCTCTGATGTTCTCAAGTTCCTTTTGCTGTTGCTGGCCTCATGCGAAACATACAAACACAGTACAATAGCTTGCAGAAATCAAATTGTACAGTCAATTCTCTCTTAACAGCAGTATTTGCAAAACTCACTTCATCCAGAGTTAAAAATATACTGTAACTGTACAAATATTCATGGCCTAATAACGTTCGCAATTTTGTGTAAACTTTTACACCTGCCAATACACATACAGGTGACTCTTGTTATCTCAAACACTGATATCTCAAAGTACCCTCTTATATGAAAGAATATAGTTTTCTGACTTTTCTTTACATTCCAACTCCTGTTATCTTCGAGATAACAGTAGTACAAGATGAATTTTGACTTTGAGATATCGAGAGTTGAGTACTTTCCGAGTATGAATACAGATAGAAAATCAACTACATGATGTCAGAATATTTATACCTGCAGACGTATCTGAAATCAAATCAGAAACTGGCTGCATGAAAATGTATACAATTACAGTAGAGATTTCTGACATCAAGACACAAGTTAATGCTGTAGTTTTTATGCCATCAAGGTATTAATCAGAAAAATTTGTGAGATTTAAATCTGTTGGTGGATAGCTCCTGGGGAATTAAAATGAATTCTGTGTATTTCAATTCTCATATCGATGTTCCCCCCGCATCTCAGCGGAACAAATCTATAGCCGCAGTAACGTGGTAAAATGAATTCTCTCAAATCGTCTTATATTTATAAGAATTCTCTCCAATTATCACCAAAGATTCCCCTTATCTGAACATCTTCACATCTCTAGATTTCTATGAAGAACTTTATTGTGAAACCAAACACTGAAAACAATCATTGTCATGCACTTTTCTTTTTGAGCTTCAGGTAAGCCAAGCAACAATAGTTCTGAATTCTCAATATTAAAAACCCGGTGAATTTCTCTCAATATAATTGCCTTGGTTAGCCCATTATCAGTTTTATCATCAAATACTATAATTGAGCCGCGACACGAGAAAACCAACAAAGTGGTGTGTGCCCAGCGCAGACTCAGATCAGCCTGGGCATCAGTCTAGTCTGAGCAGAGTCTTCCCTAAGCGCTTGAAGGGTAGCTAAGGGTCTAAGCTACCGTCATGCGGACAGCGAAGCCTCTGATCAGACTTGGCGGATGCCCAGGCTGATCTGAGTCTGCGCTGGGTGCACAACCATTTTGTTGGTTTTCGCATTGTGGCTCAATTGTCTGCAGTGTTACAATTACTCTGTATCCACATAGTGTAATTGTTACACTGTCAAAGCCGGGAGTGCAGACAGTTCCACTGCATGTTTGACCATGTTCACGAAGAGGCACTATAACAGTCAAAAGCGAATATCTTGTTTATCTATCAGAGCTGCAGCAAGCAAGGCAGACAGTTGTGAAGCTGCATTATTTCTCCAAATACACAAGCTGCATGATAGAAACTGAATATCCACATCCAGGGACTTCCAATCTATATTTTTAGTAAGGTGTATTTTAGTAAGTAGATACACCCCTATATTTTTCAACATTTTCAAAGAGAGACAACATTTGTGACTTCCTGTTAGTATTTAAGGTAAGTCATCTCTTAAAAGAATGAATTTGCCCAGAGATGATTCCCACTGAGATGTGAGGCAAAAACAAAGTATAAAAGTTGTTACCCCTGTAAGTGTACCCATTCACCTTAAATAACTTGTCGTCTAAAATCTTCGGCTCTTCTGAAGCTCCGTTAATGAGGTATATTATCTGAACACAACTTGCAGTTACAAGTAATTTACGAAGCTTCAAATAAGATGACCTTTTGGGATAATTTTTAGATTATTCCTTTTCATTCTGTCAGACCTCATTTTAACTGCTTTAAGCTTTTCTAATAAGGGTACCACAGTATGTTTTGTTGAGCCAAGACATATGTTTAGTCAAGTCCCGGTATCTCGAACACTGATATCTCAAAGCATCCTCTTATATCAAAGATTATATTTCCTAATTATTTACATTTCATCTGATGTCTCAAACTACTTATATCTCATAGGAAAATTTTTGGTAACATAAAATTTACTTTGAGATATCAGTAGTTTAGGAAGTTGGATTTCGAGATATCTAGAGCTGACAGTATTAACAAAATTATCCCATATTTATCATCAAACCCCCATCTTATCTGGAGCTCTAAATTTCTTGCTATCATACTATTTTTTCTTTGGGGCAAAATCTACAAAAGCCAGAATCTCTATGAACCATTTATTACCAGTAATACTATAGGATTTCTTACAGAAGCACTTTACCAACATGCACCTTGAAGTTGCAGCACTATTTTCACAACAAAATGTACACAATAAACACCTCAGGCCGCAAAGGTCAATTTAATGGGAAATATATGACAATCATAAGACAATTCTTCCTATCTTCTCCACTGGGAAGGAGTCTTAGCAGATGTCAAAACATATTACTGTCCTGAATTAAATTTGATCACATAATCTCGTCTGACTTACACGTATTCCCAAGGTTGGCAAAATGCCGGCAAATATGAGTATTTTCCATGCCGGCGGTATTTACCGGTAAATACCGGCAAATACTGGAAAATACCGGCAAATACTGGTAGATTGAATGGTCCCACCTGGGATTTATACAATAACCTACACTCTAAATCCATAGGGGTATTTCAGTTATACTGGTCAACTGACTTAATATTTATACTGAAATTGGACAATTGTATCTGCTTATTTAATTAATAGGTTATCTAGTCAGTGAAATTTTGAACTTTGTTTTAGGGAAAAAAAAATAGACTGTTTCATAGCTGGACAGTTCTGTCTGCGGGCCTGGAGTCATGGAGCTTTGGCAGTGACTACTGTTTTGCAGTCAATACATTGGCACTGGTCTTGTTGTCTTGGTCTTCAGCAGCATAGGACCTTATTATGACAATTATCTGACTGCTATAAATGTATTCAAGAGTTGAAGCCATACTATAGCTCAAGCCTACCAATAACACCTCTATGTACTTCACCTTGACTAATTGTCTAACCTATGAATAAAACAGATAACCATTCTGACTACTTATTGTTTCAATCCTTGCCCCAAGCACCAAGCAATACTCTGCTCCCTTACATAAACATTGTTTTGAAAGAATTAGGGACATAACGGACCACGGACAAAACGGACCATGCTTGGGACAAAATGGACCATGTTCAGGACAAAACGGACCACGTTCAGGACAAAACGGACCACGTCTAATGACAAAACGGACAACGTTCAGACCTTCCGTTAACTTTGAGAAAGCATGTTTCCTTTTAGTTGCAACACTATTAAAAAAGCAATTTGCATGCTTAAAGATAAAAAAAATTTACCCCTTTATCAACGTATTAAATTAATTCGATAGTTGCGACAATCAAAGGAAGTTGAGATCATGAACAGTAATCAAATAATTGTGACCATTTAACATTGTCTTTGGTATATACTCTCTGATCTTTTAATTGACACCAATAAATGGTCTGGTTTGTCTTCTGGCGTGGTCTGTCTGGTCCTGAAACGTGGTCCGTTTTGTCTTGAAACATGGTACGTTTTGTCCTATAACGTTGTCTGTTTTGTCCTAACCATGGTCCGTTTTGTCTGGTCCGGTCCATGGTCCATTTTGTCTGAGTACCATTTTGAAACTTGTTGTTTTAACATTTTAGATTGTATTGCAAATTGGGTGCACAGGTGACTGGCCAGGTGCACAGGTGAATTTACCTGTCATTTCTTACCTGTACTTTATGCTGTTAAGTTTAAGGACAAATAATAAAGTTAAATCAAGATACTGTTCCTACATGTGAAATTGTCAAATTTTTATCTTAAATCCACGTTTTGGATGTTTCAGCCTGCTTAATTTGTGAAACATTTTATTTTTTATGATAATAAACTAATTTCATATTTAATATAGAAATTAATTAAAACATCTTAAATCATTTTAGTTTGAATATATATTATTTCAAGTTAAGTTGGTTTGGGTTTTAGTAAGATTCAAAGGCGAAAAAGTTCAATCTACCAGTATTTGCCACTTTGGGAGTATTTTCCAGACCGGTAAATACCGGTAAATTCCACCGGTAAATACCGGGGGTGGAATTTACCACCCAACCTTGCGTATTCCAAACTGAAATTATGTATATTTTTACAATTTGATCTTTTACACATTTCATGTACTCATAATTTCAACATAATTTAAGCCTAAAGGTAAATGGTAAGGTTCATGTTCAGACCAGCATGCACCCATGTACAGTCTGGTCCTGGAATGTCCAGTTCACTTTTATGAAATCTACCTAATCAGATTGAAGGTCTAACGGCTATGGGAAGCCACCTACCAGATGGTGCATGTGTGAAGGCTGGTCTCAGCATGTACCAACAGTCTGCACATTTCTTCAGGTGACTGGGTATTGATAGTTCCTAAATCAGTTGGAGTTGCCTCCCTTGGCAGCCATCTTCAAGGTCATAAATCAACAAATATAAGCTTTCACAAAAACTTGCCTCGTCGCTAGCAACAATTTTACTGAAAACCATATCAATATGTTACGCATTTATCTCATTTTCTGGATCGTCATGACATTTGGACTGCAGGCCTCCATCAGACTTCACTTTGCTAAATCTGCCGGAACAAGCCCCCTGTCCTGGCTGGCTTTATGAATTTCCACAGGATGTCCTCAATCAGCTGGCATCTGTGGTCACCAAATAGAATTGACAGCTATGTTTAGAAATGTTTCGGCACTGAGACACTACAAGACTGTGTCTGTGTAGATCCTTTTCTGGAATTTGTGTATCTGAACAGTTGTAAGGGAGCTCATCCTTGACGAATTGCCAGGGAAAACTACATGAAAGGTCAAAGGTAAACACAAGACTCCTCACTGCTGTGACGGTGAGAAATGAATAGGAAAATATTTACATTTTCTCCCCATAAGAGCTTTCAACTTTTATTCCAAGAATTTATTTGCAAATATACAAGGGACAGATTCTCGACTTTTCCAATGTTAAAATAATTGTAGGTTTTCCCTATTTAAGTTCTTGCCTTCTGACCTACAAGATGGCTGCTAAGGGAGACAATTGAAATGGATGTGGGAACTTTCAATACCTTTATGTTTAATCAATATCTTTAGAAATGGAAATAACTATCTAACTTCAAGTTTCCTTCCTTTTACAATGAACATCTGCTAAAATTGGGTCTATTCCTGAAGGAAAGAATCTGTGCCATGGGCAGCAAGTTCTTTTAAGAGTTGACCCAAACTGTGATGAAAGGAAAAAAGAAAGTGACAAGAGTTGCTTTCCTTGAAGATGTGCCCATTCACCTTAAGACAGCTTTCCATCTCCATGGCTCTTTTTAATGCAATGTGTAGAAAAATTACAAAGATGTTGCGAACACTATCACCTGAACTTTATAAGCCAAAGGTTTTGAGCTGAAAATTGAATTCTTTTTTCTTTAAACTTTGTAACAAATATGGTTTCCTTATTAACAAACATGCAGTTTCATTCAACCCAGCTCTCCTCATGGCAACTGTGATGAAAGTCTGCCTTATACATGTTATATGTTTTGTTGAAAGAAGCAAAAAACATTACAATTTTCACTTCAAAATTATTGGCTGATCTAGAGCACTTCAGTTTCCTTGAACAGAAAAAAAAATAATAAATATGTCTACGCATTTTCAATTCTACAACTGAAGATCTTCCCACAAACCAAACTTTCTCTTGAAAAGGTTTTTCATCCATGATATAAACCAAATTGTAAATGCTAAGAGCTCACTTGCATAAAAGGACACAAAATAATCTGCAATGCCAACTTTTGTACTGGATCATTTTATCTATATACTTTTCCCCCTATGGAATGAGTAAGAAAAGTGCCTGAAGTCACAAACAATATGGAAAATAGTGTAGATCTGGGCTAAATAAAAAAGTAATTGCTAATTTCCATTGCTCCCCCCAGATCCCTTCTGCAAAGAGAGGAGGGGGGGGGGGGTGCTATCCTGAAAGAGCACATATGCTTTCTTTTAAGACTAACCACCTCTAAGAAGCAAGGCATACCGTAGTGTGCATATATATTGGGACACCTAAAAATAATGAATTTTCCATTTGGGACATATGGAAAATTTTTTTTTTTTAGGTGTCCCAATATTTAAGCTTATTAGGGTATGTCTCCACGTCAGAGCGACCTTCCTTAGAGATGTTTCTGTACATTGTCAAAAGAAATAAACAAGAAAACTTGGTTTGCAGCAAGTCTTTTAAATCTGACAACACAATCATTGACAAAGCGACAATATACGTCTGTGAGTACAAATGTACGATTGTAGTCATCATTGTACATTCAAAAGTTAAAATGTCACTGGTCCATAAAAAGAAGAATCATTCATCTAGCTGTTCTGTCTTAATTTGGCTAAAGTCAAAAGCTTCTCCAGTTATTTTCTTGTATAAGTCCAACACATCCTCACAAGTTGTTTCAAAGTGGGACGTAGCATCATAAGACTTTGAAATATAGACCTGAAAAATGTTCAGTTAGTCTGTAAAACACAGTACTGTCAACTCTTGATATCTTAAACTTGAAGTTCATCCGAAACTCCCGATTTCTCAATGTAAATTTTCTCATCCCAGAAAATTTACTTTGAGATAAAAGGAGTTGAAAAGTAAATAAAAGTAGGAAATGTGCTACATTCTTTGAGACATCAGTGTTCTAGATATCTCGAGTTGACTGTAATTCCAGTTTTCATATTTAATGAACAAAAAGTTTTATGCCTGTTGAAGTTTACTTCTTTGCATACCCAAGGAAGTGCTTTCAGCAACATAAAACCTGCTGTAAGCCAAAATGAAGCAACGTTTTGTAATGACCTCAAATTTTTGACAGCATATCTGTAATGTTGCTAATTTTTGAGATCCATTCAGATGCAGAGTTTCATTCATAAGTGCATTGGAAAATATGTTTTTGCAGACCAGAACTGATAGTGGATTGTTTAATAAACTGAAAGTGAAATGAGTAATTCAGCATTACTTTTGAAGGACTTGTCTAGGTGAGCTGAGATGATTGATTGAGCTTATGTAACATATTAAAGACAAAACAGATATGAGCTGGGACACAACAAAACCAATAAAGTGGCATGAGCACCCTGCGAAGACTCAGCCCAGCCTGGGCAGCTGCCCAGTCTGATCAAAGTCTTTGCCATCCGCATGGAGCTAGCTAAGACCCTTAACTACTATTCAAGCACACAGCAGTTTAATGAGACTGGACAGCTGCCCAGGGAGGTTTGAGTCTTTGCTGGGCACACATGCCACTTTGTTGAATTTGTCATGTTGTGGCTCATGTGGACCTGTAAAATTGTTTCATCTATGAACAAAATAAGCAACTAACCTGGCTGCTTTCCGTTCCTGCTACTTGCTCGTATTCCTCATACACACGAGTAAATCTATAAAATAACAAGCAAATTAGGTGACTTTATAAACTCCCACCTAAGTGGCCATGGTTTGTCCTTTGTTGTTTTTTTAGCTTCATAAAAGTCTGTTCACTGGTTACTTAGTTACGGCTGAACTTGTGGATTTGAAATTAGAAATAAAATCAAGGGCAATAACGTGCATATGCAAGACCATTCTGAAAAACTTGCCTCAGCATCACTGCACTATGATGATACTAAATAAGAAATTTTGATCACTGGGACCTTAGTTATGGTTTATTTGTGGATTTTAGATTAATTCAAGGGCAATAAATCATGATGACATTTTGACAAAGTTTAATAGGCACACAGGTAAAGGCATTGTTTTAAGTTTCATGAAATTGGGTGCTTAATTATGACTCAAGTTTTTGACTTCCAAGCAATTAAAGAACAATAACTCATGCATTACTGATGCAATTCTGACAAAATACAAGATGCACCAATGTGTTATGGTGATATATATTTAGCATAAGTTTCATAAAATTCCATTTTGATATTGGTTATGGCTGAATTCGTCAATCGTAAATTGATTCAAGGGCAGTTAACTCATGCACTACTGATGCCATTCTCATGAACTTTCTGAGCATAGCCATGTAATGGTAATACAAACTGATCTTAAGTTCATGAAAATACAGTAATTGGTTTAAGTAAGGCTCATTTTATTGACTTTGAATCAGTTCAAGTGTGTTTCATTACCAGAGACACTCATGCATAACTGAAGCCAGTCTGACCAAACTTAATTTGCATCACTGCCTTATAGTGATATATATTCACTTCCTCTCATGGAATTCTGTTCAGTGGTTAATTAAATATGGCTCCGGATGGACGGGAGGTGGGACATGAACAAAACTATATCCCTCCTTTGGCATGGATTAATAAACAAATTTTTAAATAACCAAATAACTCATGCAGACACACTATCCAAAAGGAAGTTTCATAGAATTCCATTCATTGTTTTCTCAGTTACAGCTGAATCTGTCAATTTCAAATTGATTCAAGGGCAGTAGCTCATGCTCCACTGATCTCATTCTAATGAAACTTTATGTGCACAGCTGTGTTACTGATACATATTCGTTTTAAGTTGCATGAAATTCCAGTGATTGGTACTTAGTTATAGCTTATTTTATATTATATTGATTTTCAATGGTTCAATTCAAGGGCAATAACCCATGCCTTACTGAAGCCAGTCTGATGAAACCTGATATGCATTGAAGCTTTATAGTGATATATATTTATCATACGTTTCATGGAATTCCGTTCTATGGTTACTTAGTTATGGCTCCAGAAGGACAGAAAGATGGACATACATGACAGACTAACTGACTCACAGTCAGCTACCAGGAAAACATAGCACCCCACCACTAACGTGTGGTGGAGTATAAAAATGGCTTAGTTGCTTCCTCTGAAAGTTTATCCATTTACCAATTCATGACTGGAATGAAAAACAGACTAAAACACATCAGGTGCAGCTTTTTCCTATGTGTAGTGCGCCATGACATACAGGTCAACACCAGATTTGGTTCACTGAATTTAGTTGTCCTTTCTCAGACATTCTGGCTGAAATGAAAAACAGACTAAAACACAATAGGTGGAGCTTTTTCCTTTGTGCAGTGAACCATGACATATAAGTCTACACCAGAATTGGTTCACTGCATTTAGTTGTCCTTCCCCAGAAGTTCTCATGTACCAAGTATGAAGTCTATATACCATTTGGTTACATATTAACACAGCTAACGGCAACCGATGAACCCCACTTTTCTATGTTCAATGAGTTGTAAAGTGTAAGTTATGACCTAATATGCATCATTGCGTTCAGATGTCTTTCCCTAGGTGTTACTATGTATGTAGCAACCTTAAAGACTCTCCCTTTTTGCTACTCAGAAACTGAGCTTAACAAAACAGGTAAACCTTTTGATCAAGCGCACATGGATGTGAATGCCAATGTGCAAACAAATGAGCCGCGACAAGACAAATCCAACAATGTGGTTGTGTGCCCACCGCTGACTCAGATCAGCCTGGGCATCCGCCCAGTCTGATCAGATTCTTCGCTAAGCACTTAAAGGGTAGCTAAGGGTCAAAGATACCTCCATGCGGATGGGGAAGGCGGATGCCCAGGCTGGTCTGAGTCTGTGCTGGGCGCACAACCACATTGTTGGTTTTGTCGGGTCGCGGCTCAAATGCACGTACAGGTTATGCAAGGAGCACCAAAATGCCATACCTAGTCACAGAAGGTGAAATAAGACATGAAACAATCTGACTTACTTTTGTGTAATTGGTCCTAGTAAATCGAGAGCAGGCTGGAGTTCCGCCTCAGGATTGTCAGTTTCAACCGTAGTACTTGCTATAGCCAGAAAGAATGACTTCGCTGCTACTTGGTGGGTGTAGGATACCACGCCAATATATATATCTGCAATGGTACAAACAAATTCTCATATTTTCATCTAAAATATTTTGACAGAAATGCCAAGTTAACAATGTAGACCCATATGGTGGACTTGAAATACCCCACCAATTCCAACAAAATCTGATTAGCACCAAAATGTAGACGACAAAATTGACATCTGCAAATTTTCAAAAAATGTTTCATCCAAGCTATATCATATTGAGAATTCAAAGACTAGAGGGCAAACGCTTTTAGAGCATAGATCCTGATGAGGTGGCTCATAATGAGCCACAAGGTGACTCATAATGAGCCACCTCATCAGAATCTATGCTGTTTGAAAATTCAGCTATTTTCCTCACTGGCAATTAACGTGTTAAAAAGACAGCCCGAAATTTTATTACTATCTTGCAAAATTTGCCTTGTGCACAGCTCTAGATAAGATCGAATTTTGAGGATAATAATGATACAGGTTTACTTATTTCCAAATAGAAGCATACAAGTTGTAGAACTGTCTCTGCAAATGAGAGGTCACAACATGTGTTTAAACTGATAAATATGGAAAATTGTCATTAAATCGTCGATGTTATCCCTCCTTCCCTGGAGCACTGTCTATACTTCTGCCTTAAAAGGATCTTAACCCTTTTTTGACCAGTGGACTTGTCCATTCTTATCATTCAGATAATCCCATTACTAGTTTTAGGGGTTTCTGGTGAATATTTTCACTTTTATTGTACTTTGCATTGAAATTCCTGTAAGCAAACAATGTAGACCCTGCGTTTTGCAGAGTCTGAACTGGGTCTGCACTGTTTGCATAATGTCCCCAAAACGGGTATCCGGTCTAAAAAGGGTTAAACTAAGGACTTAATATTGGTATCAAAGTTACAGGGAGAATAATATTGTAAAACACTAAATATCTGCAGTACCAAAATTTCATGGTTGAATGAAAATGACATACTGGCGCAGATTAATTCTGGCATTCATGATATACATGTACCATAGTTCCAGATCATATATTGAATTTGATGTGAATTTGTACCAATTTTCCCTACTTTTCTATTAAACTATACTTTGTGGCATCTATTAGAATTGCCTCATCAAAGCGATCTGATGGGATGCCACAATGTTCTGTTTAATGAAACAGTACAGAAAATATCTAAATAACATGGAATTAAATGACTTGAGAATAATTATTTGTTAGCTAAAATCTAAAGTTTCTGTTAAATAAATTTCAGTACGAAATATTGAAAATTTGGCAGAGCTTGACAAACACTGTTTGCCATGCTCCCATACGAATGACGTCATGGGTATGTTAGCAGAGCTACAGATAAGAAGGGGTATTGAGGATAATTCGAGGATAATTTTTCTTATTTCTCAACGAAAACATATGTTGTGACCCCTCATTAGAACCGTCTCAACGAGACGGTTCTAATGAAGGGTCACAAAATATGTTTTTATAGAGAAAAATGGATAATTATCCCTAAATTATCTTTGTTACCCCTTCTTATCTGGAGCACTGTTAGTATAAAAACTATGAAATTCCCAACTGTTGTGCTTAGTACTTGGCAGGATGACGTCTCATTGACGTGACTCTGACATCAATATGAACCTCTTGTTGCTATGGTAACAAATTTGTTTAGCCACGTTGACCAGGTAGTTTCCGATCTATGACTCCTTTTCATTTCATAACAGCCTTGGAAACATAGTTGACCAGGTGTGATGCTGTGTGTATGAAAATCAAATATTGGTGGACAAATAATTGAGCCGGGACACAAGAAAACCAAAAATGTGGTTGTGTGCCCAGTGCAGACTCAGGTCAGCCTGGGCATCTGCCCAGTTTGATCAGACTCTTCGATAAGTGCTCATAGGGTAGCTAAGGGTTTAAGCTACCTCCATGTGGATAGCAAAGACTCTGATCAGACTGGGCGGATGCCCAGGCTGATCTGAGCATGCGCTGGGCGCACAACCACATTGTTGGCTTTGTCGTGTCACGGTTTCGCGGCTCATATTTTAGCGTTCTTTGCATTAACTGCCAATATCACCGAAATTCAGTAAAACTGCCAATATAATTTTTTACACTTACAATCAACAATGTTAATACAAGAGAACACCATACTAACCATGTGTCCTATTAACTTGATGTTGTGGTATTATCACCTGACACGACAGTGCATCTTTTGTGTTTGGAACTGGATGGTCCAATATACAAATTGTTCTAACCACCTGGAACAAACAACGTAAAATAGGCCAGGAAAAACAGCTCATGTGAGATTACGGAAACAACTCTGACCATCTGTTTTTTCTGGCAAGTGACCCAGAGCTCTAGATAAGAGGGGGTACTGAGGATAACTCAAAGGTAGTGTTTCTTACTTCTCAATGAAAACATATCCTGTGACCCCTCATCAGAACAGTCTCACTAAAACGCTGCATATTAGGTGTCACATTATATATGTTTTCCATGAGAAATAAAAAATAGAATATCTTTGAATTATACTCATTACCCCTCTTATCTGAAGCTATGGTAAATCTTAACAATAAACAATTTCGCAACAAAAGAAAGCTTGAACCTTTATTATATTTTAACTTTATTTCAATCAAACATAGTTTTCTTATTTTGTTGTGATTGTGGTTGGGCGATGGTGCTGGGTAACTTTCAGTGCTTGGGCGTTCTGCTAATTTGCACAATACTACTGTGCTTGTAGTAGGCCCTAGCCATTTTTCCTCTTGCCTATCATATCTCTTTTTTTTGCCCTCCCTCTAGGAGACGACTCAATATAGACTGAAATACTGTCTCAAAGAACATTTAAACCTTAAAACTACCAGCCAACCCAGTAGTTACAGAGGAGAAGTCCTTTAAAGATATTGACAGATGATGGATGCCGGATGTTACCATCCTATAAGCTCCCCCAAAGCCCTTGGCTCATTGGAGCTAAAAATGCTTACCTGCCCAAGTTTTTTCACTTTATCTTTAGCATATGAGGGATCACATATAACCATCTTTGTTCTTGCTGTTTCTCCTCCCGACTCGACACCCGTTACCTTCCCATTCTCGTCAAATTGAATATTGCAACCCTCTTTGTCTAGCATGTACGTTCCACCATATATTGCACTTAATCTAAACAGATAAAAAACTTCTTCTGAGCTGGAGTTTTGAGAATAAATTCCGAATCTTTTTTCTGAAACATCTCCTGCGACCCTCATTGAGGTGGTTCTAATAATAGAGCTCTAGATAACAGTGAGTATTTGGTGATAATTACATAATTTTTGTTAATTCTGCATGTTGTGACCCCTCATCTGAATGATCTCGATGAGACAGTTCAGATGAGGGGTCACAACATATGGTATCAATGAGAAACAAGAAAATTATCTCTAAATTATCATCAAATACTCCTGCTTATCTAGAGCTCTGTAATAAGGGGTCACAACATGTGCTTTTACAGAGTTACAGAGTATAAACAAACAACATGAAAAACATCCTAAGTCTGTAGAACCCAGTATGTCACATGTCTATGCACAAAACAGAGCTTAACTGGAAAATTCACCTATGTTTACATCCCTGACCCGACAAAAAAGATATACCTACATCAGGCTTCTGCTAAACTCGGCCTCTCTATTCACTTCTTCTGAGTACAGTAGAACTTCAATGGCTTGAACCCTGATGGCTTGTTAACCCTGCCTGGCTAGAACTCTTTCTTTGGTCCCTAGAAGTCACTTTTTATACAAACTAACCCTGAATGGCTATAACTACCCTTTGCTGGAACTAATTTTCATGGTCCCAAGCCTGTTCGAGCCAATGAAGTTCTATTGTATAGTGCCATCTAAATAATTACCATAATTGTCCTAAAAGTACCGCAATAAGCATATATATTGGGACACCTAAAAATAATGAATTTTCCATTTGAGACAAATGGAAAATTAATCATCTTAGGCGTTCCAATACTTATGCACATTACGGCAGAACATTCTGATTTTACTTTTAATAAGAACAGGTTGATTTTACTTATGAACTGAATTGTTCTCTTTTCTATGGCCAACTGGTGATGAAGCTAGTTGTAGTGGGAGGAGCTAAAACTCCATGAAGTGAGAAGTAATTCGTAAGAATTTCAGAGACAGTGATCTGCTTCTTTGGAGTGTCCTGTCACATGTGAGAAGCATGCAGCAGTAATTCTGTGACCTAAGATTTTGGGACATGTGCCTTTTTCTGGTAAATATTTATCCCTGATTATGATATCCAATCAAATTGCTCAATTGTTCTTATGTCAGATTCATGTCACAACACATGGCAAATATTAATTATAAATGGATGAAGAGAGTCATTCCAAATACAATAAAAATAAAACTACCATATTAATCCTAGTAAACACCCCCGGAGTATTGCAATGAGTGAAAGAGGGGGGGGGCCTTATTTAGAGCCTAAAATGTAGTAAATAGCCAATCTCAAAATACCTCTAATAAGCAATATAAGGGTGGTGGGTAAACTTTCAGATGAAGCAACTCTATTAATTTTTGCCTCCCTTCTCAGTAGGGGTCAACTCTAAAAGGATAGAATTTCCTCCTCTAGGAGCATATTCTTTCCTTTAAGAGTAGATTGAGGAGCAAATTCTCTCCTTTAAGAGTAGACACCATTACAACAAGAGCTGTCGCCTGACAGCATAGCTCGCCTGAATTGGTGCTTACCCATCACACAGCCACTATGGTGGTGTGGACTGCTACGCATAAAACTTCATGCAAGCATGTCCATAATGAAACACATTTATAAACAAAAGCTATCTCAGAAATAAGTCTTAAAATAAAATTAAAATAAAATTAAAAAAAAAAAAAAGATAAATGAAATTTCAAAGTCCATGAGCTTGAGGTAAAAAAAAAGTGATGGGTAGGGGGGGGGGGGCTATGTGGACTGCTATGCATAAAACTTCATGCAAGCATGTCCATAATGAAACACATTTATAAACAAAAGCTATCTCAGAAATAAGTCTTAAAAAAAAATTAAAATAAAAAAAAATGAAATGAAATTTCAAAGTCCATGAGCTTGAGGTAAAAAAAACTGACGGGTAGGGGGAGGGGGGGGGGGGGAGGCTAAGATGTATCAAAACCCTGAACCATTATCTAACATCAGTCCAAGTATTAGTATCAACTTAGTCCATCATCGTGGCACTATGAAATTATGTCTTCATAAATATAAAACTTTAACCAAAATCTTTAAGACAAAATTCTAAGTCGATGACCTTGACTTCAAGGTCATCCAGTGGGGTAAGTATAAGGTGTTTTGTAAAAACTCAAAAAAGAGTCTAACATCAGTTCAAGTATAAACTAAATCTCTGCAAAGCATTATGAATCAGTATGCAATTACAAAACTTTAAAAAAGACAAAAATTTCCTAAGTCCCTGACCTTGGCATCAAGATCACTCAGCAGGGTTGGGGTAGTACTCAGTAGATCTAACTACAGTGAAAATATAAAAAGAATTCATCTATGGGTTCAGGAGATATGTGTCTTTTAAAAAACTTTAACCAAAACATCCAATCAATAAAAAGACAATATTATAAGTCCATGACCTTGACATCAAGGTCACAGAAGGGGGTAGGGGTAGTACCTTTGAAAACTTTAGACCAATATCTAACATTAGTGCAAGTATTAAAGGAATCCATCCATGGGTTAAGGAGATATTGGGCTTTATAAAACTTTAACCAAAACATCCAGTCCAAAAAAACTACCAATTTTCTAAGTCCATGACCTTGACATCAAGGTCACGGAGTGGGGTGGGGGTGGTACCCTGTTAAACCTTAGACCAATATCTAACTACAGTGCAAGTATCAAAAGAATCCATCCATGGGTTAAGGAGATATAGGTCTTTAAAAAACTTTAACCAAAACATCCAATCCGAACGCCGACGCTGACGCGGACGCCGACGCCGTGGTGACAACAATAGCTCTTCCTGAACTTTCGTTCAGGCGAGCTAAAAAGCTACCTTATCCAGAGAAGCAAACAGGTATTCATGCAGGTTAAAAAAAAACATCATCTTCGAGAAAGAGAAAGGGCGTTTATTAGAGCAGGGGCATTTATTAGGATTAATATGGTAATAAAAACAAGTGGGCCATGAGGTCCTGAATCGCTCCCTATAGGCATTGCGGCCATGTTGATCATGTGACCCAGACCATTTGAAGAAATTTTCATTCCCTCAACCCATGAAGGTTCTATATGATATTTGGCTACAACTGGCTCAGTGCACGGCCGCTTATCTCCGTCAGCACAACACCGTGTTGTGTATAGGAAAATGTGCAGGAGATTTCCGGTGGTTATAAAAGTAAGATTTTCGACCTACAACATACCTTAAAAGTAATGCTCTGGATCACAGACTGAAAGGAGAATCTGCGTTGAAGTTGGAGAAAGTGTGATCCAGGGAAAAAATGGAAATCTGTTGTATACCTGAGAATCTGGCTTCGATCAAGACTCGTATTCATAGAAAAACGATTGAAGGGTTGCATGACATTTTCCTTTTCTTTTGTTTTACGCTGGAAAATAATATATCCCTTTTAAACCGAGACACCTACCTTTCGTGACCTTTATTTTCGAATCGCCTGCAGAACCACCGGAAATCTCCTGCACATTTTCCTATACACAACACGATGTTGTGCTGACGGAGATAAGCGGCCGTGCAGTGGCTTTTAAGAAGTTTGAAATTGTCAAACTATGAGAATTCAAGGTCAAAGGTCAAGAAATCACCTTGACCTCTTGTACTCATGAATCTTCATGTACTCATTACAATGACTGTATTTACCAATTTTTAGGCCTAAATCTTCAAAACTTTCCATGAAGTCTTATGGTCTAGCATTTTCGTGTATTTGACCTTGCCGTAAAATGGTCAAGGTCAACCCAAGGTCATCATTTTGAACAATCTTGATAGTACTGGAGTACCCAATGCTACTTATCAATTTTCAAGGCCATAAGTCAATTGGTTCTGGAGAAGATTTTTAAAGGTTTTTACCATATATTGGCATGTGACCTGGACCATTTGAACATATTTTCATTACCTCAACCCCTGGAGGCTCTATATGAAATTTGGTTACAATTAGCCTAGTGGTTTTTGAGGAGATTGTTTGAAATTGTCAAAATATGAAAGTTCTGGGTCAAAGGTCAAAGAACGATCTTGACCTCTTGTACTCGCAAATCTTCATGTACTCATTTAGTAAACCAATTGTTAGGCCTTAATCTTCAAAACTTTCAATGAAATCTTATGTTCTAGCATATTCCCATATATGACCTTGCTGTAAAAAAAGGTCAAGATCAACCCAAGGTCATAATTTCATCAACCCAAGGTCATAATTTCAACAATCTTGGGAGTACTCGCGTTCCTGATGCTACATACCAAGTTTCAAGGCCATCGGCCTATTGGTTCTGGAGAAGAAGATTTTTTTTTATCTTTATACCAAATATGGGCATGGCGGCCATGTTGGTCATGTGACCAGGACCATTTGAACAATTTTTCGTTCCTAAGACCCCAGGAGGCTACATATGAAATTTGGTTACAACTGGCCCAGTGGTTACAGAGTCCTCTGAAATTGTTGACGGATGCCGCTGACAATGAAGCTTCCTATCCTATAAGCTCCCCCGGAGCCTCTGGCTCAGGTGAGCTAAAAATGAAAGAAAAAAGGCCTTTAAATATGATGCAGAAATTAATGTGTCCAAAAGATGCAAATGGAATGACAAACAGTATAGATCCCGTTTTGATCTGGGTCAGAGCTCTAGATAAGATGGCGTATTTGATGATAATTAAGGATAATTTTTCTTATTTCTCATCGAAACCATATGTTGTGACCCCTCATCTGAACCGTCTCGTCGAGACGGTTCAGATGAGGGGTCACAACATACGTTTTTATGCAGAATTAACAAAAATTATCCCTAATTATCACCAAATACGCCCTCTTATCTAGAGCTCTGTGGGTCTGCACTGTTTGTTCAGACCTACCTGTTCCAATAATAAGATTTTCAATGGTACCCACCTAGCAAAGCCTTGAGGCAACTCTCCTAAGCCATACAATGGATATAGATAAGGAGACTTTCCATATCTCAATAAAGAGACACTGTATAACTTCACTCTTTCACAAAATTTATCCAGGGTTTCCTGCATATATCTGGAATTGAAAAGAAGAAAATTGGTCAATTTACGAATGAGACTTATCAGTGCTCCAGATAAGAAGGGTAAGAGGATAATGTTGAGAGAATTCCCTGCATTTCTTCATTTTGAGGCCCCTCATAATAACAAATAAATCGAGATGATTCTAATGAGGGGTTGCAAGGTCAATCAGAGCCATACAAATGCTGAAAAGGTACTTATATAATAGAACTAGAAAACTGTGCCTGTAAGACACTAATGATGCCCCCGTCCAGTGCCTGTCACATGATGTGTATATCCATAAAGCACCTACAAAGAATCCATTGAAAACATACCCTAACATGTAAAAAATTGCCCAAAATGACTAAATTAAAAAGGCTGTGATTCTGTCAAAATTAATCTATCAAAATGCCTCATGCATATCTTCAAATATGTCCACAATATGTAGACAAGGTTTGAAAAAGATCCATTGAAAACTGTGGAGCAAGTTGATAACACAAACTCCATACTCTACAATGCAAAAATTTCCCTAGAATGACTAAGTTCAAAAGGCCGTAATTCAGTCAAAATTAATTCTAGGTCCAACAAAAACCCACATGCACATCTTCAATACACTCACAGCATGTATGCAAGGTTTGAAAAAGATACATTGAAAACTGTGAGAGGAGTTGATTACACAAACTCTATAGATACCCTCCAATGCAAAAATTTGCCTAAAATGACTAAGTTCAAAAGGCCGTAATTTTGTCAAAATTAATTCTAGGTCCAACAAAAACCCACATGCACATCTTCAATACACTCACAGCATGTATGCAAGGTTTGAAAAAGATCCATTGAAAACTGTGAAAGAAGTTGATTACACAAACTCTATACCCTCCAATGCAAAAATTTGCCTAAAATGACTAAGTTCAAAAGGCCGTAATTCTGTCAAAAATAGTTCTAGGGCCAACAAAAACCCACATGCACATCTTCAATATGTCTACAACATGTATGCAAAGATTGAAAAAGATCCATTGAAAACTGTGGGAGGAGTTGATTACACAAACTCTATACCCTACAATACAAAAATTTGCCTAAAATGACTAAGTTCAAAAGGCCGTAATTCTGTCAAAAATAGTTCTAGGGCCAACAAAAACCCACATGCACATCTTCAATATGTCCACAACATGTATGCAAAGTTTGAAAAAGATCCATTGAAAACTGTGGGAGGAGTTGATTACACAAACTCTATACTATAAAGCGTGACGAACAGACAGACGGACGGACAGACGGACAGACAGACAGGGGCAAATCTTAATGCCCCCTGACTATCGTCACGGGGGCATAAAAAAACACTTTGACTAAAAAAAAAACTTTTGGAGACCAGCAAACCCAATGTTATTTTCCAGGTCAATCTACAAAACAGGCATCTTTTTTTTTTCCCTTTCTGCTAGCCATACTGTCATTTCAGTTTAATCCTTTGTTGACTGGTGGACTTGTCCATCAATATCATATATTTACACTTGCCACTGACATCCCATAGGTAAACCGTAAAGAGCAACTGACTTCATACATCGATGAACGACAGCTGATCATGTGACTTTGTCGTCAAGCTCGTCTAAGGTAAACAAACGTCTTAATTGGTCCGCCTAACGTTCGACTGGTGGCACGTTATGGTGACGGCTGTTTTATGTAATGGCAGGATACATCATTTCTGTCTTTTCTTCGACACATATGTTGCATATTCTACATTAAATTATCATGAAAGTGTAAATATAAGAATAATAAAAATTTGATTTTTCAGCGTTCATCTTGTGAAGAAGCAAGTGGTCATCGCTAAAATTCTACAAGAAGTGCTTTGCGTTTCATGGAATTTTAGCTCCGCCCACTGGCTTCATCATACGATGTATGCTGAAAAATCCAATTTCAATTCTTAATTGAATAAGTCGACTTTTAGTTTCAGGAGTTTCTGGTTTTGTTGTATTTTGCATACAGATTTCTGTAAGCAAACTGTGTATATGCAGATCAGATGCTGCATTCTGCAGCATCGAAACTGGGTATGCACTGTTTGCATATGTCTCCAAAACAGGTTTCCAATTTTGAAAATTGCAAAATCTTAGCCAGCTTATACCGTTGTTATAAAAGGGTCCACTGTATATTACTATCACTCTGCTCTCAAAAAGGGGATCACCTGTTGACAACCCTGATATAATTTTGCTAATTTTCCACAGAAACAATATGACTCCTCACTTGAACTAACTTGTCCAAGCTGTCATAATGAGGTGTCACAACATACTTTTATGGTGTATGGGTATATCTTCATATTTTTCGGGCATTATAACAGAAGGGAACAACTTTTTTGACTTCATATTTGCTTCCATGTATGAAGAACCTCTTTCAAAATGGAATCTACTCTTACAGGAAAGGATTTTCTACTAGGGGAGCACATTCTTTCTTTTAAGAGTTGACCTTCCATTGAGATAGGGGCAACAATGACAATGGAAGAGTTGATTCCCCTGACAGTGTACCGACTTGTTATCGGAAAGTATCCTTAACTAGAACTGTCAGAGAATCCGACTATACCCCCGCTTAACTGCTTTAATCAAAGGTGCTACTTTCATTACACAACGCATAGAGAAAGAGAATTCATTGTCAACATGTATACCAAATATCAATATTCTACTTAAATTCCTTTCTATGTAATACGGAATGAAATGATTTCACATAGATAGAAAGAAAAAATTATATATACATGTAAAACATGTCTTCATCAATCTGTATACCAAATATGAACATTCAAACTTGAAGGGTTGCTGTGAAATCTGTTACGAAAAACTGCATTCTTCAAAGTAAGGAGAGAAAGAAAATTGGAAAAATACAAGGGAAAATAAGCGAGAGAAGGCTGGTTTTTGATCCCACAATACAAGAAGTTATCATCAACCTGCATACAAAATATTGTACTAACTTGCAATGCTGTGTAGAAATCTTTGGCAAAAAAAATCATCATTCAAAATATGGAGAGAAAGAAAATCGGACAAATACAGAGAAGAATATATCAGATACAGCTGGTTTGCAATTTCAGTATACAATAAGTCTTTATCAATCTGTATGTCAAATATGAACATTCTACCTTAAAGGGTTGCTGTGGAATATGTTACAAAACTTGACAATCACTAAAGGTGATGAATGGTCCCACCATATGCCTCACTAGATGAGTAATGTGTTAAGACATATTTGTGTGAAGTTATATCAAAATCTGTCAACAAATATAGGTGCTAGAGGAATGACAAAGTTTTTTTTCTAAAAACAGCAACTGTGACCTTGACCTTGGATCTACAACCCTGAAAGGTGAACTAGTCCAAGATATTGTCATACTTAATATTTGTGTGAAGTTATATCAACTAGAAAATTGTGTCTGTATGACACTAATGATGCCCCCGTGCTGCGCTTGTCATAGGACATGTGTACATCCCTAAAGCACCTTTCAACTTTCAAGCACAAATACTATTCACTAACAATCCACAGTAAACACTACACAAACTTCGTACCCTTTAGTGCAAAATTGCAGCACAGAATGACTAAGTTTAAAAGACCATAATTCCTTCAAAATTAATTTTTTGTTCTTTTCTTTTCCATCAAAACCGGCATGCACATCTTTATCTTCACTATGTCCACAACAAGTCTACAATGTCTGTAAAAGAGCCACTGAAAAATGTGGGAGGAGCTGATTATCATACAAAGTACTTATGCTACAATGCAAACATATACCTAAAATGACTGAGTTGAAAAGGTTGTAATTCTGTCAAGATTAATTCTAGTTCCAACAAAACCCCATAACCCCATATGCACATCTTCGATATGTCCACAGCATGTATGCAAGGTTTTGAAAACGGGGGGGGGGGGGGGGGCTTACACAAATTCCATACCCTACAATGCAAAAAATTGCCTAAAATGACTAAGTTCAAAAGGCCGTAATTCTGTCAAAATTTATTTCAGCTTCATCAAAAATCCACATGCACATCTTCATTATGTCCAAAACAAGTATGCAAAGTTTGGAAACGGTCCATTGAAAACTGTGGGAGAAGTTGATTACACAAACTCCATACCATACCGTGCAAAAATTTGCCTAAAATGACTATGTTCAAAAGGCCGTAACTCTGTCAAAATTTATTTCAGCTCCATCAAAAATCCACATGCACATCTTCATTATGTCCAAAACAAGTATGCAAAGTTTGGAAACGGTCCATTGAAAACTGTGGGAGAAGTTGATTACACAAACTCCATACCCTACCATGCAAAAATTTGCCTAAAATGACTATGTTCAAAAGGCCGTAATTCTGTCAAAATTAATTTTAGCTCCACCAAAAATCCACATGCACATCTTCAATATGTCCACAATAAGTACGCAAAGTTTGAAAAAGATCCATTGAAAACTGTGGGAGGAGTTGATTACACAAACTCTATACCCTGTGATGTGTGATGGACAGACAGACGGACAGCCAGACAGCTCACGGAGGCATAAAAAAACAGTTAACAAATAAAGGGGCTAGAACCATGACAAGGTTTTACATGTACCTATAATAGCATCTGTGACCTTGACCTTGGACCTACAATGCTGAAATGTGAATTTGTCCCAGATATTGTCATGCTAAATATTTGTGTCAAGTTATGTCAAAATTCCTTCAAGAGGGATAAAAACGTATTTTCTAAAAAAAATAGCAAATGTGACCTTGACCCTAGAATTCTGGATTGTGAACTTGTCCAAGATATTGTCACACTGAGCATTTGGGTGAAGTTACATCAAAACCTGACAATTAATAAAGGGGCTAGAGGCATGATAAAGTTTTTCTAAAAACTGTGACCTTACCTTCGACCTGCGGTGCTGAAATGGTAATTAATTAAGATATTGTCATACTTAACATTTGTGTGAAGTTATATCAAAATCAAACCACAAATAAATACCAAACTTTTTCTGAAAATAGCAAATGTGACCTTGACCTTTTGATCCTACCAACCTGAAACACATGCTTGTTTGAGGTATTGTCATACCCAATATGGCTGTGATGTAATATCAAAATGGATTAATAAATGAAGCCGCTAGAGCGATGACAAAACAGGACTTCCGTTAACGGACATACGGCTGTAAATAACGCCCACGATTTCTCTCGTATGTCGAGAAATTGGACCTCTGGTGTATGGCATATATCCGTTAATTGTTACATACTGCCGTTTGATCTTGTCCTGACATATAAAATATCACCACTGTCTTTAAAATTCTAGCACATGTCATAACTAATCGGATTAGCGCAGGTGTTAGCAAGACGAAAAGACCGCCTACAGGCCAATCGAAATTGTCCATGTGGAGCACTGAACCTCATGTCGGACCGCCTACCTGTCAAAAAACGATGGTCAAAATAACACGCACTCATATATTCAACCTCTTTTGGCAGTCTGCAAAAAACTTATTAAATCACGATGACTGAGCTTTTGGATGAAAGGTGTTCATAATTTTTTTTAAAATCGAGAAAGAAGGTAGACTGACCTGTATGTGTAGGGCATATGCTTACTTCAAAAGTTTTTGAATGTATCATACTGTCATGTAGTGACAAAGCATATCCGAATTTTTTATGAACACAACAATCATATTTACATTTGCCCTTACACCGAATGGTCTTGTCATGATGCATACTGTTTAGGAATACGAACCTATTCCGCGAAAAGTGTGGATTCAAAGCGAAGATACACTGTTCTATTTCTGACACATTGGTAATATATAAGTTGTTTCGAATAAAGGAACTATTAAAATACGAAAATAGAAACATCCATTTCACTGATTTCCTATTTGTATCGTCATATCATCATGCAAACCAGAGCGAAAATAATGCCAAACAGTGCACAAAAAAAAGATCAGGGTCAACGTGGGTATAATACTAACGGTAGCGTTGATATGCAATTACCTCTCATTTATGGATCAAGCATATTTTGTCTTTGATGTAAAGATCAAAGATGCAGCTGTGAGGATATACACGTGCCATACGCAGTGTCATTTTAGCTGTGAGATCGTTAAAGGTACCTCAGTACGTACGCTGATGACTAACAATCATATCAGCCAGTGCAACTAAGCAGTCAGACCGGTCTTTCTTGTTCGGTTCGCATCCAACATGAATAATAATAAATGCCGACCTAGCGACAACCTAATACTTTGGTGGAAGCTAGTCAATATACGCTCTTCACATGTTCCATACGTCACTGTATTTCCGACGCGGCCCATTTGGCGACAGTGAAGGAAAAATTGTGCAATTTCAATTTGGATACCGTTAAAACAGACAGTGCAACCGGCGAGTCCCCAGTTTTTAGAACGCCCAGGACTTACATATTGTTCACAAACAAACAGAAATGGCTCTGATTAGACTGCGCAAATACTCAGGCTTTCACTGCGTAGAACCAAAAAGTGCACTACATTATGAGAGAGAGAGAGAGAGAGAGAGGTGGGGGGAGGAAGGGGATAAAATAATCATGCATAAGTCATTTCTTAACACTTTGGCCTTCCAAAAAATTCTCTCAATATGCCCAAAACTGTCACCATGGAAGTCTAGACTTCCAAATTTTGAAAGTTAGTGGAAGCCCTGCAAAAGGTGAGCTCGTATATAAGCTATAGAAATATGTTCAAAATACATGTATGTATGTCATTAAAGGGGACATAATTCTGCAATAAAGACCTGAATCAAAGTTCTTTTTCCCTTATGCACATGTTCAATGCATGTCTGAACTGCGTTGCAAGTTTCCAATCCCTACATCAAATACTTTTGGAGGAGTTGCAGAGACAAGAACAGTACTACTAAGTGTAAAATATGGTCAAAATATGTATGTCATTCAAGGGGACATAATTCTGCCATAATGACCTGGATCAAAGTTCTGTTTCCTTTATGCACATGTTCGATGCATGTCTGAACTGTGTTGCAATTTTCAACTCTCTGCATTAAATACTGTAAAAGGAGTTGCTGAGACACAAACAGTACAAGTGTGAAATATGGTCAAAATATCTGTTATTCAAGGGGTCATAATTCTGCAATAAGAGGAGTTGGGGAGACAAGAACAGTACTACAAAGTGTGACAGATATACCCCTCCCCACTTCCTGGCCGATGCATAAAAATGCATCATTCAAAGAAAAGAGAGAAAGAAAATCAGACAAAAAGAGTGAAGAATAAGCAGGAAAGGACTGGTTCTCAATCCCACGATAAAATAAGTCGCCATTAATCTGCATACTAAATATGACCACTTTAGCTTTCACGGCTGCACAGAAATCTTGGACAAAAAATTTCATTATTCTTAAATGTTAGTATGGAAAGAAAGTAGGATTTTTTTTGGTTGGTTGATTTGATGCTTAACGTCCACGGTAAACAACTAAGGTCATGTCGGGACGGTCAGTTAACCTAACCACACTATTCCTGGGCAGGCTTAGATCTCCTAAGCGGTTAACCAGTACTAAGTGCACATACTTTCGCCAGTAACTGACAACTGCCCTTCTTGAATCAGCGGAAGGAGAAAAGAAAGTATGTGGCCAGGCCGGGATTCAAACCCAGGACCTCTGACTTACGAGTCAGGTGCCCTACCGATTGCGCTACCCGGCCCGGCAAGAAGAGAAAGTAGGACAAATACAAGGAAGAATAAAAGGCCATCGGCCAAGTGTCACCCGACGTTTGAAATGTGTCACAAACTTCAGCCCTTTATTCTGTTTCAGAGTAAATGTATTGCCAAAAACAGAAACTATATATATTACAGAACCTGGTAAGCAAATGATCACTGAACATAAGCAAAGACATATATCCAATTACTGGGCCTCTTTATAAAATACTTAAGTTCAGAGAGGGGCATATATGTGTAAAATCAGGTAACTAAAACTATAGGCCCTTACAAAATGACCAAATATCAAGACTGTATACCCAGTAACAAAATAACAAGAGCCATAATCCTGCTTATATGAATCTGATAAGAAATGAACAATGCATTTATGAAAATTCAGCCCATTAATATGAATAGTTCTGGAGTAATCCCTTACCTTTAAGTGAATGTCTATTATCTATGAAAGGGGAATAACTCTGTCACTTATAATTTAGCACATCCTAACAATAATCAGAATAATCAATTTACCAAATGCTAATAGCATACCAAATTTCAGCTCTCTCGGTCAAACGGTTCAAAAGTTGGAAAAATGCCAAAAAACGACAAAGGGCCATAACTTTGTAAAAAAATAGGACAATTGAAATTCCAAAATCACATGCACATCTTCAGATCATGATGGAACATTCTGCACAATTTCAAGTCAATCTGATACAAGATGTTGCAGGAGTTGCGGGGACAAGGTCTAAGTCAGCAAGGGCCGTAACTCCATTAAAAATGGCCAAAACAAAAATAAAAAACCACATGCACATCTTCATATTGTAAGAATACAATCTGTAAAATTTCAAATCAATCCAATGAAAGATGTAGGAGGAGTTGCAGGGAAAAGATTTTGGAAGGTCCGAGTCAGCAAGGGCTGTAACTCAATCAAAAATGGCCGAAACAAAAATCGAAAACCACATGCACTTCTTCATATCAAAAGAATACAATCTGTAAAATTTCAAATCAATCCGATGAAAGATGTAGGAGGAGTTGCAGGGACAAGATTTCGGACGGACGGACGGACGGACGCACGAGGGTCATTTCTATAGTCCCCCTCCGTCTATGTCAGGTGACAATGAGTAGGAGTAGGCTGGTTCTCAATCCCACTATACAACACATCATCATCAACCTGCATACCAAATATGACTACTCTAGCTTGCACAGTTGTGGAGAAATCTTTGACAAAATATTTCATTATTCAAAGTATGGAAAGAAAGAAAATCTGACAAATAAAGGGAAGAATATGCAGGAGAAGGCTGGTCCTCAATTCCATGATACATCCAACCATCATCAACCTGTATTCCAAATATGACTATTCTAGCTTGAATGGTTGTGGAGAAATCTTTGACGAAATATTCATTAAAGAAAATAGGACAAATAAAGGGAAGAATAAGCAGGAGAAGGCTGGTTCTCAATCCCACCATACAACAAACCATGATCAACCTGTATGCCATTCTAGCAACTCCTTGACCATTCTAGCTTCTATGCTTTTGGAGAAATCTTTAAGAAATCTTTGACGAAAATTTTTATTAAAAGTGGACGGAAGGACAGACGGACGGACGAACGAACATACAGACAGATGGATGGACGGACATGTGTAAACCAGTATACCCCTATACCCCCACTTTTTCAAGGCGGGGGTATAATAATCAACAAGTGCTCCCTGAAGTCTACAACGGTACCCTGACTTCGTAACGACAATACACATACTTTTCATCTCTGTACAATGCAAGAGCATGTCCTGTGAAGTCTTGTGTATTCATATCCAAACCAAATTTGCTGAACATCTCAGCAGCTGTGGTTTCCTTTGGTTTGAAGTCTTTCCATGTTTTGGGATCATTAATGTCAAATTCTTGAATGAACAACAGGCAGTTTCTGAAGCGTCTCTTTTCAAACAAGCCCATTAAGTCTACAAAGAAACACAAAATTAAAGATATGAATTTCATTTTTCAGAGTGCAGGAAACAGTGTGGCACATACAAATTAAACTTTAGGGCCCAGTTGTTCAGGAGCAGCTGTAGCCTAGTGGATAACACTCCAGACTACCAATCCATGGGTCACATGATCGATCTCTCGCTTCTCCGCTCTTTCGGATGAGACTTTAAACCGAGGTCCCGTCTCCACATGACCTCGTTGTTCCACATGACCTCGTTGTTGGTGGGACGTTAAAGCTGAGTTTACTCATTCACTCCCAGTTGATCATAGTATCGTTAGCCTAACAATGTCTTTAGTCAAGGATTTGTTAAGTCTTACAGCACTAACAAAATCAATTGTGGTAATATTTTTTGTAGAAAAATGTAAGGAGCATTTCACACATTTTTTGGCAAACTAGAGCAAGTGAGCAGGGGCTCACATATACCCCGGCCAGCGCCACCGAATAATGAGACTAAACTTAAAACATGAAAATTGAACACATATAAGAAACAATTTTTAAAGTCTGTGACCTTGTCCTTTGGTCAACAGCAGCATAATGATGTCAAATAAATCTGCTGCAACCTAAAAGAAAACCTAGTAATATATCAGAAGGTTCCACTAAAGAATACCTGAAACGCAAGAAACAGTATAAAGCAGTGCATTGATGCAACCATTTAAGTATGTGACCTTGACCTTATGTCACCAACAGCATCTATATGATGTAAACTGTTGCAACCTAGAAGTAAATTAAGTCACATATAAAAAGGTCCTATTGAAGAAGATTGGAAAAATAAGCATTTAGAATATAAACTTACTACAAAACTGTCACATGAAAAGTCAGAGCCCATGACCTTGACTTAAAGATCACAGGCATTGGTGGGGATGGTACAAAATAAAATTTTGGACCAACATCTATCATCATGCCAAACATAAAACTAAACCCAACACAAAACTTTAACACAAAACTTTAACATGAAACGTCAAAGTCAGTGACCTTGACCTCTAGGTCACAGGCTGACCTTGACCTCTAGGTCACAGGCTGACCTTGACCTCTAGGTCACAGGCATGAGTGGGGGTGGTACAAAATGAAACTTTGGACACATCTCTCATCATGCCAAATATAAACCCAACCTAACAAAGGGCTTGAATTAAAGGGAAACTTGAAAACTTTAACACAAAACTTTAACATGAAAAGTCAAAGTCAGTGACCTTGACATCTAGGTCAAAGGCATGGATGGGAGTGGTACAAAATAAAACTTTGGACCAATATCTATCATCATGCCAAACATAAACCCAACCCAACAAAGGGTTTGAATTAAACAGAGATTTTAAAAACTTTAACGCAAAACTTAACAAGAGCTCCGTTGAGCGGGGCAACATATGCCCGTTGGGGCTTGAAGTTGGAAAGACAACAAGAGATGACAGAACTTTTGTCAGAAGCTTAAATCTTCAAAATTAAGGCAGATATAAAACTACAAAACAAACGAAGCTACTATGAAATTCCTAGACAAAAATTACAAAGGGACATAATTCCATCAGAACTGAAAATAGGGTCATGGTTCTTGTTCTCTGCATATCGTCTGATATTTGTACAAACTTTCATGAAAAAATCTTAAACAGTTTTCAAGATATGGAGCAGACACAAAATTACTATATGAAAAATACAAAGGTGCATAATTCCGTCAAACCTGAAAGTAGGATTATGGTTTTCTCGGCACATTGTCTGATGATGCTTCATATTTGTATAAACTTTTATAAACTTTTAAGAAGAAATCTTTTACGGTTTTTGAGATATGGAGCGGATAAATAATGTTACCTTTTTAACTTTGACCTGTAAGTGTGACCCTGACCTTTGTCGGACAGTGTTGAAAAACAAGCTCTGCAAGTTGCCTTGATAAGTTGAACATTGGACTCAAGTTTTAAAAACACCTTTCAAGAGGTTAAAGTCTCCATAGTTCTACCAGTCGTAAAAATCGTCAAAATGCAAATCATTATGAAACCTGTACAGCCTTTAGAATCAATGAAAATATTTTGGTTGATGTGCTTTTTTGTATCATATAACTGGCAAAAAAGAAGGAACAACGTATATTGGAAAAATGATAAGTCTCTCCACAAAAATACGGTTTTCGACTCTGGTTCCCCGTTAAGCATTGAAATAATGCAACCGCGGCACAATCAATGGGATCCTTGCTTAAAATTTTTGTACATTGTATTTTTATCGACTGTTAAATGCCTGTACCTTGTATTTTTATCTCCTGTACCTTGTGAAATAAAGCTTGTGAATCAAAGTGGGTCATTTTAGTTGGCAACTAAAATGACCTAGTTATTTTTTCAAATCTATTTCATGGTAAACTCAAGGACGTTTTGATTTTTCACAGCCGGCCAATCACGATAATAATCAATGGCGAAACTGTAGTGAGAAGTTTGTAGCGATACCTCACGATAAAATATTTAATGCTGATACAGCTATGGGGCCTTTAAGGAGATATGAAGTGGACACGAATTTAATACAAAATTACAATACGAAAAATACAAGGGGCGTAATTTTGTTAAAGTGAAAGTAGGGTTATGGTTCTTTTACCCTGCACATCATCTGATGATGCTTTATATGTATACAAACTTTCATGAAGAAATCTTAAACGCTTTTCGAGATATAGAGCAGACATGAAGCTTATGTGAAATTACTATACGAAAAATACAAAGGGACATAATTCCGTCAAAACAGAATAGGGTTATGGTTCTTTTTCTCCGCACATCATTTGATAGTGCTTTATATTTATACAAACTTTCAGGAAGAAATCTTAAACGGTTTTCAAGAACTGGAGCGGACACAAGGCTTATACGAAATTACTATATGAAAAAATCAAAGGGCCGCAATTTCGTTAAAAGTGAAAGTAGGGTTATGGTCCATTTTCTCTGCACATTGTCTGATGGTGCTTTATAATTGTATATACTTTCATGAAGAAATCTTGAACGGTTTTCAAGACAGGGAGCTGACACGAAGCTTAAATGAAAAAACTATATAAAAAATACAAAGGGACATAGTTCCATCAAAAATGAAAACAGGATTATGCTTCTTTTTCTCTGCACATTGTCTGATGGTGCTTTATATTTGTACAAACTTTCATGAAGAAATCTTAAACGGGTTTCAAGATATGGAGCGGACATGAAATATTACCATTAGACCTTTGACCTCTTAGTGTGACCTTGACCTTTATCGGACATCATTGAAGTACGAGTTCTGCACATCGTCTTGATAAAGCGAACATTTGACCCAAGTTTCAAAAAAATCTTTCAAGGGGTTAAGGAAATATGGAGCAGACACAAAAAGTTAACAGACAGACAGACAGACAGGCGGACAGACAGACGGATGGTTGCTCTGCAAATCGTCTGAAGGTGTTTTATATTTGTACAAACTTTCATGAAGAAATCTTAAATGGTTCTGAAGATATGGAGCGGACCCGAAATTTTACCATTAGACCTTTGACCTCTAAGTGTGACCTTGACCTATGTTGGACATCACTGAAGTATGAGTTCTGCACATCATGTTGATAAAGCGAACATTTGACCCAAGTTTCAAAAAATCTTTCAAGGGGTTAAGGAGATATGACGCGGACACGAAAAGTTATCGGACATACAGACAGATGGACAGACAGACGGAGGTCATGACATAATACGACCCGTCTTCAATGAGCGTATAAAAATGAAAAGTCAAAGTCTGTGACCTAGATCTCTTAGTCAAAAGACATGGATGGGGGTGGTATAGAATAAAACTTTGGACCATTATCTGACACCATGTCAAATATAAACCCAAACCAACAAAGGGTTTGGATCATTAAGATCTTAAAAACTTTAACTCAAAACTTTAACGCAAATGTCAACTTACGAATGGATGGAAGGACGGACGAAAGCTATATACCCCTCGTCATACTTTGTATGCTGGGGGTATAAAATGGCTGTGTTTTTCTTAAGTATAAAACAAATGAGAATTTAACATCTCATTAACTAACAACGTGACTAGTTTTGAACAACTGGGCCCAGGTATTCATTTAAACCTAGTGATTTGTCACAGGGGCATAAAAAGTGATATTCAATAATTATACAATGAAATCTGTTTTAAAGGCCAACTCTTAAGTGGAAACCTGTCTATAGAGACCATAATCTCCTGTTCCAAACACAGTGCTTTTTATATTAACTGCCCTGTTACACAACTATGTCTTGGACAAGTTTTCACCCTTTCCTTGAGCGTTTGCTAAGATAAATTTGACTGTAATAACACTATTTTCCTCAAATAAACTGGCAAACTTTTGCGTAGAAGATCGAATTTGAAACATAGAATATTTGAAATAGTGTTTTCCCAGTGCAATAGCAAGGACATCTTCATCAGGGGTCAGCCTAGAGGGAGAACTGGGAGAAATCGTCTCCCTAAACTGACTGACTTCTCCCCATTTTGAGCTGAGGTAGAAGTCAAAATGTATAAAACATATAGAAAATCCAATATTTGGGATAAAACTTCTTCCTGAAATTCAGAAAATGTTGCAAAACTTCTCCCTGTCTGATAACCCTAGGCTAACCATACCGGGATCTTTATGAATTCACATAACTGTATTCCGTAAAAAATTTAAAACTAAACCAAAATCATTTCTGTATGTGTTCTGAAAAAGGAACAGTTTGCTTAACCCATTCCATTTGGGATACCCCTTTAGGGGTATCTGGGACCACAGTTTGGATCCAGATCAGGCCCCACATATGTGGGTCCTGATCTGAGATCCAAACTGCTTGCTGCCTAGACATCATTTCTACAAGAGTTAGTTAGACCAATATTGTCAAAATATTCTTGATTTTTGATGCAGACGACAATTTTAGCAGACGACAAAAATACCCAGCATGTAATGGGTTAAATTACAATGCAGTAACCCATCCGAAGATGTAGATAGAATGGCAAACAGTGCTGGGTCTGTACTGTTTGTTAGGACTAGTCTGTCCAAATACAAAGGTTCAAGATAAACAGCAGCAAGTAGCACATTTGCCACCTAAAAATCTCATTTGCCACCTGAAGAAACAGTGAGAAGCAAAAAGTTCTGCCTAGAAATTTTTCAGTAAAAGTTAGATTCTTGGAAGAACTTGTACTAGCCGATTTTCATTAAAATACCACTTCTATGTGTAGGAAAAAACACAATTCCATAAGGTCAAAGGCACTATCAATGCCTTTGACCTTTGATAGTGCCTTTGACCTAATGGAATTTTGTTTGGTCATAAATCTGACAACTGTTGAGTGGCAAGTGGACTGTTTTTGGCCTCCAGTGTTTGCTACCAGGTATGTGAGTTTTGCTGCTGGCTTTTATAGCCGGTAGCAAGTGCTTGCTACCTGCAAAGAAGTCAATTTCCAACACTGCAATACTTTTTTTTACCATAACTGCCATACTCACCTGAAGCTAATACTTCCTTCTCATTGCATGGAACTTTGTAGATCTTCCCTCCACCTTTCTTGTCCCTTTGGTAGACATAACTTCCTTCAATTGATTTAAACTCTAAGTATCTGGTGACACCAGTATGGATTAGAATTTTAACCAGTTGACCTGAAACATACACATAAGGGTTCACCCTGACTGTCAATAATTAAAGTTTACCTTCTCCCAACCCCCTGCCACCCCCTCCCCATCCCTGCCCCCATTTTCCGCCACCCCTCCCCATACCTGCCCCCATTTTGTCTTTGAAAAAGGGGCCAAAATTCCATAAAATTGGTTTAGAACACCATAATATGAGCCATGACACAACAAAACCAACAAAGTGGCATGTGTGCCCAGCAAAGGCTCAGATCAGCCTGGGCATTTGCCCAGTCTGACCAGTCTTTGCTGTCAAAATGATGGTAGTTTAGGTCCTCAGCTACCTTTTAAACCCACAATAAAGCTCTGCCTTTTCAAGCAAATGGCCTGGGTTCACATTCAAGTGCCAGAGGAATACTATCCAACCATAAATTATCATCCCACTTTTGTCCCATTATGACTGAAATATTGTTAAAAGCAGTACGGCTACAGACTTAATGTTCAATATATATCCCCTGCAAAGGAATATAGAATCTGACCAACAAAGTGATGTACAGATTTGTCTGAGGCCAGGCTATGTTGAAAGATACATGTACGTATTTTCAATATCATCCACCACCATCCTGTGCTCCAGATATGAAGGGGTAAAAGAGAAAATTTAGGGATAAGTTTCCATACTTCTGCATAGAAACTTATGTTGGGACCCCTCATCAGACAGGGCTCTCGATCACCGAAATTTGGGACCGAAATTCGGCCCCATTCCCAATGCCAAAAAGTATGTTTTTTTCCCAATTCCAGATGAAAAATTCCCAATCTGACTAAGCCTGTTTGGTCCAAGAATACTGCAGTTGCATCAATGCAAATTGTATTAAAAACCACCTAAAACTAAAAATGTGAACAAAATTTATAACTTTAAAAATCGGGAAGCGATTACATTTTCAATCAGGATCATCATGTTATGTTACTGGAAAGTGGTACCGGGTTTTATCATGTACTGTTAGAGTTACTTCCCTTCCATTAGAGGGCGAATAGCCTAGCGATTTTCGCTGCAATATGTTAATATTTTCTTTGCTTCAAGGGCCAATAGTGTTGTGGTGAACAATATTTTGACTTATTCTTTAATTTAAAGCCTTCCCATGCTAAAATTTGATCGGAGTTTACACCTATTGTGGATGATTCTGCTGTATTTGCGTTTCGTACCTGAATCGATTTTCACAGACATTTTCGGCCATATCCAAAATCATAAACAGGATTACCGGGACATCCAAGAGTTAGTATATAGTGATAGTGACATACCGTGGATTTTTGTACTTGCAGGACTGAAAGTTTTGTCATGTTCTGCATTGTGACAGTCTACTTTCTATCAACTTCACATTATGCTTAGTTCACAGATGCTTCAAACCTAGAGTGTTAATACTGTTGTTATATTGAAACACTTTTTTTTCTAGGTCCCAGTCTTGTCTTCAATTTGAGAGTGGCAAGATAGGGAAGTTGCCAGTTCAAAGGAAAGAAAGAAAAACTCAACACACACAAACAGTTTTGTTATTATCTAATATCCCAACTATTTGATAAAGTTTATTATGATTCACTATCTGCTAGATCTATGTCTGCCTATTGACTGGATTCCTCTCAAAATATAACAATACCATATGTAAGTTGTGTTGGTCTGACAATGAAAGCTTCACACATAAAACAATGAAAATTTTCCCATTTTTATACAAAACGATGCTATTTTTCCCAATTCTAAAGGCCCCGGCCCCCATTCCCAAAAAGGGGTGTGAGAGCCCTGTCAGAACCGTATCACCGAGACGGTTCTAATGAGGGGTCACAACATGTGTTTTCGTTGAGAAATAAGAAAAATTATCCTGGAATTATCTCTAAAACCGAACCTTATCTGGAGCTCTGCAGCCATCATGTTACTTACCATCAGCCATCAGAAACTTTGGAATAAGATCCACATTCCAGTCCCTAGCCTTTCCCAAACTCCCATCTGGTTTACCCATACCAAATTCATTATAAAACTGCAAAAGAAAAACAGAAAATTGTATCAATGAAATTCCTTTTCTTTCCTTCTTCTATTACTGTATGGTGAGCTACTTAATCCTTAATGCGCCAAGAAGCAGACGATAAAATTTACGTCTGCAGAATTTCAAACAAGACCTTTCACAGGGACAGGATAGCTCGCCTGACAGTGCCTTGCCCATCATATAAAAAACTTTAAAGGAAAACACTCACTAAAATGCATTGTGGACTTAAATTAAAGATTCTAATTAAACATGAAATTTGCCAAAAATTTCATGAAAATTGGACTTAAGATAAGAAAGATATGACAGTTTAAAGATATTAAAATGTTGAGCTGGGAACAAGCAAATCTGTGAGTTAATGACGTCATAAACTCACAGTCAAAAATGGAAATCCTAAATAACTTAAATTTGAAACAAACTGTAGATAAATGAATACATAAATCTATATTTTACTTCATAAAGAAACATTCAAAACTAAGTAAAACTGTAAAAGTAAACAATTTATGCTCTCATTCTAGATTTAAATATTTACCACGTGACAGGAACTTCCAAAATGGCGGCCTCCATGACCGCCATTTTGATTTTTTAAAATCTTTATATGTTTCTTATTTTAAGTCCGATTTTCATGAAATTTTCACCGAATTTAATGCTAATCAAGATCTATAATTTGAAGTCTGTTCATATTTAAGTGAGTGTTTTCCTTTAACGTAAAACTTTAACATTTTGCTAACGCCACCGCCGCCGCCGATGCTAACGCCGACGCCGGGGTAGTACAATAGCTCTTCCTGAACTTTGTTCAGGCGAGCTAAAAATGTCTTGTCCAAGCGATATCATTTGAGAATTCAAACACTAGAGGGCAAACAGTGTCGATTCAGATGAAGTGGTTCATTATGAGCCACCTCATCTGGATCTACACTGTATGCCAATTCAACAATTTTAATTTTTTGGCACTTTAAGGGTTAAGATGCATATCAATTTTTCTTATTTCTCAATAAAAATATCAGTTGTGACCCTGATTTGAACAACTCCCCCAGCAAACACCTACATTGTGACCCCTCATTTAAGGAGTCACAAAATATGATTTTAAGCAGATTTATCAGACATAATTACATATTCTCCTTCCGAAAAATAACAGTAATAAAAAAGAAAATTCTTTTTTCTTTTTCAAAAAGATCTGGATATGAACTGCGACACAAAAATCCAACATAGTGCCATGTGCACCCAGTGAAGACTCAGATCTGCCTGGGCATCCACCTGATCAGAGTCTTCGCTTGCTCCATGTAAAGAGGTAGCTTAGACCCTTTGGTATGCTAGCACAGCAAACTGATCAGACTGGGTGGACACCCAGGCTGGTCTGAGTCTTTGCTGGATGCACATGCCACATTGGAAGTTGAACCACACTATCTCAGTGTGCTTGAGTAACATCACAGGGTATAATCGATTCCGCTAATTTTCGCTTCCTGCAGAGACTGTACATCATATTTGGCTTCCGCCGAGACTGTCCGCGAACTCTTGCTTCCTGCCAAGACTTCTGTACATGATAAATGGCTTCCTGCAGAGACTGTCCGCGTGATTCTGCTTCCTGCCGAGGCTCTCGGCAGGAAGCAGAATCACGCGGACAGTCTCGGCAGGAAGCTATTTTTCGAGGACAGTAGTCTCTGCAGGAAGCAAGAGTTTGCGGACAGTCTCGGCGGAAGCCAAATATGATGTACAGTCTCTGCAGGAAGCGAAAATTGGCGGAATCGATTATACCTGTGAACATGTACTTGCATGAATTTCAAGATGACTCAACACACTTTAACTCTGAATATTAATAATGCATTACAACTGGTAGGAAACAGTTATACAGATTCAATCTGCTTCCTCGTTGACATGATTGAAATGTGAATGTTTAAGTTGACTTTCTTCTGAATCCTTTTCGTATTTGTATTTGCACTTCTTGCATGTATTTGTCGTATTTTGTATGCAAAAAATACTGCTTCAACCAAATGTTAATATTTTTAATTTTCAAGATTTCAAGATTTATGGGTACACCTTTATGTTTTTCCATCGTTCAACTTCTGTGATTTCTGTCTGCTTCCCTGGAATGGGGTCTATTCCTATAAGAGCAAATTCTTTCCTTTAGTAAGAGCCCCGACGCGAGAAAACCAACAATGTGGTTGTGCGCCCAATGCAGACTCAGATCAGCCTGGGCAGCCCCCCAGTTTCACCAGACTCTTCGCTAAGTGCTCAAAGGGTAGCTAAGGGTCTAAGCTACCTCCATGCAGACAGCAAAGACTCTGATCAGACTGGGCAAATGCCCAGGCTGATCTGAGTCTGTGGTGGGCGCACAACCACATTGTTGGTTTTGTCGTGTTGTGGCTCATATCAATTCTTGTAGTTATGAGATGTTGCACTCACACCCCAGTTGAACCCAGTATCCATGGCTGCAGTATGGGGCATCGTGATTCCATCCATATTTTCCTTTAATGACCAAAGAATACCCAGTTTAATACCGACAGGGATGGTACTATGTGAGATGGACTAACTTCCACAGTGTCATTCTGTCTCTTGATCACATAGTGTCAACACTCCAGTCAGCAGGGATCATGCTAGGGGGAAGCTCAGTAGATTAAACACTGGCCTGCTGATCTAGCAGTCCTAGGTTCAATGCCCGCTTGAGGAGAGAATCTTTTCACCCTAACATTGTCCTGATATGGCTGAAATATTGTTGAAAATGACATAAAACTGTAAGTCATCCATCCATCCATCTATCCTAATATGACTGGAATACTGTTGAAAAGGATGAAAATTGCAAGTCATCTATCTATGAACCTGTCTGGCAATCTTCTATGGGTAAAGAACTTTTACAGCTGTACTCACATCATCTAAAGGCATTGAAGTGCTCTCTCCACCATAGTATTTGTTTCTGTCCATATGAAGAACTTTTTTCCCAGAGACAGACATCAAACCACTGAGAATACATTCCTGCAACATAACACCATTTTTAGAGCCATTTCACAACAAAACAATGAAGTGGCATGTGTGCCTCTTAACCACGTGACCGGCACACTCTATCTAAGGACGAGCTACATTTTGTATAGACAAGCATACAGTACACGCAACGTGAAGACTTGATCTGACACACTCTCGCGTGACACTTAAAATCGCGAGGAAGGGATTAAAATCCACAAGATTCTCTCGCAACTCTCACGCATTTCACACTAAGCTTCCTCACGTGTTTGAAAATTCCCACATTCCAAGCAAGAAAATTCCTCGCATCTCGCGTGAAATTCTTTGAATGATGTCTGCGAAGAAACTTTCTCGCATCACGCGTGGAATTTTGTCCAGGTAGGTACAGTAAATGCAAGTTTCTATGCAAGTACATGTACCTTTACAGACAAGGCCAACCTTAGAAATATTCTTGTTTCCCCTTACCCGACCCTTTTTCTCAATGGCGGGTAGGTTGGTCGGGATTTTTTTTTTTTTTTTTCCCAGAAAAGTCAGAGCTCCAGATAATCCTTTCAAGCGGGGAGTTACTGACGCCTCACTCGAGCCGCTTCATCTGATAGTTTATCCATCCCAAATTTAGATGTAGGAGCGTTTTTCAAAAGTACTTGCATATAAGTCTTATAAAAATAGACGACGCAGTTTTTATAATAAAATAGGGACGGGCGAACGGCGCTCGGTCACTGCGACTACGGATCTGTTTCGCTGAGGTGCGTGGTGCATGGAGTATATGATACACTAGTAAAACGCACACGCACACTCATAATTAAATGTAAGTGTGCCATATTGGGGACATGTGTAATGCGCATTCTGATCATGGTCTATTCTGATTACTTACGTATTTGTCTAATCAAGCAGTGTAGATATGAGGTGACAGTCCGGACTGGTACACAGATTTTTTTATATTGTCCGTCGCATTCCTTCTTTAATGTTGGCCATATACACAAGAACAGGTTATAACATTTTACGATAAGAACAGTGCGACCCCGATGTCTATACACTTTTTGTCACATACCCTGTTTTAGATATTGGAACAACCCAAATATGAAGATCTATTTCTGCTAGATGAGCGAACATTTAATTGTTTATGAGGGTGAACGGATTAATCTGTATCAAAACAACATGCAAACATTGAGAGTTACGCATTCTCATCAGGAATACGCTATAACGGAGTGTAAGGACGGTAGCATTTTTTTAAATACGGTAACCACCTGCACGTGATTGTGTTGATCAGACATCAAAGAACGCCGCATTGAACTTGAGACGTGTCATGTGGAACCGTGAGACAGGTGAAGGTACCTTATTCCATATGCCCCGATCAGCCTGCGCAGTAATGCAATGTGACTGGTATTTCCTATTTGCAACTTTGATCATTGGATTATAAATGTAAACTTTTACCATAAATTAGAAACGCGGACATTTTCTGCGCATTCTCGTTCCGTTGGACACATTTGGGATCATTATCAGTCTGCTCACTGGAGACGTTTTGATTAGCGTCGGAAAAATGAGAGTTCAGCCATGTGCGTTTCTTAATAATCGAAACAGTTTTCAACCTAATACTAGATGAAATGTTTGCCCAGACAGAGATGACTCTGATCAGACTTGGCGAATACACATGCTTATCTGCGTTTTCCCTATATGCACACGTTGTAAAGTACCCTAGAAATGTAGCCTTTAAAGCATAATTTTAAGAGATTTTCGCTAGTCTAATAACTTGACGTAATCCGATTTTATTTTTTTGATCAGTCTCCGGGTATTTCAGAAAAAAACAATACCCGGAATGCAATTTCGTTGCTCAACAATTTTCGCATGCCGCTCTGTATCAAAGAATGACCATTTGTTTTGCCCGACACGGAAATTTTCAGCTCCAGGTTACTCCACATAAAACCTATCGGCATGTGCGTTGAGCGGCAGCCTGTGACTTCAAAAGCTGACTGAAATCCTTTGATCGTTTGCCAGTCTTATCAAAGGTGGCTGAGCGCATTTTTGTCTCTTTTATTCCGGACTGCTTCTTTTGTCTCAAAACATAGTTTGTACTTGTTGTGCAAAGGCAATAAAATATGTTTGAATTTGAACATAGTTAAAAAGACGCTGCCGTTCGTTATAATGGATTATCCTGTTTTAGTAGGAGTATTCTTGACACATTAGTTTGGGACTGCTGGCGTTTTTCGTCAGAAACACCTTTATCTAGAGCTCTGAAGACCCAGATTTTTTTGTACTCGGCACAAAGGTAGAAAAAAAAAAAAAAATTTTTGAAATCGGAAAAAAATATTTTCCGGTCGCTACGATTTTTTACGGTCGGTCGCGTAAGGGGAAACATTAAATATTTTATTTTTGGCCCAAGGCATATGATTCACAATGCTTTTTTTTATCGGCGCTGATAACGGTTCAATTAATACATTGTAAGCGTGCGTGAATATGCTAATTTATCGCATCCTCAACGCAAGTATTGTTTGACCGTACAGTATTTACATTTACGAATTAAGGATGGGTTGATAAACAATTATCATGGTCAGCGTATTTTTGTAGCAATTATAGGGCGACTTAATTAGAGAGGCTTATGTTTATACAAGTCGTTTGGCGCAAAACATTTCCGGAACCAAATCCTACAAAACAATCCGAATGTACCGAAATGGTCCGCATGTGCGAAACACAAAAAGTCACAGTGCGAATTGAAATAATTCCTCACGGTGATTTTTTTTTCTCAATCTGAGAACTTTAATGCAATATCGTGTAAAAAAAAATGCGAGAATATCGCGAAATCGCGCCAGAAAATGATCCCTGCCAAATCATTCAGCCAATGGACAACTGCATGTGTCTGTATATTTTTTTTATCAATTGACCAGAACACTACATGCATGCTATTTTACAGAACAGTACCCTTTAAGGCTTTACAGTTTATTGCAATCAGAATCAGAATCATTTACTGGTGACTATTCAAAGACAATCATTTGCTTGTAAGTAACATCCATTTTCATTCTTTGGCTTCTTATTATTGATTTTCTCAGACATAATGAGCCACAGGAAAATAATGGTTCCTGGTGTCAGTACCAAAAATCATTTCACTTGATGACTTCTACATTTGCAGCCAGATATTCCTGATTATATGGCTTATACACAATCATTTTTCTCAACATATGAAATACAAAAGAAGCAAGAACAAAGTAGCAAGCAAAATTTGCATTCTGAAAGAATGGTGGATGGGGAAGTCATGAAATTTCAGCCCACTGGAATCTATGTTTATGATAAAACGTAAAACTACTGGGTAAGGACAGAACTAACACACCTTCAGCCCCGTCCCTAACACAATAACATCGTATTCTTCATCCATAATTACTGATTATCACTGAAACGGAAGGTGTGTCACCGGCGACAACATAAAAAATGGCTGAACATCCCGCGTAGGAATTTGAGTGAGACCGCAGTCGGAATTTTGCTTTCAAGCAATAATTGATAGTTGTTAAGATTCAGTTAAGTTTCACTTATTTTTCTTATTAGTTAAGATGATTAAATTTGTCATCAATATTATTTCCCCCAATAAATACATGACAAAGTTTGGAACTATTTACTCGACAAGTTTTCCGTTTTTCTGACGGTAGGCTGTTAGGCACTTCCTGGTTCAGTGGCTGCTGCTCTGACACTGTAAGTTTTAAGAAACTGGGCTAGATTTTTCTGGATAGGATCACCACGCTAAAACGTGCAAATAATTTGTCAGTCTTGGCACAGAAGGGGTAATGCAATACCTAGTGATGTCTGCAAACACAGACAGGAATCTATCCTATTTTTCTGCAGGCAGAATCTTTCTAACAGAATCAGCTTGACAAATCAAATAGTGATCTTGATCAGAAACGTCCATATACTGATCTACACAACCAACGTTTAAATGTCGCAGAACACTCTCAATTTGTGATCCAAGCTTTCTCTGACTATCGAAGAGCCTTCTGACGTTTTTGATTGGCGGCTTTTAGCGTCAGAGGACAGTTTCTCGCAATGAGAAATTCCAAATTATGAGTGCTTGTAATACTGCTAATATGAAAATAGGCACTGCCTATTGGCGAGCATCGCTGTAGCCCTTATGAAGGGCCGTATATTCTATTCTGTTCTATGTCAATGCAGGATTTTTTTTACGGTAACCTGTCAACGTCGCAGCAATCGGACATCCTCGCCTATGGAATTGACCGAAGTGTTACGATTGCATCACGGCTTATTTTTCAACTTCCGGTCGAACGTTAAAATTATTTACATACACATATCAGGTTTTGTGAATGAGAATGTGTTTATCTTTGTGTCTACGGAGAATAGCAACCATGAAATCGATCAAACTTCCTGTTTATTCTTAATGGCAGCCCCCATATGGAGGTAAATTCCGGTCGAGAAATCGAACGATGGTTTTCTGAAGCAACATATGCAACATCATCTATCTATACATTTTCTTTTGACTAATGTCCTGCCATAAGAGCTCGCCCTTCGGGCTAGCGGGCCCGCTCGCGATGCTCGCTATAATAACCTGATTGCAAGAGGAAAATAATATGTTTGCCTCATAACATTCAATAAACGTCCCACAGTTAAATATCATCTACAACTTTTCTAAGATTAAGCGAAAGTACTAACTGGAATATTTTGACAGGTAACGGGTTGTTACGGTCCTATTCCCGTTTGGCCCTCAGGTCGTTTTGGTCCTATTCCCTTTTGGTCAGGTCATTTCTACCTGGTTTGTTTGGGCCCCATTTCTGGGGTGTGTCATTTTGGCCTGATTTCCGGGGTGTGTCATTTTGGCCCAGGTGAAACCACTCGATCACCACTAAAATCGGGCGAAAATGACCCACCTTTGAAATCAGCCCGAAACAACCAACCCCAGTTGGGCCGAAAAGATTCACCCTTGAAATTGGGCTGAAACGACCTTACCAAAAGGGAATAGGACCGAAACAATTCAGAAACAATTCAGATTCATTTTGGCAACAGGACTCAGATACTGACCTATCTAATACATCTTTGATTTCATTTTGGCTCATGTATGTAGATATATATTAAAAGGTGAAGCAGATAAGACAAATGCTGTTTTCATGGGACGTACAGAACATACTTTTTCATGAAAGAAATGCTGCTACCATAACCAATATGCTGTTGCAGCAGATTTGGGGGTTTTGACTGCTAATATACTCTGACCATTCATACAACATACGTAAAAAAGCGAAAGCTGAGAGAAGGCTCAGATTAACTCTGTTGTTTAGGTTGTTATCAATCAATTTAACCAACAGTCAGCTGATTGACACAATCAACAACGACTGTCTTTGGACAAATTCTGATTCTGAAAACATTTGCTTAGAACTCCATTGATTGATATCAACCAACATCAATCATAGTAACTGAGCACTATTGATTTATACATGTACTGATACACAGATTGTACCAGTCATCAGCAGCACTTGTGTGACTTGATTCACCCAACCAAGGTTTTACTTGCAGAGAGCACATTTGATTGCATTTATCATTATTAGTCCAGTCAGTCTATTGTCAGCAGATTGACAAGAAATGCATTATCTGCTGAAACAACCTCATTCATATTGGTCATTATTCTTTGACAGGATGGACAGTCAGTTGACAGACACAATCAAGTCTTGATTTGAATCTACCGTGAAATGTATCGATCGTTATCAACCAACAAGATTATCTGTTGGCTTACACAATTTGACACCCTTTTTCCTGCTGAGAACACAAATGACCGTTTCGATCATTGTATATATCAACTAAATTGATAGTCAGCTGATCAACACAATCAACTGTCAGCCACACAGCTTGTTGTAAGTCAACATGATCCTTTGTCAATTTATCAACATCATGATCAACCACTGATTGTGTCAGTTCTTATCAATCTACACAGTCAACAATCAGTTGATTGACACAGCCAAAATTCTGTGTGCAAAAAACAAAACTATGACTAAATTGATAGTCAACTGATCAACACAATCAACTGTCAGCCATATAGTTTGTTGTCAGTCGACATGATCCTTTGTCAATTTATCAACATCATGATCAACCACTGATTGTGTCAGTTCTTATCAATCCACACATCCAACTGATTGACACAGCCAAAATTCTGTCTGCAAAAAAAAAAAACACATTCTAAATAATGCACTTATGAAAATAACACAACATCTGCTTGGCTAACGTCAAAAAATTTGCGACAGTATATCCTGCAATATACTGTTGCAAACCCGACATCATTATAAACCGTTGCTGCTCATTGGCTGACATTTGATTTTTACGTTGATGAAAGGGCTTCATTAAAATGCAAATTAATATATTTTTAAAGGTGAAAATATGTAAAAGTGCATTAGAATGGGGATAGCTGTATTGAAAATTGTCATTTGGGGAGGTAAATTGTCGGTTTTATGCTATTTGTGACCATAAAACCAAGGATTTACCTCCCTAAATGACAATTTTGAGTACAGTTATCCCCTTATTCAGTAACTCATTTATCATCAGCAACACACTACATTGCATCAATAGTTATCAGACAACAGCATTGATAGTCATTAAATAAACACCCCCAACTGTTAATCTGTGTTAATTGTTATCTATGGATATTACTGACAGTCTGTTGATCAATGCAAACAACTAACTACAGAAATGACTGACAGTCAGTTAACTGACACAATCAACTCATACCTTTAATTGTATCCTTGGTCATGTACAAGTCTGTACAAGTAGCCGGTATTTGGTCTGTTGATCTATACAGTTAACTCATGATTTGAAATGTACAATACAGATTGTTCTCTACTGACAGAATCATCCATTGGCTGCCAATCAACATTTTACTTGCAGAGGACACATTTATATTCACTGTTTTTGATCAACACTGCCAAGAGACAGACTTGACTGACTGCAGTTTTAGAAATTAACTTTTTTTGCAGGTAGCAAGTACTTGCTACCTGGTATAAAAGCTAATAGCAAAACTTACATGTCTGGTAGCAAAAACTGGAGGCCAAACAAACAGTCCTCTTGCCACTCAGCAGTTGTGAGATTTATGACCAAACAAAATTCCATAAGGTCAAAGGCATTAATAATGCCTTTGACCTTACGCAATTGTGTTTAGTCTTACACATAGAAGCAGTATTTAAATGAAAATCTGGTAGTACTTCAAAGAAATTAACTTTTACTAAAGAATTCCTAGGCAGCAACATTTTGCTACCCAGTTTTTCTTTAGGTGGCAAATGAGATTTTTAAGTGGCAGATTTACTACTTGCTACTGTGAGTTTCGAACCATGGACTGTCATCTCATCTCATTATCTGCTGAGAACACCATCTATCTTATCCATTATTATCAATAGACAGGATATTCCATCAATTGATTTGCACATCAGCTTTTTACCAGCTAAGTATACACTCAATCATATCCCTCATCATAAGCTGACACAGTCAGTTGATCATCACAACTAACTTTTGATCAGATTTATATACCATAGATTGTAGTGACCATTACCAGTGGACACAATTTAATTGCAATTTGACCAATATGATCAATTCATTATCAGATTCTACTGAGTACACGCTATGTGGACATTTGTATTAAAATAGTTACTATATTTTTACTTTCTTATCTTTATTGCCTGTTGCGGGGAAGCTGGCGCATAAATAGAGGCTCTTACATGAGTGCTCATGTATTATTGAATTTATTAGATGAGTTTGGGAAAAAGATAAAATGCGAGGCTATGCCGAGTATCTTATCAGTTTTCCCCAATGAGTTTAATAAATTCAATAATACAGGAGCATGAATGCAAGATTCTATATTTATCATATGACACTAAAACCACGACGTTCTTACGGACATCAACACATAACATTACAATGTAATTTGCATATTTAATCCACTTACAGTTGATTATCGTTTTTAATGCATGACTTTATTACCTTATCCACTGAATAAGAGCAAAGTCATGCAATAAATTGCAATATGTTCTGTCCAATACAATATTATGTGATACAGATTTACTGTATCAATATTTTCAATACACAGAGATCTGATTATACATTACATTTTCAACGCATCTTTATTTGGGAAAGAAAAGTGCAAAATTGATTGTCATATCAATTTCAGAGCTAAAGTAAATATGCTGAAAATGTGGAAATTAATTCTGTGACAATGATTTCTAAAATGTAAACACATACATGCAATATGTCAGTTGGTTAAGAAACTCTAATCCGTATATCAGTTTGCATTAGTCTGGCAACATATATTCCAGGGCTGTGGAAATACTATGCCCCACATGCCCTACTTGTCCCGTTTCACTCTGGACAAGTGAGAAATTTCAGTTTACTTGCCTTCAGACAAGTATTCAAAGTGTCATCAGTGGAAGTATTTCAGGATAATTCTGAGATATTTTCCATATTTTCTGAAATTCTCATGAAAACATTTGTTGTGGGTTCCTGTTAGAATTGCCTCTTTGAGGCAATTCTAACAGTAACAGGTGCCCACAACATATGTTTTAATTCGAAACTTTATGACAGCCAAAAACTGTCATCAAGTTCAACTCTTCCTCTATTCATTATCTATTACTCTTTCCTTATTCCATGTGTACCTTTTTTCTGGGCCAGTAGATATTTGTTTGGACAAGTTAATTTTGTCTATTTACTTGTTCATTGTTCAATATATTGCAATACAGATTTTAGTGGCAATACTCACCCCTAGTGGAAAGAGTGATAGAATATTGAATAAAAGTTGACTGAGTCTAAACATGTAATGCATGCAGCAAGAGTTGAAAGGATCAATCAGCTGATTGTCGATTATATCAGATGCATCAATCAATAGCAGTTGATATGATTACCAAAATACCAGGTGGGTGGGAATTTAATAGAATTAATACATAAGTATTCATTCATTGCCTTATCGTTCCCTGATTCAAAAAAGGTACCCATTTACTGCTGGGTTGACGGAGAGAGTTTTCCAGTCAGCTGATGGCGAAACCTGGGCGCGATCTACCGGTGACTTTCTCCACCATAACCGAGTCACTCTAACCACTTGACGGCTCCTCTCTAAGCTAAAAGCAAATAGTGTATTTATGCAGTTTATTAGCAGTTCCTAAACATTTTTTATGATATTTTGCCATTCTTAAGCAGTTCATATTAGTTACAGTTTTAGCAATTTGAAGAACTGCTAATTCTTAGTAGTTATGCTCTTACCAGTTTAAGAGTTTTTTTTTTTTTAGCTTTTATATTGCAGTTCCCAACTATTAAGATTTTAACAGTTTGGAAAACTTATATTAGCCCCCACCCCCTACCCCTACCCTCTTCTTATAATTTAAGAAGTACAGTCTGATAGTTTTATTACTCTTTCACTTTTCAGGATGCTATGTAGGTGCTACTAATCAACCAATCAGCTGGCAGAATGTCTAAGAGGGTGGAGGGCACAACAGCTGCTGTTCCAAGAACTGCTCAGCCAATACAGAAATCGGAAGGTACATGTAATGTTGAGAAGCAATTATTGATACATAAATGCATGAGAAAAATAATTGTGAGTTTTGTAGAGCAAAACCTTAACATGATCACAGTCTGCAGTGATTCAGAGTTCTTGATAAATGTCAAATTAGATGAGTCCTGAAATCATTGTTATACATTTGTTCTCAAAAAAAAAAAAAAAAAGAAAAGAAATACAATTGAGAATGAAACATATTTGGCACCAAAACTCAGGGACATCATTATTAGCTTCAGGGTGTTCACCCTTACTATTAGGGAAAATATGGTAATCAAGAGCCATGGTAGTTAAGGTGAATGGGTTCATTTTCAGGGGAAATAACTCTGTCATTTTGAGGTTTTCCCCTTCTTGGTTGGGGTTAACTCTTAAAGGAAATAATTTGCTCCTGTAGGAGCAAATTATTTCCTTTAAGAGCAAATCCAATTTTTGAAGGGCACTGTTTTCAGGAAGTCACAGAAGCTGTTTCTCTTTGTAAAAATAACAGAAAACATGGAAATGTAACCACACACATTATAGATTACATATATACATTGTATACATTTATGTGTTCACAGATGCTTACACAAAAGAGTTACTACAGCAGGTGTTTCCCAGTGCAGACATAGACCAGCCTCTGGAAGCCAGTGCTGATGCTGCTTTGTAAGTACCAGCAACATTAACTGAAAAATTTGTGTGTTTACACAAATACATTGTGTGGACCTTGAGGAGTCACAGATTAGGAGTAGTCAAGTCAGGTCCCGAGGTTATAAAACTTTTTTCATGCTCAACTCAGCTGAGCATGAAATTTTATCTGCTAATAAATAGGAAATTACTGATGAGTACAGTTGTTTTCTTGCTCAGTTTGGCTGAGTATGAGATTTTCTCTGCTGCGAAATATGAAAATGCCAACATTAGTTGGCATTTTCATATTTGTCAGCAGAGAAAATTTCATGCTCAGCTGAGTTGAGCACGAGAAAAGTTTTATAACCTCGGGGCCTGATTCTAGTGGTAAATATACCATAAAACCACTCAGTTTGATGATTTGGGCTTGTCATAACAAAAGCTCCCTCTTGGGCAATGTTTTTTGTTCCCCTTGCCATCGGATGATGCCCAGGGCATAAAGTGTTTTGGTTGTGCATGGGTGTGTAGGCTATTACATATGAGCTGCGAGAGGCCAAAACCAACAGTGTGGTTGTGCGCCCTGTGTAGACTCAGATCACCCTGGACATCCGCCAAGTTTGACCAGACTCTTTGTTATGTGCTCAAAGGGTAGCTAAGGGACTAAGCTACCTCCATGCGGACAGGGAAGACTCTGATCAGACTGGGCGGATGCCCAGGCTGATCTGAGTCTGCACTGGGCGCACAACCACATTGTTGGTTTTGTCGTGTCGCGGCTCATATGCCTGTACATACGTCTGTAGGTACGTGCTCCTGTAAGACTCAAGATTTTTGTAAGAGGTAGATTTCAGGGTCCCTGTTATTGTAGCAACTTGAAATATTATATGAGGATTTGTATCTATAAGTACAACAGGAATATACATGAATCAGAATAAGATGATCCATATGACAAGTTTTATGGAGGTACCCAAGGTAGGGGCATCTGCTTACATTTGACACATTTCTAGTTGGATAAACTTTTGTATATTTCTTATTTGTTGAACTAAAACAACTGTTGTGCCTTCTGATCAGAATCACTTCAGTGAGGTCCAACAATATATTTTCTGAGACAATAGAAGTGCCACAAATTTGGTTAAAAAATGTGGGTGTGGGGGTGTGGGGGGGAACCTTTTGTATGTGAGTTACTGTAGTACATGTGTATATGTACATGTATGTATATTTCTGATTTTCAGGAAAGCTTTGTCTCTAGGAAACCTTGCTGAGTATCTTGATAAGTGGGTTGAAGATGAGGCGACAAAACAGGATACTCCTGGTAAGACTTGCTAGGTGCATCACACAGGATAATTGAGCCATGGCACAACAAAACTAAAAAAGTGGGATGTGTCCAAGCAAAGACTCAGAGCAGCCTGGACATCCCTTCAATCTGGACTGTCTTCTATATGTCCTTAAAGGGTAGCTAAGGGTCTAAACTACTTCCATGCCGAAAGCAAAGACTCTGGTCAGATAGGGCGGATGCCCAGGCTGATCTGAATCTTCATTGGGTGCACATACCACTTTGTTGGTTTTTAAACCATGATTGCTTGTTGCAGCTCTTCTGGTTGTCTGCACCAGCTTTTTTCCACATTGGACTTGTATGTTTTTGAGTTATGAAGGACTGCCATTTTCGTTTTTGCCTTTTGCCTCCATTCTTATTACCTCCCTTCTTATTACCGATTGACTCTCGAAGAGCAAAGTTTGCACAAGGAGCAGAGTCTTTCTTTTAAGCATAGACCTCTTTGTGGAAGAATTTAACCCATTGCATTCTGGGTATTTTTTGTCATCCGCTGAAATTGTCGTCTGCCTCAAAAATCAAGAATATTTTGACAATATTGGCCTATTATTAAACCAACTCTTGTAGAAATGGTGCCTCGGCAGCAAACAGTTTGGATCTCAGATCAGGCCCCACATTTGTGAGGCCTGATCTAGATCTAAACTGTTTGCCCATATACCCCTAAAGGGGTATCCCGAATGGAATGGGTTAAGCAAACAGAAAGACACAAAAGTTGTCCCTGTTTGAAAATGTGGTGAAGGGGAGGGGGTGGGTGCAGCGGCAGCAGGGAGACATGGAGGTTTTTGCATTCAACTTTAGGAGATGCCCAGAAACAACTGTTTCCATGGAAGTGGAAGTTGTGGAAGAGGCTTCTCTCATCTTAAAAGAAATACGTTGTTCTCTTGAGAGCAAATTCTCTAAGAGTGAGTCCCACAGATGAGCAGATACTCACAATAGGAAAGCAAATACTAAGGTGTTAAACTTGTCTTACTTGTAATAGAGGGGATTGATCCATGAGGGATGTAAATTCTTAGGAGACAGCAGTATTGAAAATTGTCATTTGGGGAGGTAAATTGTCGGTTTTATGGTTGTAAATTTTGTTTTACAGTGACAAGCTAGTGGAGCAGTAAAACACAATTTGCTACCTTTAAACCAACGATTTACCTCCCCAAATGACAATTTCGAATACAGTTATCCCCATTCTAATGCACATTTCTACATTATCACCTTTCATAATGAACTAGTGTGCACCCGTCGCAAGCAATGCCAGCAACTTAAAACCAGTCACCAAACATCAGCCAATGAAAAGCGACGTTTTATAAGGGCGGCAGTATTTCGCAGGATATACTGTTGGAAATTTTGAGTGTTAACCAATCAAACGTCACGTTAGATTCGTATGTGCATTTGAATATTCTGTTAAACTTTGTCTTGTATGTATGCTAGCCATTCTGTTAAAAGTTTGTTTTGTAAGTACATTGTATGCTTGCCAGAGCAAAAAAGTATATCAGTATGCCTTTAAAGTCACTTTACAGCATCATAGAACAGTAAAAAAATGCATCAGTCTATGCATTCTGGAAAAGAAAGATTGTATGGATGACAGACTTAGAATCTCAACAGTGCCTGCTCATTAAACAAGACCTGTCTGCCTTCAGGATAGCTTGCCTTTTAACACACTCTTAACCAAAAGGCCTTAAATTAATGCAAAATGGGATGGGGACATGGACATTGCAGTGGCTGATTAATAGATAGTACAATATCTCCGAACTGACTTTTCATCTCATATTTACAGTTGCAGCTCCCCAAGGAGAGGGTACACCAGTACGCATTGGTCGTATAGGGCCCAGTGAAGTGACCTTTGACATCATGTCTAATGTGGGGACCGTGATTGTAGAAGCTGATAGGCTTGGGGTAAGATAGTATGTTTACTGTTACAGGCTTCCTTGGCCCAGTTGTTCAAAGTTTTGTTAGCCTAAAGAGCTCGTTAAGAGGTCAGCTCATTAAGTGTTTTGCGACTTTAAAGCCAAGTACACCAATATTTTTGTTGAAAATACGTAAGTAGCTTTTGCAGTGCAAAAGCTTCTCACATTTTTCAACAAAAAATATTGTCATATTTGAGATATTCACAGTTTAAATTTCAACATTTCGTTAACTAATGACGTCATTTGATTTTAACAACTGGGTCCAGGTATGCAGACAGGAGGGAATTGGATGTTTTCATGGAGGAAATAAGCAAATCATTGCAGAATTCTGCAATAATTTGCTTATTTCTCCATTATAACATATATTCTAACATCACATTAAAATTGCTTTTATATATGCAGCATATCATTGCCATGATTGGAATTCCACTTGTAGAGGCACCATGGTATGAAGTGGCATCTCATTAGATTTGTCTCACTGAAGCAGTTCGTTTGAGATGTCACAAGGTATGTGTTATAGAGAAGTAAGAAAAACACCTCAGTACTCTCCATTGTTTTGGAACTTAGGATTTAGTATACAATAAAATTGAAAATAAAATGAAAAATGATAAAATGAATCGTTTCTCCAGATAAAAAGGGATAAGAGGGATTTTCAGTTTAGGGAAATTTTACATATTTTGCCATAAAAGTATATGTAATTATTATGTTATGACTCTTCATTAGAACTGTCTCGCTGAGATGGTTCTAATGAAGGATCACAATATGTGCTTTCTTCAAGAAACAAGAAAAGTTATCTCTGAATTATCCTCAAATGTTTTGTTTAGGAATTGACTCCAATTGAGAAGGGAGGCAAAAAATGAAGGAGTTGCTGCCCCTTAAGTGTACCTATACCCTTTAAGATAATTTCCTGAATTATCTGGTTAATTTCAGATTTCTAGCCACAGCAACTTCAGCAGCATCAGGGCAAACTGCTGTGTCTACCAAGGTGGGTAATACCGTAATAACCCTAAAATAGTTGGACAATTATTGTTCCTAAATACTTAGAAAGTCGATTTTACATGTTAATGCATCCAAATGATGCTTAGTGAATGGTTAACGTTGTAGACCCTGATCAAACTGCTCCTTCAGGAGCAGCTTGATATGGGTCTACAATGTTTGCCCGAATATTTAGGGTCAATACAGGTGGTATAAGAATCTTTCATGGATGTGAGATTGAGATAGAAATAATTGTCCCTTAGGATCACTGTTAGTCAGCACTGGGCAACCAAGTGATGTTGAAAAGTGATCCAGAGGGACACATTTTCTGTTTGCAAATTACACCAATGACATGCTTTTTCTTGCAAACTTTCAGACTTACACAATTGATTATAAATGCAGAGCTTGTTAATATGCATAATTTCTGTATTTGAAAGATTTCTGTTTAATTTTGAAAGAAGCTAATGCTTTAAACTAAGGTAAAGGTTTCCCATAGGTAAGTGGCAGTAGGACACTGGAGGTTATAGAGGCCAACCATATCTTTGGCATAGCATATGAAAGGTGGGAATCTGTTTATTTCCTTTTACAGCGTTATCTTTCCTTGATTTGATTAAGGTCCCCACTTACTGCTGGGTTGACAGAGAGAATTTTCTTGTTGACAGCCAGCTGAAGGGCAACTTGAACTGGCATCCTTCTGCTCCATAACCAAGTGTCTCTGACCACTCAACCATGGGCCATCCTAACCACCTTAACTACTTACTTCTTTTGTTGAGTACTAAAGCATACTGATGTAGTTACAAGACATGACTAAAGCAATGGAATAATTAATTTTCATAATGACATAAATAAAAATCTAATTCCTCTATTTTTCCTTATTATTTTCTTACGAGGGGCATTTCAGAAATAATGTAAATCCTCTCAGGGTAGCCTTTTGGCTGATATTAAGCTGTAGTGTTATATATCACTGGAAAGGTAAATTTAAGTGCTTTAGAATGGTATGCATCAAAAGAATTTCTAAGTCACTCATGCGTGACAGCGTGCTTATACGTCATAAGGGTGTGGATACTGGAAATTGTACTTTTTCACTGAAAGTCTCTTCTGTTCTATTGCTTTTTGCTCAATGAGAAAATGATATATTCTAACAAAGAAACGCGTTATATTGTCCTTTAAATGTAAAATAAGAAAGCTATGCAGAAATTGTTTCCAGATTCTACACAAGTAACATAATAAACGAGATTTTTTGTCTGCTATGTGGTTATAAATGCAAAGTTATAATAAATGCGTTAAATCAATAAATTGTGATTTTTTACTTATTTACATCCTATTTCAACAAATGACAGACATTTTATCACTGAAATGATATGGTCACTATATTTTGTTACGACTATCATCAAATCACTGATGAAACTGGATGATACGTGTGCAAACCCCACGCCGGAAGTTGCAAAGTCGCAACAATTCAATTAAAATACCAAACAATAAATTGAAATTCTTTTGTAATAAAAAGACACAGACTAAATATATTTAACTTTGTTTAATGTAAAAAATTAGAGGGATATATTGAAAGCAAAATTCATACATAAAGACTTGAAAGACTTGTTAATTTAATTGACATACTGACATTGAAATATGTGGGTGGGTGGGGAAACTTATGTAAAAAATCAGGTAGGCCACTGACAAAAGAGCATAAGATGCCGTAAAAGATTGTTTATAACAGAAAACAAGCATGACGAATTAAAGCATATTTATTTTTTGTTTCATATCTGTCATCAAACATTCACTTTCACTTAAAATGACCTCAAGACCGAATTTTAAACAGCTTACTATATATTTTAGTCTAGCACAGGAAGTGACGTCATCAGAAATGCGCACTGTTCCATGATTGGCTTATCTTGCAAAATAAATCTTATGTTTTAGCAAAGCTGATACAATACTTTTCATACTGGAATATTTTCAACATAACAGATAATATAGGTATCAATCGAGAGCTGCTTGTATCCAGAGCCAAGAAAATGTGAATTTGTCTTCACATAAATATTTCGTCCATTTCTACCCAGTGTTCTTACCCTAACAGCAATTGTCAAGGCATATTTTGAAGAAAATACCAGTGACCCAAATTATTTAAGTGAAGAGCATTGGGTTATATGTTAACCTAAATTTTAAGACATAACTATAAAAATCGGTCAACATTCCTATGAATGGCAGGCTCATTTACACTATTTCTGAAATGCCCCTCGTATTAACCATCTTTTCCTTTGTTGTACCCCTATGATTTTATCCATTTACAGGTAAATGGGTCTATGAGTTAATGCTGGGCTCAAAGGGTGTAATGCAGGTTGGCTGGTGTACAATCAAATGCAAGTTCTCTCAAGAGGTAATGATATTCATCTTCCATGATGTCTGATTTCACTCAAATTGTCTTGAATATGAAGCAGGCAAAAAGCATGCTTGACTAATAAGTGGAAATAAAGAGCTCGTTAAGAAGAATAGATACACTTCAGGGAAAGCAGCTCTTTCGTTTTCATTTTTTCTTCCTTCTTAATGGGGGAAATCAGTGCTCCAGATAAGAAGGGGTAACAAGGATGATTTAGGGATAATTTTCTATATTTCTTCATAAAAACATATATTGTGACCCCTCATTAGAACCGTCTCGCCGAGACGGTTCTAATGAGGGGTCACAACATATGTTTACTTTGAGAAATAAGAAAAATTATCTTTGAATTATCATCAATACCCCCTCTTATCTAGAGCTCTGGGGAAATCTTTTGAAATGAAAGAATTTGCTACAACCTCTTTAAGCAAAGAATGTGCTCCTAGAGGAGCCCTTTAAGACTAGACCTCCTTTTGAAAGGGCTTTTTCCAGAGAAACAAAAAGGAAGTCACGAAAGTTGTTCCCTTTTTAAAAATAAAAAATGGCAGAAAATTGTGGAGGTATATCCATCTCCTTTAAGGTACAACTTTTTGGCTGAAGGTCATCAAGAGATCTTCAGAAATCTTTCCAAACTGTAAACAGAAATAAATCTCAACCATTAAAATGCTCAAAAAGCTGATGACAAAATTTACATGTGCAAAATTTCAAAATATGTTTTGTTCAAGCTTTAACACATAGAGAGTTTTAAAACCATGGGGAAAACAGTGTTGATCCAGGTGAGGTGGCTCATGATGAGCCACCTCATCTGGATCTACACTGTTTGAAAATTCAACTACTTCATTAAACATACATGTATGAATGTTAAATTTTTTTTCATATTATTAAGGCTTCACATTAGAAAGTGTAACCATAAGTATGAGTTCATACTTATAATCAACATGATTATCATGTTTTAATAGTTCTCATTGTCCATTATTTGAGATCACAGAGATTGAGATTTTGAGTTTTAAAAGACTTGTGTAGATTTTAGGTATCATTTTGAGAGGGTGCCACTAGGGGAATGCCATCTGTTTTCATAAATCTTTTACAATAATTCACTTCTCACTCAGGAAGGTGTTGGCGACACAAGAGACTCCTATGCCTATGACGGCAGAAGGCAGAAAAAGTGGAATGCCACAGCACAGAAATATGGACAGGTAATGAATCCCAGAGCTCCAGATAAGATGAGGTTTTGAAGATAATTCCAAGATGTTTTTTCTTATTTCTCAATGAAATCAAATGTTGTGACCTCTCATTAGAACCGCCTCTGCAAGACGGTTCTAATTAGGGTCACAACATTTTCTTCCTATGGAGAAAGTTGGAAAATAATCCCAAAATTATCCCTGTTACCCATTCTTATCTGGAGCACGGTAATGACCCTGAAAATTTAGGAAGAAAGGCTTGAGCAAACAGCTAAAGGATCAGCATCTGCACCGTTTGCTGGGTACACAACTGTGTCCCATTCAGTGCAAGCTTACTTAGAAGAACAGTTGTTTTGAACACTTTTTTCCAACTTTGTTGCTTCTTTGATATTTATTGTCAAATGAATTTTGTTGTGAAATGTTAATTTTGGGGAGTTCAAAAATATAATTATCCTGAAATGACTAATGCCTACTTCAAATCAGAAAGTGATTATAAGAATCCAGGTTAGCATAATTGTTGTTTGGATTGATTAAATCTTCATGTGAGTTTCAGGAAACTTTGCTTCTGCAAAAACACGCCTACCAATCGCTCTCATGCGAAACCACGGTTCAGAACGCCAATCCATGAGAGGAGTGTTCGGTTCTGCATGAGGGGAGCCAAAAGCGTAAACAAATTTGACATCTGCACAAGGTTTGAGGTATTTATTTTCTCTGAAAACTATTTATGCAAAATATAAGAATGCTATTTTGTCACATATACATTGGTTCTTCGGCACATGAAAGGATTAGGCACACGGTCTTGCATTTTTCCAGATATGCATTTAGTACGACAGAGCATATGTTCAAGATCAATTTTGGCGACATATACATGTAGGGAAAAGTCGCATTCTCTTGCTTGATTTTGAGTATCTGACCTTGGCAGTCGCAAAGAAGTGAACAGAACTACTGTATGGGTGAATCCGAACATTGGAAGTAAGTTTATCGTGATGGCCAATTTAGAATTTAGAAAATATATGCAAAAACTTGTCATCCTCAGCCCGGTTCCGCATGAGATAATAGAAAATATAAGGAATTTTTATCAAACACAAAAACAGCTTCTGAACAATAATTTGATCAAAACTAACATGAGGTCTGTGATAAATCATTATTTTGTACATTGCAGATGACTTTCTGGCTGTTTGTATTCCCCGTTTGCCTTTTATGACCTTTTGTAAACCCTCTTTCAAACCCCATTGCATGCCTCCAAAGCAGACAAACGAGGATTAAAACGGCCGGAAAGTCATCTGCAATGTATAAAATAATGATATATCACAGAATTCAAGTTAGTTTTGATCCAATTATTGTTCAGATGCTGTTTTTGTGTTTGATAAAAATTCCATGTATTTTCTATTATCTCATGCGGAACCGGGCTGTCGATGCCAAGTTTTTGCGTATATATTCTAAATTCTAAACTGTCCATCACGGAAAGCTTACTTTCAACGTTCGGATTCACGCATACAGTAGTTTTAATCACTTCTTTGCGATTGACAAGTGTCAGAGACTCAAAATCAAGCAAGAGAATGCGACTTTTCCCTACATGTATATATCGCCGAGATTGATATTGAACACATGCTCCGCCGTACTAAATGCATATCTGGAAAAATGCGAGGCCATGTGCCTAATCCTTTCATGTGCCGAAGAACCAATGTATCTGTGACAAAATAGCATTCTTATATTTTGCATAAATAGTTTTCAGAGAAAATAAATACCTCAAACCTAGTGCCGATGTCAAATTTGTTTACGCTTTTGGCTCCCCTCATGCAGAACCGGAAACTCCTCTCATGGATTGGCGTTCTGAACCGTGGTTTCGCATGAGAGCGATTGGTAGGCGTGAAAAAGGCAGCTTTGGCAAATATTTTATAATGCATAGCATTGAAAACAAGTTTTTATTGGTCTGACATATTTAAAAGACTTACTTTGTTTTTCTTTTCATAGTGTTGGTTGGTTGGTGATGTGATAACTTGTGCCATAGACTGTGATATAGGAACTATAACATTTTATCGGTGAGTTCATTTGTGTAACTCTTTAAATTTAAATTTAAATTTATGTCTGCAAAAATTAAAAAAATCCCTTGTTCAAGACATTTCATATTGAGAATTCAAAGACTAGAGGGCAAACAGTGTAGATCTAGATGAGGCAGCTCATTATGAGCCGCCTCATCAAGATCTACACTGTTTGCAAATTCTGCTGTTTTCGTCACTGGGGCTTAAAGAGTTAATGATAATTCCAAGATAATAGAAATAGAAATTTGTTTGAAGTAGAACTTTCTATAGAAAATAAAATTCAGTATTCTATTGATAGCCAACTTAAGCAGAGTGTTGAATTAGGTTGTTATTTTAGAATTCTGTGAGAAATATATATATATACAGGACTAAGCGATATTATATCAAATATAGCCTCAAATCCCTTACCCTTCAAAAAGAAATAAAAAAAAAATACAAATATTGTGGACCCGTATTTTCCTAATTTTCACAAAGTTGAGAGGGGCATATTGATTTTGGCTTGTTTCTTTTTCAGCAATGGTCAGTGCCTTGGAGAAGCTTTCAACAGTATCAGACTTGGACAGGGATATGCATATTTTCCTGCCGTCAGTTTGTCTCAGTCTGAGAATGTACGAGCCAACTTCGGAGCAACACCACTCAAGTATCCTTTGTATAATTAACTCTTTGTTTCAGTTTTGCATATTATGATGATGATGTTATCATTTTTCAGGGGCATATGAATGAGCCGCGACACAAGAAAACCAACAAAGTGGCATATGCAAAGGCTCAGATCAGCCTAAGCATCTGCCCAATCTTAGCAGTCTTCGCCATTACCATAGAGGTAGCTTACGACTCTTTGTTACTGTTGAAGTCCAAAGCGAAGACTCTGATCAGGCTTTTGCTGATCTGAGTCTTTTCTGGGTGCACATGCCCCTTTGTTGGTTTTGTCGTTTCGCAGCTCATATGTTGTGTAACTGATTAGAACAGCCTTGACTAGGTTTTTTTAATGAGAGGTCATAACACAGGACTCCATGAGCACATCCTTTTTGTCCTAATCAGACTCTTTACTTACACCTATGTGTAAGAGTTAGTATATTAATGTGAAAAAGTACATTCTGATGCCCTTAAGTATGTAGCCTGACATCTGATTGTATGGCGTCAAAAATTTGTGACAGTATATCCTGCAATATACTGTTAGAAACCTGATGTTATTATGTGCATTGCTTCTTATTGGCTGACATCTGGTTTTATGTTGCTGAAAGGACTTGCTGTGGTTGCAAAGTAGCGCACTTTTAAAGGTGAAAGTGTGAAAAGTGCATTAGACGGTATTACTGTAATGTATTGAAAAATGTCATTTGGGGGAGGTAAATCATTGATTTTATGGTCGCAAATTGCATTTTATGGTGACCCGCCTAGCGTCGCCGTATGACATGCCCTAGCGTGGCCGTAAAAGGAATTTCCAACCACAAAACTGCAATTTTCCTCCCTAAATGGTAATTTTGAATACAGTTATCCCCTATTTGCTTAAGACAGGTTCTTCCAAAACCTCCTTAACAGTTTGTAGATACCCTGTAGAGGGTTTTAAGCCATTGCAGGAAGCCCCTCTCAATGATGTAATCAAAACAGACGTACTGCTGTCATATGTAGAAAAGGCACTATATGTCTTTTCAAAGGAGTCAAAGGTATGTGGAAAATCCACTTACAGTCATCTCCTATTAAATCCACCATTTCAGATTTGCCTTTATTCAGATCAAAATGGAAACATTTCAAGTTCAAGTGTATAAAAACACCTTTATGTTTTCCCACCATTTTTACAAAGGGTAACAACTTTTGTAACTTCCTGTTTACTTTCCTGGGTCCGAGGTTATAAAACTTGAGTATAATCTCAAACTCAAAATAAAACTCGGAAGCAGCCAATAAGTGTGCTTTATTTTGAGTTTGAGATTATACTCAAGTTTATTAACCTCCGGGCCAGGATGAAGAAGCCCTGCCTAGAGCAAATTTATCCTTTAAAGAGTTGACCCCTATGGAGAAAGTACAAATGAAAAACAGAGGAAGTAGTAGAGTCGCTTGAAAATGTACCTACCATAATGACCCTAAATACTTGAACAGACAGGTCTAAGCAAACATTGTAGACCCAGATCAAACTGCTCCTGAGTTTGATCAGGGTCTACAATATTTGCCTTTCACTAAGCATCATTTGGATGCGTTGACATGTGTAAACTCCACTTTCTAAGAATTTTTTGAACAATAATTGTCCAACTGAAGTTTTAGGGACATTATGGTATTCATCTTAATGATGTAGATCCAGTTGAAATGCAGATCTGGTTGTGACGACAGTAATTGTTGATGTCAGATACATGCACATTTCTCCCAATATCCCACGCACAACAAAGGAGAAAGAATCAGTCATAGGTACATATTACTGGAAAGGTTAAAGTTAAATGTTTATGATCTTCTCAGTGCAAGACACAGCAAATGAATCTGTTGTTGTTTTGCCCAAGATTGGGAAGCTGACATAGAAATTGCATATGCAAAGGCCAGCATATGTATTTTCCTGATCTGATCAGAGCTGCACAGATGGTCTTGTCTAAATTCAAAACAATAGCATGTACAAGAACAATGGTCGGATTGAGATATCTGATTATGGTTATTTGACATTAATTTTCCATTTTGGACAAAATGGAAAATTGTTTTTAGGGGTCTCAATACTTATGCACATCTGGGTATTTAGACATGTCATATGGTAACGTGAAAGTACACATCTACTCATTAGATCATGACTATCTCTTTCCACATACATATCCCTTGAAAATATATACATTGTACACTACACAGTGCAGGATTTGTTTAGCCTGTGTGGCTAATACATTTGAGCCGCAATTCACAATATGGGGCTAAACCCATATGAAACCAGCAAAATCTTAGACCTGTGCACATTATGCAGTTTCATCAGAGCCTTTATTGTTCCCACATGTCTTGTATGGATACTTTTAAAAGAATTCTACAAACATAAAATGAAGGCTCTATTTTGACTTGATAAATTCATTGACTTGTTAGAGTTTTCCCTGTACACAAACACGTTAAGCACATTGTTGCTTGACAGGGCTTATTTTGTCTTTGAGTTTTGTCTCACCTGCTACAGTGGACTCGACAGTATCGGATCATCGACAGTATCGGATCACTCGTAGGTTATCACCCATTTTTCTCACAAATGAAGCAAATATTTTTTATCATTATATTACAGTCATCAAGGTAGACCAATGGCAAAGTGCAGGGTGAAAAATTCGATCGAAATCTGCGGCTGTGAAACAAATCAGAGTTGTTGAAAAGCTTGGACCCTCTTCAGCGGCGCTTGCATTTTGCCTGTTGCTCGTTACCCCAAAATAGATTTCGGTTATTTAAACTATTTTATCATTAGGCGATTGAAACCAATTTTGCTTTGTAATGTGTCCTAGCATCCCTAAAATTGCAGGCAGTCACTATTTTTGTGACATCCCAGTATTTGATGAAACTAAAGCCTGGAAAAGTGGGGCACCAATGTGCGACAGTAACGGATCATTATATAATTTAAACTGAATACAGGCCTCAGCTTGAAAACTGTATGTTGGATGCATGGTCTGATGCTGAAAACAAGTCATAAATCAACTACCTGAGTGTTTGCTGTGTCTTCTTTCAAAGAAGATCAGTATAAAACTAAGACAACATCGTTTTTGTACCCCATCACACGCCCAGCATGCTAGAATATGATATCGAAGGTTATGCGTAGCACAACTAAGCTTCTGTTAAACATTCTGAAGAAACATTCGAGATCAGCTCGCATGTGTGTTGTGAACCCAATAATGACTGTCGTTCATCTGTACACTGTGTAGACTCAGATTAATGCCGGAGAACTCGCTGAATGATCATGTAGAGTTTATCTGAGTGCACTGAAATATCGTTCGGTTAAGGCGGAAAATCACCGTAAATTTGTTGATCCTGATCAGACACTACGGTCTTATCAGGTTCTACACTTTGCAAAGGCAGATTGAGATCTTAACTGTTTAAATAGTTCCGTGCTATGGGGCACAGGGGATTACTAAGTTAAGAATTTTTGGCAACCCTGTACTTTTGTATGCATGCAACTTTTATTTAACAGACATAACCGTTGGTGGTAAAGGCCCACAGGAAAGATATCGTCGAAAGGCCATAAAAGTTTTCTCTGAGAGTTTAATAGTTCCAACTGTTTATGTAGCAAAATTATTGAAGCTAAGAAGATTGGCAGAATGCCTCCGAGAAACTCTCCTATAAAATAATATACGATCCGATACTGTCGGACCTGATTCGTTACTGTCGTAAGACCCTCCTGTAAGTCTCGATAGGTTATCTGCCCTTAAAGGAATAAATTTCGTAAATATTTTGACATTGATAGATAGAAGGGATATTTTGCAATTGCTATGTGTCATAACATACATGCATTTAGCATTCACATACGACAGAACAGGAGTTTTGTTGAACTTGATCCGATACTGTCGAGTCCACTGTACTAGCAGAAGTGAGATATTGGTATTACTTTTCCGAAGTCAGCGGTGGCATAAATACTGGTCAAGTTTCCTGGTTTATCTCTGTTTTATGATAATGCCCATACAAGCAAGATACCACATTCTGCAGAATTCCTGTTGCATTTATCAACTTGTGTGAGCTCAATTATATTATAAACTCTCAAGCTTTTGCTCCCTTCAGAATAAAGAGATGGTAGCTGGTTCTGTTGAAGAGATGGTTCCAGAGCCTCTCTCCAGCCACAGAAGCAAGATGGCAACCAACCTTCTGGTGGCAGCTCATGTCTTCCATAAAGTCTCACCTTACTTGGCAAGTACCATTATATACCAGCAGAGCTTTAGATTATCCAAACTATGGCCAGAGCTCTAGATTAAAGGGAGTATTTGGTGATAATTAGGGACAATGTCTGTTAAATCTGCATAAAAACGTATGTTGTGACCCTCATATGAACCACCACAACATTGATAAAGCAATTATAATATCTGATACTTTTTATGAAGAAAAGAAGAGCAAATCTCACTTTTCATCACTGAAAATTTTCTAATTTGAAACTCAGAACTGGCAGAAGTAGGAAATTGATATTTTGTCTTTACGATATCTTTGAAATCTAGCATATTAATTATGTCCCCCCACCAAAGGTGAGGGGGGACATATTGGTTTCAGTGCGGATCCCGTCGGCGTCGGCGTCGGCGTGACAGATTTCTTGTATGCGCGATATCTTTTGAACCAAAGGATAGAATTTCACCAAACTTGCATGGATATATCATTGGGACAAGTTGAAGAGCTGATTAGATTTTGGTGACCTTGACCCCATTTTCAAGGTCACTGGAGGACTGAGATGACAATTTCTTGTATGCGTGATATCTCTTGAACCAACTGATGGAATTTCACCAAACTTGCATGGATACATCATTGGGACAAGCTTTAGAGCTGATTAGATTTTGGTGACCTTGACCTCATTTTCAAGGTCACTGGAGGACTTAGATGACAATTTCTTGTATGCACGATATCTCTTGAACCAATGGATGGAATTTCACCACACTTGCATGGATATATCATTGGAACAAGTTTAAGAGCTGATTAGATTTTGGTGACCTTGACCTCTTTTTCAAGGTCACTGAAGGATTAGATGACAATTTCTTGTATGCACAATATCTCTTGAAGCAACAGATGGAATTTCATAAAACTCCCATGGATACATCATTGGGACAAGTTTAAGAGCTGATTAGATTTTGGTGACCTTGACCTCATTTTCAAGGTCACTGGAGGACTTAGATGACAATTTCTTGTATGCACAATATCTCCCTAACCAATGAATGGAATTTCACCACACTTGCATGGATATATCATTGGAACAAGTTTAAGAGCTGATTAGATTTTGGTGACCTTGACCTCTTTTTCAAGGTCACTGGAGGATTAGATGACAATTTCTTGTATGCACAATATCTCTTGAAGCAACAGATGGAATTTCAATGATGGAATTTCATAAAACTTGCATGGATACATCATTGGGACAAGTTTGAGAGCTGTTTAGATTTTGGTGACCTTGACCTCATTTTCAAGGTCACTGGAGGACTTAGATGACAATTTCTTGTATGCACAATATCTCCTGAAGCAACGGATGGAATTTCATCAAACTCCCATGGATACATCATTGTGACAAAGTTAAGAGCTGATTAGATTTTGGTGACCTTGACCTCATTTTCAAGGTCACTGGAGGATTTAGATGACAATTTCTTGTATGCACGATATCTCCTTAACCAGTGCATGGAATTTCACCAAACTTGCATGGACACATCATTGGGACAAGCTTAAGAACTGATCAAGAGTTTGATGACCTTGACCTCATTCTCAATGTCACTGGAGGACGTAGATTACAATTTCTTGTACCTACAATATTTCATGAACCAGTGGATGGAATCTACCAAACTTGCATGGATACATCACTTGGACTAGCTTTAGAGCTGATCAGAGTTTGGTGACCTTGACCTTGTTTTCAAGGTCACAAGAGGACTTAGATAAGTGAAAGTTTATCTAAAATTGATAATATCACACTAGCCTTTGGCTTGATATCCACTTTACTTTCATAGATATACCTTTGCGACAATCTCAATATTTTCACAGTCAAAAGCTTACTTACAAATCCTTTTTTTCTCTCTCTTAACCATGAGTTATATCTTGAACCAGTAGACGGATATTCATCAGATTTGCATGAATATATGGTTGTGACAGGTTTAAAACGTGTTTAGTACATGTAGTTGGTGACCTTCACCCATTTGTTCAGGACATACCTTTCCATGTAGGATATCTTTAGAATCAGTGGATGGATTTTCTATAAACTTGCATAAATATTTTATTTGTACAGGCTTTTTATTCAGTAGAGGGGATGGGAAATGGGCTGGTGGGGGGACATCAGTTTTTCTCTGAAAAACATTTCTAGTTTACTTTGTTAATTTGTGCAGTTGAAATTTTTATTTAAGTAGCTTTCATCTGAACTTAAAATGTTTTATACTGTTCCTTCAGCAGGAAATCCATCGTAACTTTATTTCTATATACAGAGAAGCTGGTACGTGACAGAAGCATGCTTGATGAAGTTATTGCTCAAATTAAATGATTCATCTGTGATACACCAAGAACAGCCTATGATAACTAAACTACTAGATCTGATGTGGGCACTTATGCAGGTGATTAGTCAAAGCATGACTGACACTCAGTTTTTGCTTCATCTGTAACTGGCAGAACAAATAGGTATTGCTTTTCAAGCATCGGCAGAGGCAGGGGTGTAAACTTTTGTCGAGTTTTCTGGTTTAGCTCTGTAAGTAGTATGGGATGACTTGGCTGACAGTTGACTTTTCTATGCTGTCTACCACAGTTTGTACGCCTTTATTGGGAGATAATCTACAAGCTTTAACCACAAGCTTCAATCCTACTGTGATATAACTATTTTATGCTAAACTCATTCTGACATGTAAACCTAGCACTTTACGAATATTTCATGCTTAACTTTCTGTTTTCTAGCAAGTGTGGAATAAGAATAAATTATTCATACATGACTGTAACAGAGATAACTACAAGCATACATGAAGTTATTTTAGGTCTAAATACATGGAATTAAGCATGTTTCTTTGAAAAGAAATTTAAGAGGTCATTGTAAAAATAAGGCTGTTTGAAAGTCTGATCCAAGCTTTTTATTGCACAGTACAAAAATTTTGCTTTATATTAGTAATCCTAAAATTACATTAATGCAGGGTTTTGAGATAGAGTCTTGCCTAGAGCACTTGATGGTGTCACTCCATGCTGGCTACAGATTTTCTCCTGTCACACCAGATTTCACACATGCTGTAAGTACTTTGTGGAATTTTTTTATGTCAGTTCAAAAAGGTTTTGGTGCAGATAAGCGTTATAATCAAATTTGCAGTTGCCCAGTAAATTTGACCTGGCACAATGTGTATACAAACATTAGCAAGTTATTTATTTTCACCTATATTTGCAATGCTGCCTGGTAGCCTTTTCAAAAGTAAAAGATAGCTGTTGCACAAAAAGAAGTTTTCTGTGCTTGAAAATGTATCGTTCCATGGATACACCTCATGGGAAAATTGTGACAAATATCTTTCCTACTCAGTAGTAGTGATTTTCGGAAACGGAAGTTGCCTTAGATTTTGATCACAGCTTTCAACTACCTTTTAAAAATGTTGTGCCTATTTGAACTGACCTTTAAATTGATGATGTATGCACAGCTTTTCATTGGTTTGTTTATATTGTTGCCTCTGTATTTTGAGGGCAGTGTGCCATAATTCTCTAAATACCGGTACCTTGAAATGTTGGGAATCTTACATTGGTTCAGGAAAAATGAAAACTATCATGACACCCTCTTTTGTTTGGTAGGGTATGTGATTTGTTTTATGTATGCATAAGTTTTGCTATTCACTAATGATCACACATCAGCTGGCTAGCAAACTCATGAATCATGCCAATATTTAACAATTGACCACTAAATAGATATTGCAGATTGACCATCACTTGGTTGCAGATACAAGAACTTGCCAATAATTCTAATAATTCAAACATATCGGGACATTAAGAATACATGCAATATAAAGGGATTTACAATATGAAATGTGCCATGGCATGGTAAAAATGCTTAAAAACATGTGAAAACTGGTCAGATTGATAGTATTTTGTGCATTTGTAAATATTGATTTGGATTGTTGCCTTTCACCTTATTTATTTATAGGGATCCATTGACAACATTTTTTTTGCAAACAGAGAAGACTCAGATCAGACTGTGCTCACGCACAGTCTGATCAGAGTTTTCCCTGTTTGCACATTGCCATATGGCGCAATTTCTCATGACATGGTTTAAATGATTAATTTTGATTTTCAGAAAAAGTATTTAACTCTGGTGCTAGCTATCTTACGACATCAGCAGACAAGAAAATATCTTCTGGAGCATGTCCTGTATCCTTTTGTTGTCAAAGCAGATGGATGAATGTAGAGACTTATGTGCACATTAAGTTACTCATAATGACTTTAATTCTATTTGGATATAAGTCACGATCAAGCTATAAGGAAAGAGTTATAGATGCTGGTTTTCTAAAGTAATTCTAACAATGACCGTGGATATTTTCAGAGATACATAAGGTACTAACCTTAACTACTGCTCAGATTTGACAAGATCAGGTTGCCAATCTTTATGCATGTGAAGCCTCCTGATGATGCCTGTCTTCTGCAGCTTATTCCTACAGTGTGGTGGGATATGGATGAAAAGGTGTGCTCTCGATCAGTTTCATTTGACAGTTAAGACTACTGAGGCCCATGACATTACACAACTTTTTCATGCCATTGTGGGTGACGTTCAGAACTACAGTAGAACTTCAATGGCTCAGGAACTCATTCTTTGGCCCCTACAATTCACTTTATGTAGAAACTAGCCCTGGATGGCTAGAACTACCCTTGGCTGGAACTAAGTATCATGGTCCAAAGCGTGTTCGAGCCAATGAAGTTCTACTGTATTACACAACGTTTTCTTGTAGGCCTAATGAAATGTTGCCCATGGCCACCAGGCCAAGGGAGATTGTCCATGAGTTTCGGTTGTCCACAGCATCGGGGGCAATAGTTTTGACGGTTGTCACATCAAATCATAAAATAGTTGTTTTATTACCCAATCAATGTTAGACATGTTTGCATTATGTTACAAAGCTCCTTTTACGTCAACTGTCACTCAATGCATGACCAAGCGACAGTCGAAAATATTGCCTCTCCTTCTGCATTTTATGGGTGACATCACTTTGCAGGCGATAGTAGAAATATTGATCTGTCACTTGTGACGAATGTGAAAACTACAGTAGACAGTCATAACTTTTCTATTACTCTCCATATAGTAGGTTGGGTAATAAGATGTGATATCAGCCAGTGAATTTTAGTATCAACCGAGGCAATAGTCATTTCCTTGATAATCAGCAAATGTTAAAAGCACAAAAAAACAAGCAACAAAATTTACATGTGCATAATTTTGAGAACTGCTTCATGCAAGCTATATTCTATGGAGAATTCAAAGACTATAGGGCAAACAGTGTAAGATCTACATGAGGCAGCTCATTATGAGCTGCCTCAGTTGGATCTACACTGTTTGCAAATTCAACTAATTTCCTGTTTGGCATTTTAATGGTTAATTCAACAACTGTTGCAGGCCCTCTATGGGCAGCTCATGACATTATAATACCTCAAGTCGCCTGTTGACCTTTAAGGTTCGCTTGCTGACGTTTCATAAGGTCAGCTGTATTTGGATATATATTGAAATATAAGGATTCATACCAGCCTTAAATAAAGCATTAATACCAGCCTGAGCATGTTTTTGTCACATTGTAGGGAGTCAAAAAACTGCACTTGTTCCTGGATCTGTTGGACTGTACAATAAGATATTGCAGATGTTTGGGCCTGTTTGTTCAAAGCATTGTGAGCTTAATGAAGTCATTAGGCAAGGACTTGTGAAGTCTTTTAGTACCTATATAATACAGTATGCTAATACTTATAGCTGGAAAAAATGTAAGAAGCTTTTGCAGTGCAAAAGCACCTCACTTTTTAGCTCACCTGAGCCAGCGTCTCCAAGGAAGCTTATAGGATGGCTAGGCTCCGTCATCCGTCCGTCCGTCGTCCGTCCATCCACAATTTCAAACGACTTCTTCTCTGAAAGCGCTGGGCCAATTGTAACCAAATTTCATATGTGGCCTCCAGGGGTCTTAGGAATGAAAAGTTGTTCAAACGGCCCTGGTCACATGACCAACATGGCCGCCAGGCCCAAATATGGTAAAAGCCTATAAAAATCTTCTCCAGAACCAATAGGCCGATGGCATTGAAACTTGGTATGTAGCATCGGGTATGCGAGTACTACCAAGATTGTTCAAATTGTGACCTTGGGTTGACCTTGACCCTATTACGGCAAGGTCAAATTTGCTGTCTGGTGCTTTTATATGGGAAAATGATAGAACATAAGATTTCTTTGAAAATGTTGAAGATTTTGACCTGAAAATTGGTATATACACTCATCTTAATGAGTACATGATAATTTATGCATACCAGAGGTCAAGGTCATTCTTCCACATTTGACCCTGGTTTCTCATATTTTGACAATTTCACACATCTCCTCAAAAGCCACTGGGCCAATTGTAACCAAATTTCATGTAGAGGCTCTAAGGGGCAGGGGAACAAAAATTTGCTTAAACGGTCCTAGTCACATGACCAACATGGCCGCCACACCCATATATGGTAAAAACCTTTAAAAATCTTCTTCTCCAGAACCAATAGGCCAATGGCCTTGAAACTTGTTAAGTAGCATCATGTACAGGAGTACTATCAAGATTGTTCAAATTATGACTGTGGGTTGAACTTGACTTTTTTTACGGCAAGGTCAAATTTGCTTACTGGTGCTTTTATAAGGGAAAATGCTAGAACATAAGATTTCTTGGAAATTGTTGAAGATTTTGACCTGAAAATTGTTATATACAGTCATCTTTATGAGTACATGACAATTTATGCGTACAAGAGGTCAAGTTCATTCCTTGACCTTTGACCCTGGTCTCTCATATTTTTTCAAACTTTCACACATCTCCTCAAAAGCCACTGGGCCAATTGTAACCAAATTTCATGTAGAGGCTTGATGGGGCAGGGGAACAAAAATTTGTTCAAATGGTCCTAGTCGCATGACCAATATGGCTGCCACACCCATATATGGTAAAAACCTTTAAAAATCTTCTTCTCCAGAACCAATAGGCTGATGGCCTTGAAACTTGGTATGTAGCATTGGGAATACGAGTACTACCAAGATTGTTCAAATTGTGACCTTGGGTTGAACTTGACCTTTTTTACGGCAAGGTCAAATTTGCTTTCTGGTGCTTTTATATGGGAAAATGCTAGCACATAAGATTTCTTGGAGACTGTTGAAGATTTTGACCTGAAAATTGGTATATACAGTCATCTTAATGAGTACATAAAAAAATTATGCGTACAAGAGGTCAAGGTCATTCTTCCACCTTTGACCCTGGCTTCTCATATTTTGACAATTTCACACATCTCCTCAAAAGCCACTGGGCCAATTGTAACCAAATTTCATGTAGAGACTCTAGGGGGCTGAGGGTATTAAAACTTGTTCAAACAGTCTGGGTCACATGACCAACATGGCCGCCATGCCCATATATGGCAAAAACCTTCACAAATTATCTTCTCCAGAACCAATCGATCAATGTCCTTGAAACTTGGTATATAGCATCAGGTACTTGAGTACTATCAAGATTGTTCAAATGATTAGCTTGGCCTTTCACAAGGCAAGGTCAAGTATGGGAAAATGCTAGAACATAATATTTCATTGCAAGTTTAGAAGATTTTGGCCGAAAAATTAGTATACACTGTCGTCTTAGTTAGTACATGGAAGATTTGCGGGTACAAGAGGTGCAGGTCATTCTTTGACCTCTGACACATGTCTCTTATACTTTGACAATTTAAGACGTCTCCTCAAAAGCCACTTGGCTAATTGTAACTAACTTTCATACACAGCCTCCAGGAACTGAGAAAACGAAAATTTATTCAAGCGGTCTAGGTAACATGACCTTCATGGCCACCATACTCAGGTGAGCGGGCCCTCTTGTTTTGTTCAGCAAACAAATTGCTGTGTTTTTCCATCCCATATGATAAGAATTTGAATGTTTAAACTAACAATGTCTGGGTCCTGTCTGGCAAAATGCTTTTTATGAAATTGGTACAGATCCTGATCAGACTGCTCCATAAGAATGGTCTTATCAGACTGCTCCATAAGTACAGTCTGAGTCTACACTATTTGCTCATACTGGCTGGTAAGTATCGTAACCTCTATTTATTCATTCTCAGGAAGAAGATAAGTTGAAAGAAGACACTCAGAAGAAAGAACAGTATTTCAAAGCCTGTGAGAAACTAAGAAGCAAAGTTGAAGGTACTGCACATTAATCCTATTAAACACCCATTTCTAATGAATGCCCCTGGCCCTCCCGCTTTTTGCAAAAATTATTTTATATTTAATCACCAGAATTGCAAAATTCAGATACAAAATCTTCAGATATTGTTGTTTGTATGCTGTTGTATGTTCTGCATGCCTGCAGTTGTCAGCTATACATGTATTAGTGATGGCGCAAACTGCAGATATTCTTTTAAATGTTTAAAAAATCTCAATACTATTTATTGGAAGCATTTTAAGAAGAGGTTGATCTGTTACTTTAAAGAATATTATGTAATAGTATGTGTTAATTGTAATTGTGTAATTTGGAATTATATGCATGTGTGAGCAGTACGGAGGTTGCATATACTTTTTTTCTTTGGGCTATAAGACAGGGCTTTCCCCTTAGAAACACCCCAGTAAGTTTAGATCTAGATTACAGGAGGGATCTAGATCTTTGAGATGTTTTAAAAGAGTAGAAAGTAACTGTGGCAGAATTAAATTCAACTAATTTACATATTTGGGGTCCTTTTTGAGGAAGGAGAAGCCCCTGTCTTGAAGCAAAAGAAGTACAGTAGGCTAATGAGCTTTGAATTTGCAATTGCAGAGGTAGAAGAGATCCAGCTTGAGATACTGAAGGTGTTGCTGTACCACAAAGATCTGGCTGAGGTAAATATCTACCATAAAAAATTCTAAAAAAAATGGGACACATGAAACAACTGCTGTTATTGTCCTAAAAACAGAACAGTTTGGTTTTACAATGCAGTGATGCTTCCAAAAGATGCAAATGGAATGGCAGATAGTGTAAAGCCTGATCAGACTGCTCCTCCAGGAGAGTCTGATCTGGGTCTGCACTGTTTGCTAAGATGTGTCTGTCCCAACATTTAGAATTTTTAGATACCACCAACATGGTAAATTTGCAATTCCATTCCCACTGGGAGATAAAAAAAAAAAAAAAAAAAAAAAAAAAAAAGTTTCTGCAACTGTGTAGTGGCAGAATTAAATGGCAATTAATTTAATACTGTGAGAAAAAAGCAGGAAAAAGTTCACAGTTGATGCATAAAAATGAGCATTAACATTATCTTATGTATTAAGACATCAGATTCTGTTTGGATCTTGTATTTCAATATGCTGCAACCCTCACCACTTCAAAGTCAAACTCTGAAGACCTAGGTATTTTTTCCATTTAAAATTCTTTACCTTTTTTCAGCTTTGATGAAGCAAAAGTACATTGTGATTTACTGTTTCAGAATAAAACTTCCAGATTACTTTTCATCGAGAAGTTCCGAAGTTTTGTTAGAGAAAATTGTACTCAGAGGGTAAGAATCTACGGAGTTTGTAACCTTTTTGTCTTGTGGCTGGCAGAAATTGAGACATAGGTATTGCTTTTCTGGTGGCGCACCACTCACATTGATAGCCTGTGCAGTTCTGGTTTAACTCCATAAGTAGTTCATCCTGATATGACTGAAATACTGTTAAAAAGGATGTAAAATCACAAGTCATCCATCCATCCTTAAATAGTGTAGGAGCCTTTATGTGGCAGTACACAGACAGGTAAGACACAGCATTACGTGGAATTCTTCCTGGAGCTTTGTGTATGAGCTGACATGCTCAAACTAGCTTAGAGCAGCAGAGCAGTCAGCACACATTCAGTTTGCTTTTTAAGGTGTGTTAACAGCAAATCCAGAAGCGAATATCCAACTCTTTATATTTGTTGCATGTGCTCATGCTAATGAGGGCATTTACATTCTTCATATGGCATAAGAGAATTTCTCAAGACAATAGAAAATTCATGTGAGTAATTCTGGAACAAGTTACTGTTTTGTCAAGCATGGCGATAATTGCGGATGTTGTCACTAAAATATCACGTCTGCCCACCATGTCATCCCATCTTTCCTAAGTTCAGAAAAAAGCATTGAAAAGAAATGTACATGTATAGACTTGTGTCAATGCTCAAATCATTGGTGGAATTATTTTATGGGCTAGAAGATCAGTTTAAAGAATTTGAAGGTAAAGAATACAGTTTTTCTGAGATTATATTTGCCAGAATTGAAATAGTTCACTTTGAGCAGTGACTTATGGAGTAGTAAATCACTTTTCATTGACTTTGATATGAGGGGCATTTCAGAAAGTGTAAATGAGTCTGCCATTCCTTGGAATGTTGACCGATTTTTAAACTTTATGTCTTAACTTTTAGGTTTGCATATCACCCAATGGCCTTCACTCAAAACTTTTGAGTCACTGGTATTTTCTTCAAAATACGCCTTGACAATTGTTATTAGGGTAGGGACACTGAGCAGAAATGGAAGAAACAAGCAGCTCTGGATTGATACCTATATTATCTGTAATACTGAAACTATTCCTGTATGAAAAGCATTGTATCAACTTTGCTAAAACATGAGATTTGCCATGCAAAGTAGGCTAACCATGGAACAATGCACATTTCTGATGACGTCACTTCCTGTTCTTAATTGAAATGTATAGTAGGCTGTTTAAACTTTGGTTTTGAGGTCAGTTTAAGTAAAAATGAATGTTTGATGACAGATATGAAACAGAAAAGAAATAAAATCTAATTAGTCATGCTTGTTTTCTGTTTCAAATAATCTTTTATGGCACCTTATGCGCTTTTGCCAGTGACCTACCTTATTTTTTACGATAAGTTTCCCCACCCACGTACTTATTTCAATATCGGTCGGTATGTCATATAAAATAACAAGTTTTTCAAGTCTTTGTGTATGAATTATGCTTTCAATATGTCCTTCTAATTTTTGTCATTTAAGAAAGTCAAATTTATTTAGCCTGTTATTTTTTATTAGAAGATAATTTTATTTTATTGTTTTGTATTTTGCATGACTTGCTGCTACTTTGCAACTCCCAGCGTGGATTTTGCACACGTATCACCAAGTTTCATCAGTGATTTATGCCAGTCATAACAAAATATAGTGACCAAATAATTTCAGTCATAAAATGTCTGTCATTTGTTGAAATTGGATCTGAATATAGTCGAAAATCACAATTTATTGGTATAATGCATTTATAATAACTTAGCATTTATATCCACATAGCAGAGAAAAAATCTCGATTATTATGTAACTGTTATAGAATCTGGAAACAATGTCTGTATAACTTTCTAATTTTACATTTAAAGGATAGTATTACGTTTTTCTTTATCAAAATATATCATTTTTCAGGAAGCAAACAGCAATAGAACACAAGAGACTTTCGGTGTGAATGCACAGTTTTCAGTATCCACACCCTTATGACTTATAAGCACTTGCTGTCATGCATGAGTGACTTAGAAATTCTTTTAATGCATACCATTCTTAATCACTTGAATTTACCTTTCCAATGATATATAAAACTACTGATAAATATCAGCCAATAGACTACCAAGAGATCATTTACATTATTTCTGAAATGCCCCTCATAGTTGTAAGTAGAGTTATCTCTCTTGCTCCATGCTCACAATATTACCTGCATAGCAGCAGTCCTCCAGACTGTGATCAGTGCTTGCTGTTAGAGCTCATCTAATTTCATGACAAAAATGGAATTTAAATTGAAGTTTTCATATTATTTCCAGCCAATACAGTTTAATGCATGTCCTCTAGCAGCCAGTCTGTGTTTCTTCCACCGTCTTGTGAGAGTTCTACGCTACTACTGGGACAGCTTCCAGGAAGAAGATATTTCCAGATTTGTTGTCAGTTCAGGTGAGACCTATTCTATAGAGACTAGACATGATAGCTGGTGGAGGGCATGGATAAATCATATGGAGGAGCAGGGGCCGTATTTATAAAATGACTTAAGTGGTTGCTAAGCTGTTGCTAAGGCTAAATTTCTATGAAGGAGATTTGCTACAACTATGAAATTTGCTCTGGAGGAACAGTCTGAAAAAGACTGTTCCTCCAGAGCAAATTTCATAGTTGTAGGAAATCTCCTCCAAAGAAATTTAGCCTTAGTAACAGCATAGCAACCTCATTTTGTAAATACGGCCCCAGAACTCTTTATACATGTATGGTTCCCTCAACCTTTTACTTCAACCATACTTTATGCTTTCCCAGCATTCCCACATTGCGTAGATATACCTGTGGCCAAGATGTAGGATTAGCTTTCTGAAATAAACAATGTGCATTTAGTTGTTGGTGCAAACTGAATATGCTGTTACTAGATCAGATGTCTGTGTGTTATGCTGATCTTTAGAAGCGTGTGAAATTCCCATGTGGCTTCCCAGGTTTTCTTGGGAAGGGATGATTCTGGCTCAGAATTTTTATGAGAGAATAGTATCTCATTTAAGCAAAATCTGTGAGAAATTCTCCATTCTTTGTGAGAATTCTATATATTGTAAAATTGCATTTTTGCATGAGATTTTTCCTTCCATTTGACAGATTTCAGTGAGATTTTTGGCAAAAAAATGGAGCAGATCTCTCAAAATCTCACCCCAAAATAATCCCTGCTTGGGACATGTAGTGTTTAAAACTGACAAAGAGGCTCTACCCACACTAGTTTCAGAATACAGATTGCTGCCCGATTAATACAAGGAATTTATTTTAAATTCATGCTACAGGAAACATCCCATGCCATTCTAATTGCTGTTAATTGTCAAAGTAGTTTGAATTTGCCCTTCTGTTGTAATACAAATGTGTTTTTTGTTTCATCAAAAGGTCTTACAGCATCAAGACTCAGTTACAGTATATACATATGTTTGATTCTTCATGAAACAGGCTGAAAATATGAAAGACTTGTATCTGTATTGAAATTAGTGAAATTATGTCATATATTAGAGAATGTGAGCTAATCTACATCTTATATAAAAAAAATGCTCCCAACTGATTTTCAGAGGCCTTTATGCCAATCCAAGAGTTTTGGGCAGATTCTAGAGAATACTTTGAGTTCCAGAGATGTGGCGGATCTATGACTCATTTGAACAGAATTCTTGGAGGTGAGTTACTGGCTGCAGTTTTTAAAGGCCAGGGCTTCTGATATAGTTATCTTGATTACCCTGGAACAGCGTTTCTTATATTTCAATAAAACCATTTTGTGGTACCTTATTTGAATTGCTTGGAAGAAGATCACAGCATAAAAGTATGTTGTTTGGTGTTGAACAGACTCAATGTCCTACATGTATATCTGTCAGACTATTTATATAAATTAATGACATTTCAATTCCTCCTAGAATTTCCATTGATTTTCATGACTTCATAGAGCCTTAAAATGTGCACTGTGCTTAGACAATTTATTTTGCTGATTTTGACCATAGTTGTCACTCTAATTCTGACATTTCTTTCACCAAGCTCTTAAGGAGCAGTCTGACCTGGGTCAACATTATTTTTTCAGGCATATCTTTGGTAGCTACAATAAGGACTCATTATCAACATCCTTTTCAATTATTCGGCTTTAGCCATATAACCTTAGTATTGACCTACGTTTTAAGTATTTCATTAGCCAATATAAATACACCCGGGATTTGATGTAAGTAACTTATTTTCGCTTTCTCTTTCTACTTTCAGTTTCATATGACTGTTGGCCTATAAAACGTGCCGTGATGGATCTATATGTTTGGGTCCAAATCGCTTTTTGCCAAAGAAAGATTTCGCCTGTTATGTCTATCATGTAAAATATAAAACCATCAAAATAACTTGACACAGAAATCGAAGACGAAATTAATTAATTGTTGCTGATGTTGTGTTGGAACTGCGACACTTTTAAGGTTATGTGTAGGGTGGTCAGCCAACCAGTCCTCATTGTTATGTGCAACACTGACATACTCCAATCAAAATTTAGCAGCATTTCCGAAATCGAAACCCTAACACCAACAGCAAATATGCATATCAACATGCCCATCCATACAATCTGATCAGCACATTTGATATCTTACATGTACCTGACTCAAACATATTACAATACACACTTCTATTTAATCTAAGCCGATTATCTTTTTTTAAAGATATTTCTTGTTTCAGCTGAGGTCAACAAAGCTCAAGGAATCAAGGTCCTGAAAGATGGAAAAGTAGTTCCAGTGGAGAAGGAACAAAGTACAGGTATTTTAACAAGAAAATAAAAAAGAACATGTTGGCTAAGGTTGGGCCTGATGTCACATAACCAGATAAAGATATCTTTTGAACCAATACTACTCAAACTTTTGCTAAGCTTCAAAACTATAGGGATGAATATCATAAAAGCTTATTTGGTGGAATTCTGCATTAATTTTCCAAATACTTTCATGCAATCACAGTTCTGGAAATTTTTGTTAGTGTTTGAAGAGCTGGATATCAAATTAAAACATGTTTTTATTTGATATCTAATTCTTCAAAAAAACTATTTTATGTTGTTACTTTTAGCTTCAGGGGACTATCCCAGCACTGAAATGCCTAGTGGTAACTCTTTGATGGAGATATTGGATGGAATCATGTTACTATACCATGTTGCAGCCCACAAACAGCTGGGAAAGGTATCTGTTGTTTATAGTTTTGTGTCAGCCTTTCAAATTCTACTAAGATGTATATTTCTGTGGGCCCAGTTGTTCAAAGCTTCATTAGCTCAAGAACACCTGCTGAGATGGATTGTGGATTGTCAGATATTTTAGAAAATTTTAAAGTCAAATAACCCTGAATTTCTTTAGGGAAAAAAATGAGTAAATTTGGAATGTTACATTTATTAATGTCATTGATTGCTCTGAATAAATGGGACCAGATTGGTGTTAATTGAAAAATAATGATTTTGTTGCAAACAATAGGAAGGCCAATTTTTTTTCCTCACCCTGCTGTATAAATAACTAAATAAGCCATGACATGAGTCTGATCAGAGTCTTCCCTGTCAGCATGGAGCTAGCTTAGACCCTTGGCTACCCTTTAAGCACAAAACAAAAACTCTGATCAGACTGAGTGGATGCCCAGGCTGATCTGAGTCTGTGCTGGGCACTCAATCACTTTGTTGATTTTCCTGTGTCACGACTCAAATGACCAAATCAAATTCTTAGGGCTGCCAGTAGGAGATGCTATAATTTTTACTTACAGCTTCAACTGTATATGTACCATCTTAACTGTATAAATTTTAAGTATTGTGACGGATAGGTCTGAGCACACTGTACAGACCCAGTTATGACTACAGTCTGATTAGGGTCTACATTGTTTGCCATTCCATCTGCATATTTTGGACCCATTACTGCATTGTAAAACCAAACTGTTAGATTTTACGAAAATAACGCTTTTTTATGTGTCCCTTATTTCAGAAGTTTTACGGTAATTCTGATGGAATTCATCAAATATATTGTTTTTATCAAAAGATATGATCAAATTTGAAATAAAGTATCAGTTTTTGTGACAAGTCCAGTAATCTCAGATGGTTTGCATTCTTTTAAACAGATGGACACATGGAGAGACAACATGCAGGAGTTTATCCAATCATATAGAGATACACAGGCCAAACTGAAGAGCTGTCCCGCAGAGGTGAGGTATATTAAATGCTGACAGAACTATTAACTACTGCATTTCTTTGGTTATAAGACAGGGTTTTTCCTCTCCAAAAACAAACCAAAACTATAAATCTGTCTTCTAATAAGGATTTAGATATTTTGGATTCATTTGTAAGAGAAAAACTCATCTTGCAACAAAACAGTATAAGACTAATTTAGGTACTTTGGGTCATTCCTTCATGGCCAGGAGCCCTGATAGCTCAGTGGGTTCAGTCTGGCCTACTGATCTAGTGGACCGGGTTTGAGCCCATTTGGAGGCGATAATCTTTCCTAATTATAAACGGGGTTCCATTGCACACAGCCTTTCATTATCACCCTTTCATCATCCTGATATGACTGAAATACTGTTGAAAAGGATGTAAAATCACAAGTCATCCATCCATCCATTGCACACAGCCTTTCATTATCACCCTTTCATCATCCTGATATGACTGAAATACTGTTGAAAAGGATGTAAAATCACAAGTCATCCATCCATCCATCCTTCATGGCCATTTATCTTATCATCTTGGAATATGCCATAAATCTGTATAGCTGAATGACAAAAAGTACAGACTCTGATCAGATTGCTCCTTAGGAGCAGTCTGATCAGGGTTTACACTGTTAACACATTCCTTACACCTTACATTAGTCAAATTTTTGCAATAATATATACTGAACAAAAAAAGAAACGTTACATAGATTATTCATAAATTTTAAGCTAAAGAGCAATATTCCGGAATATTGCAACGTTATTTTCTCACTTGCCAGACGTCAGACAACTTTATGAACTAATCGGTTTTCGATTTGCTTCAGTTGTTACAGAATTATTCCACCTTGACTGAAAACACCACAGACAAAGTGAAACGCTTAAAGCGCACGCGCAAGCGATTAACTTGGTACACTTTCAGATTGGCCTTGTGACTGCCAATAAGATACCCTATGAACCTTATGACATTTAACCAGCAGTTCAAAAAAATAAGATGTAAAAGATTTCGTGTCTTCGAGATTGTCTCCCTTGCAATTAAAACAATAGCAATTCATTTACTCAAATTGACCAGTGTGTTTCAATAAAATTTTTCAATTTTAGCCAAAGATTTTATTCAAGCTTCTTCAGACAATAGTTCATCATGAAAAAATTTGATCAAACTGGTTAAGTGTCTGTGGTGTATCACTTTGCATTGTCTATGGGATTCTCAGTGCATAGCATGAAAGTAGGAGTCAAGTGTCTTTAAAAGCGATATTTCAAGCCTTGTGTTTCACTGATCAGCCATTTGGTACCGGCGACTGGACCGTTTTCGTAACAACTAGTGCCTGATGAGCGTCTCGGAAATTACTTGCTCGCATGGGCTGACAACCTAAGTGAAATACAGGTCTTCAAAAAGCGCTTCAAAATTGCACTTTCAAATTCTGACCCCTCATTGGATCAAAGTAATCTGGAGACATAATTCTGGCAGGTTTTGTTGTGATATTCATTTTCTGAGCTTCGAATACTTTTTTTCAGTTAGACATAAAATAAAATTGGCAAAATCATAATTCAGTTCAAAGAAAACATGCATTGAAAGTACATGTAACGTTTCTTTTTTTGTTCAGGATATGTAGTTATTAATTATGGACTGTTTCATGAATCTGTGAGGTAGAATGACATACAGTGCAAACTGATCAGAATGCTCCTCAAGAGCAATTTGATCTTGGTTTTTACTGTGTTTTCAATGAGTTCTGTTGTTGTAATTTAATATTTATGGGATTTATATATTTCTAGATGACTGAAGTTAGGCAGGAACTAGAAAGAGCTGAGACAGTATTTTTGAATAAAATTACAGACCAGGCTCGTCAGATGAGCTGGGTGAGAGCTGTCGTATACTCCAAGGTAAATTAAACCAATGTTTATCGGGACCTTTGGAAATGTGTGACCATTCCAGTCTTAACATTTGGCAACAAAAGAGTCTTTTATAGACACTGTTCACTGAAGCCTAGGATGAAATACAGTGGGACCTCTTTACAACAACAGCATTTGTTCCCAAAAATTTTGAAGTTAAACTGAAATTGCTGTTGTAAAGAATGCATATTTAGAACAAATTAGCCATTCCATGCAAATCAAAATGACGTTATAAAGAACGTTGCTGTTGTAATGAGTGCCGTTGTAAAGAGGGTTGACTGTATCTGAATTTAATCCTGATTATGTCTTGTAGGTCTTATATGTCAGAAAATATTCTGGACTAGACAGAATCATTCCCTTATTGCAGTTGGATAAAGTTAAGCACTTTGAATTGTAAAATGGTTGATAATGAAGAAATGTTAACCTTCAAACAAACCATATTACTAGCTTGCTCTAAAAGTTTTGTTCTTAATGTATGCTTATGATGTTGTGTGATGCTCTCCGGTTAGGCAACCTCCTAGAATCAGAATTTTTATTTGAAAATTGTTTTGTTTTCAGCCAAAGCAGGAAGATGTGGCATGGCTCTGGAAGGTTGCATTGAAAACAGTGGAGAAAGCATCAGAATTTAAACTTCTCTTCCAGTACATGCCTGAGTTCTATATTGAGATAGTCCTCAATGCCTACAATGCTCTCAAGAACTACTTTAATCCTACAATGTCATTGGATAGTATTGAAGGTATAGTAATTGTTCTAAAATTATGCACATTTCATTTTATCAGGAAAATTGTTTTATGAAACCAAAAGGTTTTATGTACTGTTTATCTTTCTGCCTGGGGCCACTCCACCTACATTTCTTCCTTAATTTTAGTTGCAGAATCTCCTGCTTTTTCAGTGAGATCCACTTTTAAAGCCCTCTGTTTTCAATGAGGGCCATTTCCCGAAGCCTCCATTTGTAGCTTACCTGTACAAATGTACAGGAAGAGCTATTGCACTACCCTGGGGGTCAGCATTGGTGTTGATGGCAGAGTTGGCCATAGCAAAATGTTAGGAGTTTTACATTAAAGTTTTTATGAGATGGGCAAGGCACTGTCAGGCGAGCTATCCTGTATGCAGCCAGGTCTTGTTTAAACACTTTTGGATACTTACATATACCACCCTCACCTCTCCTGTTTGGAATAAGAACTTATTTATGGAAAATAAACTATCAGTTGATAGTCTACATGTTTACAGCTCTGTGTTATTTTCCAGAATACCCAGCCCTAATTGAGAGATATGCAAAGTTTCTGGTGCGGCATTTTGCTGACTCTAGGATAGTTATAGCAGGTGAGAGATTATCATTCCTTGATGCATCACGTGTTACATACTCAAGATATTTGGGTGCCATTACTCATTACTATATCTATCCTAAAGATCTGAGCCTCAACACGGCAAAACCAACAAAGTGGTTGTGCACCCGTCGCAGACTAGATCAGCCTGGGCATCCGCCCAGTCTGATCAGAAGTTTCGCTAATCACTTAAAGGGTAGCTAAGGGTCTACGCTAGCTTCATGCCGACAGCGAAGACTCTGATCAGACTGGGCGGATACCCAGGCTGATCAGAGTCTGCACTGGGTGCACAACCTGTTTGTTGGTTTTCTCATGTCACAGCTTGTTTTAGTTATTGGAGTCAGAGAGGGTGTAGCAAAGACCCTGATCTGGGTCTACTCTATTTGCACAAACATGTATGTGGCAGATATGGTAAATTTAATTTTGTTGTTGTAACAAGGCACTGATACATATGCTGCGAATTTCTCTTGCTTCTCCTTAACATTCTCATTTTGATATTGCCAGTTGAATTGTCTAGGAAAATGAAAAACAACTCTCACAAATCAAAGTCTTCTTGAACGAGAACTAAGTAACTTTTCTAAGGTAATGAATAGTTTGCCTCAAAACAGCTTTAAAGGCCCCCTTATTGTCAGACAAAAGTTGAAAATATAAGAACTGATTTTTTTTTCTGGATTTTACTGTCCTGTTAAACCTGTAAAATCTCTGTCAAAAAATCTTTAGGAATTTTCACTTAATGTTTGATTTGCCAGAGTTTACACATGGATGAATTCCTGTTCAATGCATTTTGTTCCCACTACAGAAAAAAAACACAACAAAAACAGTTCAGCATTTCATTGCTCAAAACTTTGTTTCTGTCATAACCTGGCATATGTTGAATTTGAAATGTACAAGACTAGGTAAGTCATAGCAAGTGGGCTATCTATTCAGGGTATAGCACAGTTTTGCCTGACAATAATTAGACCTTAACAGCTGTTTTGAGGCAAACTGTTCATGCCTTGACTAGCCATCCTTTGTGCAGGCTGGTCTGACAACTAGATAATTGTGTTTTTATCATGGCATATTTCCTGTAGTTGTTTCAGATTCCCGTGACAACATTATTCAAGCTTTGGCATGTTTCACATGTTACGAGTCTTCCCTTAAAGTACTGGAAAGTCTACCTCTAACTGTGTAAGTTATTACAGATGCAGGGTGCACTATTTTCAGCAAGGAAATATTGCCAGTTTTTCCCATTTCTTTTTACAGTTGTGTCATATGTAGATACTGTTACAGAAACATACAATGAAAAATCTAAATATAGCAATAGATTTGTCTGAGCAAACAGTGCAGACTCAGACCAGACTTCTCCTATAACAGTCTGGTCAGGGTCCAGGGCTCAGCCTAGAGGGCGATTTGGGAGAAATAGTCTTCCTAAGCTGGCTGACTTCTCCCTGTTTTGAGCTGAGGTAGAATTGAAAATGTATATAATGTATAGAGAAATCCAAAATTTGGGCCAAAATGTCTCCCATAAGTCCTGAAAATGTCTCAAAACTTCTCCAGTCTGAAAGCTGTAGGCTGACCCCTGCAGGGTCTACATTGTTTGCTATTTTATCTGCATCTTTTGTACACTTTTACTACATTGTTAAACTTATCTGTCCGATTTTAGGACATTTACGATCATTATTTGAGCCGCGACACAAGAAAACCAACAATGTGGTCGTCCGTCCAGCGCAGACTCAGATCAGCCTGGCATCCACCCAGTCTGACCTGAGTCTTCCCTAAGCACTTAAAAGGTAGCTAAGGGTCTAAGCTACCTTCATGCGGAAAGCGAAGACTCTGATCAGACTGGGCGGATGCCCAGGCTGATCTGAGTCTGCGCTGGCCGCACAACCACATTGTTGGTTTTCTCCTGTCGTGGCTCATTTTAGATGTCACAATTTTTAAGATACTTGTTTGCATTCTGTTGAAATAGATGACTCACAACTTGTAGTGGGACACATTAAAGTTCTTTACCATGCTATTTATTGTTATGACTGCATGAACTGTGACTTACAAAAAGTCTGATGTCATTTTTGGATGCTTTTAAGGAACAGAAAGCATTGCAAACCCAGATCAGCCTATAGGATCACTCTGATTTTGGCCTGCACCAGTTTCTGTGATATTGCAGTCTCAGTATATTTCAAATATTTACTTTATTACAGATTGTCCATTGCTCTGGACAGGACTAATACGTTCTTGAAGTAAATGTTTCCTTTTCACTTTGCCAATGTACAGTTGTACACTACTGCCAGCATGTATGTTGTTGGCACCAGCTTTGACATCCACAAATTGGCAAATATTTTAAAAAAAATTATTAGAACTTTGCAAATATGCTGCTTCATGAAAATAAGAAATAAGGTAAAATGATAATTGCATTTTTATGAAGAAGCCCAGGTTCATGTGACATATATATTCAGTCATAAGACAGGTAGGTTATATCCCGCCTCAAAATAATCCCAAAGTTCTAGATCCATCTTGTAAGATGGATCTTGGTATTTGGGATTGTTTTGGAAGAGAAAACACCATTGTTTAACTGCATTACATATGACAGAATGATTTATATATCTGCAGGAATTTCAGAAGGGTAAACCCTCATCGTATAACTAAATAATTACGGTACAGTTTGTTTCCTTTTACAGATGCAATTTATTTCTCAAGTCTCTGATAGCACCATACGAGAATAGATCCTGGGCTCAAACCAACTGGATCCTTGTCCGTATTTGGAAGGTTGGTACTTGTAGCTCATTCTATCATGTTAATTATGGTGCAGAATATTGAAACATATATTTATTTGAAAGCTAAGGCATAAAATGTATATCTTCTGCATTCAGTAGATTCAATGAAACTTCATACAGAACAGTATGCCTATAAATTCAACTGTAGATATATCAAACACTGATATCTCAAAGTACCTTCTTATTCTAAAGAAAACAGCATGATACATTGCCTATTTTCCTTGCATTTAAACACCTGTTATCTCAAACTGCTGGTATCTCAAATTAAATTTTCTGGAACCAGAAAATTTTCTTTGAGATATCAGTAGTTAGGGATATGCTTCGACTTTGAGATATCATGAGTTGACTGTATTGTAAGGGTAAATTTTTTTATTCTTAAAACTGAGTGCACTTTCATGGCGGAAGTACCTCGTCATGTGCATACCTGTGTTGCATCCCTTCTTCGATCTCTCAGAGCAATTGCTTTCAAGAATAGAGTCGTTCATTTTCCAGGGAAACAAACAGAAGTCACAAAAGTTGTCATTCTTTGTGAGAATGACATACGAGTTGCGACACAGCAAAACCAACAAAGTGGCATGTGTGCCCAATTAAGACTCAGATCAGCCTGGGCACCCCTAGTCTGATCAGAGTCTTCCCTGTCTGCATGGAGCTAGCTTAGACCCTGAGCTACCCTGTAAGTGAACAGAGAAGACTCTAATCAGACTGAATGGATGCCCAGGCTGATCTGATTCTTAGCTGAGTGCACATGCCTCTTTGTTAATTTTCTTGTGCCATGGCTCAGTTATAAACATAGTGTACCCATTCTGACAGCTTAAATAGGGAAATATTCATGAAAGTTTTGAAGGCTGTTACCTCGAATGTATTATAATTTTGCTAAATTTTTTTCTTAATTGGCGGAAAATACTTGTAACAATGAGGTTATAAGTTTCATCAAAAGTATAAAGTGAAAAGTAGTATGTTAGTGATTTTGCAAGGAATTTCCCAACTCTGCTTTGTGCACCAGTTGACACTATCTTTTATTTCCTGCTTAAAACTAATAGGGCTGCTATTTTGCTGCATTAAAGTTTGGGTTAGTGTTTACCCATCTTCAAAATGCAGATCATTTGCAGTTTATGTTGCAGTATTTCATATGAGCGATCAACAAAATAGCATGTGCACTCAGCGACTATGCACTTAAAAGGTAGCTAAGGGTCTAAGCTACCTCCATGCGGACAGTGAAGACTCTGATCAGACTGAATAGATGCCAAGGCTGATCTGAGTCTTCACTGGGCACACATGCCACTTTGTTGATTTTGTTGTATCGTGGCTCAGTTATGCAGTTTATTAAAATTCTTCAGGGTTGTGGATTTGGGTTTCGTTACACTCACCTTAGACATCTAGTGCCTTCAAAAGTACAGATGACAGAGTTTGGAACTGCTAGTCTACAAAGTATGTTCATTGGACAGTTTTGGGTTGTATGAAAATGTATTAATCCTAAAAAATGACCCCTCTTTAATAAACACCCCTCCCTTTTTAGCTCACCTAGGCCTTTAGGCTCATAGGTGAGCTTATAGTATAGCCAGGCATCCGTCGTCCGTCCATCGTCCGTCCGTCCGTCGTCAACATTTTCAAACATCTTCTCCTCTGAAACCACTGGGCCGATTAAAGCCAAATTTCATATGGAGTCTCTGTGGGATGAGGGAACGAAAGTTTGTACCCGGGGTCTGGGTCACATGACCAAGATGGCCGCCATGTCCATATATGGTAAAAACCCTTCAAAAATCTTCTTCTCCAGAACCAAAAGGCCTATGATCTTGAAACTTGGTATGTAGCATCGGGCATGCGGGCTTATTATAGTTTGTACAAATCATGACCTCGCCTTGACCTTGACCTAATTTATTTCATATTTCATATGCCATATTTCATATGGAGCCTACCTAGGTCGGGGGAACGAAAATTTGTTCCGGGTATCTGGGTCACATGACCAAGATGGCCGCCACGCCCATATATGGTAAAAACCCTTCAAAAATCTTCTTCTCCAGAACCAAAAGGCCTATGATCTTGAAACTTGGTATGTAGCATCGGGCATGCGGGCCCATCATAGTTTATACAAATCATGACCTTGCGTTGACCTTGACCTAATTTACGGCATGGTCAACTTTGGTACGTTAGGCTTTTATATGGGAAAACGCTTAAACAGTGGATTTCTCAGAAACTATTTAAGTCTAAGGTACTATACTTGGTATACATGGTCGACTAAATGACCAGATGAAGATATTATGTCACTAAAGGTCAAGGTCATTCCGTCGAACCATCCATCGTCAAGCTTTTCAAACCTCTTCTCCTTTGAAACCACTGGGCCGATTAAAGCCAAATTTCATATAAGGAGTCTCAGTGGGATGAGGGAACGAAAGTTTGTACCCGGGGTCTTGGTCACATGACCAAGATGGCTGCCATGCCCATATATGGTAAAAACCCTTTAAAAATCTTCTTCTCCAGAACCAAAAGGCCTATGACCTTTAAACTTGGTATGTAGCATTGGGCATGCGGGCCCATCATGGTTTGTACAAATCATGACCTTGCGTTGACCTTGACATAATTTACGGCATGGTCAACTTTGGTACGTTAAACAGTGGATTTCTCAGAAACTATTTAAGTCTAAGGTACTATACTTGGTATACATGGTGGACTAAATGACCAGATGAAGATATTATGTCACTAAAGGCCAAGGTCATTCCGTCGGACCATCCGTCGTCAAGCTTTTCAAACATCTTCTCCTCTGAAACCACTGGGCCGATTAAAGCCAAATTTCATATGGAGTCTCAGTGGGATGAGGGAACAAAACTTTATACCCGAGGTCTATACCCGAGGTCTGGGTCACATGACCAAGATTGCCGCCATGCCCATATTTGGTAAAAACCCTTTAAAAATCTTCTTCTCCAGAACCAAAAGGCCTATGACCTTGAAACTTGGTATGTAGCATTGGGCATGCGGGCCCATCATGGTTTGTACAAATGATGACCTTGCGTTGACCTTGACCTAATTTACGGCATGGTCAACTTTGGTAAGTTAGGCTTTTATATGGGAAAACGCTTAAACAGTGGATTTCTCAGAAACTATTTAAGTCTAAGGAACAATACTTGGTATACATGGTCGACTAAATGACCAGATGAAGATATTATGTCACTAAACGTCAAGGTCATTCCGTCGGACCCTACGTAGTCAAGATTTTCAAACAGCTTTTCCTCTGAAATCACTGGTTTGATTGAAGCCAAATTTCATGTGATGTCTTAATGGGATGGGGGAATGAAAGATTTTACCCGGGGTCTGGGTCACATGACCAAGATGGCCGCCATGCCCATATATGGTAAAAACCCTTCAAAATTCTTCTTCTCCAGAACCAAAAGGCCTATGACCTTGAAACTTAGTATGTAGCATTGGGCATGCGGGCCCATCATAGTTTATACAAATGATGACCATCCGTTGACCTTGACCTAATTTACGACATTGTCAACTTTGGTATGTTAGGCTTTTATATGGGAAAACGCTTATACAGTGGATTTCTCAGGAACTATTTAAGTCTAAGGTACAATATGTGGTATATATGGTCAACTAAATGACCAGATGAAGATATTATGTCACTGAAGGTCAAGGTCATTTTGTCGGTCTCTCCGTCATCAAGACTTTCAAACATCTTCTCCTCTGAAACCACTGGTTTGATTCAAGCCAAATTTCATATGGTGTCTCAGTGGGATAGGGGAACTAAAGTTTATACCCGGGGTCTGGGTCCCATGACCAAGATGGCCGCCATGCCCATATATGGTAAAAACTCTTTGAAAATCTTCTTCTCGAGAACCAAAAGGCCTATGACCTTGAAACTTGGTATGTAGCATGGGGCATGCGGGCCCATCATAGTTTATACAAATGATGACCTTGCGTTGACCTTGATCTAATTTACGACATGGTCAACTTTGGTACCTTAGGCTTTTATATGGGAAAATGCTTAAACAGTGGATTTTTCAGAATTTATTTAAGTCTAAGGTGCAATATTTAGTATATATGGTTGACTAAATGACCAGATGAAGATATTTTGTCGTTAAAGGTCAAGGTCATTCTTTGACTTTTGTACACGGTCATTGAGAATCTGTCACCTGTCAACATTTTCAAACATCTTCTCAGAGGAGGCCACTAGGGTCAATTGAAGCCATATTTCTTATGGAGCTTCACCGGCTTAAAGAAACCATAGTTTGTTCAGATGGTCTTGGTCACTTGACCAAGATGGCCACCATGCCCATATATGCTAAAAACTCTTCAAACGTCTTTTTCTCGAGAACCGAAAGGCCTATAACCTTGAGACTTGGTACCGGTATGTAGCATTGGGCACTCAGGCCCATCATAGGTTATACAAATGATTACTGTATTTCATATGGAGCTTTAATACTGGGTCAAAGGAATCAAAGTTTGTTCAGATGGTCATGGTCACATGAACATGGTGGCCGCCACACCCATATATGATAATAACCCTTCAGAAATCTTTGTCCAGAAACAAAGGCCCAGTGACCTTGTGGCTTGGTATATAGAATTGGGACTCAACATTAATCCCCAAGGGAGCGGGGTTATCTGCCCCTGCCCTGGTGCTATATACATGTATAAAAACATTAAAATATATATCAGGACCAAGTGTCAGGTGAGCTACAGGACCATTGGTCCTCTGGTTTTGGCAGGGATCAATGTTATACTGACTGGCTAAAATTACAGTCATGTATTTTATTAGATATGGATTTTATGTTGGAATAAGTTCATCTTCTCGTGGTCCATGAGGTACTGCAAATTATTAAGTTTTATAGTAATGAGAAATTCTAACTGCAATTCCTCTAAGGTTAAAGTCAGTAAATGCTGTTTATTGGAAACATTTGGAAAACCTCTGACATGCTACCTTTCGTGCTCTGAATGATGCCCCCGTTTCATAAAAAGCAACATCCCCAGGGTGTTTAATTAATAGGATTAATACAATATGATAAATCGCTTATTGGACAAGAAATGCCTTAGCTAATGGATCTTTAATATAATTATTTGACCAGGGTCTGTTAAATGTAAAAACTATACACTCTATCTAACCCATCTTATAGGTAAATTACACAATACTAATTTATATTTTGGGGACAATTTTGGAAGGAGGGCTTCCCTGTCTTATAGCCAAAATAAATGTATGAGCTGCGACACGAGAAAACCAACAAAATGGTTCTGCGCCCAGTACAAATTCAGATCAGCCTGGGCATACGCCCAGTCTGATCAGACTTTTCGCTCAGGGCTTAAAGGGTAGCTAAGGGTCTAACCTACCCCCATGCGGAGAGCAAAGACTCTGATCAGACTGGGTGGATGCCCAGGCTGATCTGAGTCTGTGCTGGGTGCACAATCACTTAATTGGTTTTCTTGTGTCGCAGCTCATATTATGAAGGTTCATTTTGTAAATTTCATAATAAATGACTGCTAATTCCTCTTTGTATGAAATCCATGCCCTCACCGAATTTCCATAGTATTTTGATGACAGTAATGTTCTCATGTATTTTGTATTTTAGAGCCGTGTCCATCTCCAAAGTTCCAGAGCTTACTGGCTGACATGTTGACCAGAGACTCTGAGGCAGCTACAAGATTCCTGGACACTCTCCTCAACCAACTCAACTGGTCATTCTCAGAATTTATAGGAATGTTGCAAGAAGTGAGTGGTTTTGATATAGTTCCTGATGAGTTCAGTTAGTTTTAGCTGATATTGAAACCTATATCAGATGTGACTGTTTAAACTTCACTTGACCAGACATGCCTGAGCTTAAAGTGTACCATGTAGATCCAGAATAACCTTTTTTTCACCAGCTCATATGAAAAGAAACTAACTTGTGACAATTTTATTGCGATGGCCATGCAAGCAGATCAGACTATTACTGGAGCAGTTTAGATAAGACAAGTGGGCTTACATATAAGAGTTAGGCTTACTGTCAGATCCTGTATTGCTTCACTGTATTATTTATATATATGTATAAACTCTTTGAATAAAATATTGTTTAAACCAACTTTAGAGGTGAAAGTTCATCAAAGAAATGCTCTTTGTTTTAAAGCTTTATCACTTAATCTCTCAACATGTTAATATGCTATATAATACGAGTGTTTTATCCTATGAATGGTGAGACTAGTCAGTCAGCAGCCTTGTGAGAGGCTTCCACATTATAAGTTAACATATAGCAAGTGTGAGTGGCGGAGACTCAGATCAGCATGTAAATCTGTGTTGCTGGAGCAGGGTCTTCCAATGAAACATCTACCTGCCAATGAGAATCTGCATAGCAGTAGGCAAAGATTAATTAGTCTGCATTGAAAAGGAGGCTTATCTGAGTCTTCTTTTTTTTTACACAAGCATAACTTAATTTTGGTCTATGGCTCATTTACAGATACAGCAAGTTGTGTCAAGGTCAGGAGGTCGTCCACTGTTAGAGCAGAGACAGATGAAGATATGTGCAACCTGTTTTGAGATTTCTATTTGTCTGTTTCGTGTGGTGGAGATGGCTGTTACCATAGCGCCTGGTCTCTTCACTGACACTTCTAATCCTTCAGCTGATTTGTTACTGCACAGGCTGATACAGGTAAGGTGCAGTAGGGTCAAATGATAAAAGGACCATGTTCGTTCATTTTACAAAGTTTGAGGATTTGGGGTATGCTGCCATATTTATCCACTACCCTGGAAACCTTTCTGTAAAAACTGCAAAATGCTATTTTAAAAATATGATACAAAGTCCTTGAAATTTTGAAAATGTAAAAGCTCTGTAATTTATGAGCTAAAATGTAAAAAAAACACATGTATTTAGCAAAAACTGCTGAACAGTAAGAAAAATTGTGATATGTTACTGAAAGGTCCAGTATTCCTGTTTAATTTAATTGTAGAAACTCGATTTACCATTCAAGTGCAGCCATTTCCTCTTATATTATGGCTGTCTATAAACAACATGGAAAACAAAATGTGATGACAGGTATTGTCAGCTGTCACAAAAATTCAAATCAGTTTATTTAATATTAAACTAATAATCATCTCTATAGGAAAAGGATTTATGAGTACTGAGATAATCCGGAATACAGCGAATGTGTTTGGCCATTAAGAGTAATAAACTGAAGGCTTTATTGTTTGACTTGCAGTAGGATCATAGAAATTTCTAACATGGGTAAATTGGCATTGATATCCCATTCCAAAGAAAGCAAATCTATATGTAATGTATCATGCATATAGTAGTAGTAATATTGACTCCTTGAAATATTGTACAAGTCCTGCAAAAGTCTAGAAAAGTTCTGGAAAATATTTTTCACATGGGTATAAAATATATATTCTGTTTTGCAGCTCATATGCCTGGTGTTAAACCGAGTCACAGCCAAGCAGGGAATGTACAGTAATGTAGTCACTCTGTGCATAACAGGTAATAGCATGTGTGACTAACACTGTCACAAGACTTGTCATAAGGCATTTGAAACCTGGGGCCGTATTTATAAAACGACTTAAGTGGTTGCTGTGCTGTTGCTAGGGCTGAGTTTCTGTGAAGGAGATTTCCTACAACTACGAAATGTGCTCTGTAAAAGACTGTTCCTCCAGAGCAAATTTCATAGTTGTAGGGAGCCTCCTTCATAGAAATTCAGCCTTAGCAACAACATAGCAATTTTATAAATAGTCATTTTATAAATACGGCCCCAGGACATCACTAGACCAGCCTGCATATTGTAAAACATATATATTTGGCAGTAGCTAAACTTGTTGTTTTTGTAAAACATACATTTTTGCTGATTTTTGGCAATTTTTTTATTTTTTAAAAATTAAAATAATAAAACAGCAATTCAGCCGAAGTCGGTTGGCCATTTGAGTCCTTTTTACTGGATGTTTTTCTTTCACAAGGGTGAATGCAGGGATTACATTCTGTTCTTTCATTATACATTTAGCTAGTTATTAAACAGCTGTTTGAGTTGCTTCGGATTTCTTTGATTCTTATTTTTGCTCTGCACTGTTACAGCCATCCTTCAATTAGCATAAGTCAGGATGCCTTACTTAGTGTGAAAAGCAGGGTTACCAGTCTGTCAGTTGCTCTGAAGGCCTGCTATAGGTGATAAATTGTGATTGTCATGACTGGTAAGATAATCATTAAAGTACATTTGACAAATTTGGCATTGACACTAGTTAGCATGATAGCATGACATGCTTAACATTTAGGTCAATATTAAATTTTCTTACAGCATTTTTTCCTTTCATGTGCCTCGGGTGTCTGATAATGTTAAAAACAAATGAGCTGCAACACGACAAAACCAGCAAATTGGTGTGCAGCAGCGCAGACAAAGATCAGCCTGGGCATCCGCCTAGTCTGATCAGACGCTTTGATTAGCACTTAAAGGGTAGCTAAGGGTTTAAGCTACCGCCATGCGGACAGCAAAGACTCTGATCAGACTGGACGGATGCCCAGGCTGATTTGAGTCTACACTGGGTGCACAACCACTTTGTTGGTTTTGTTGTGTCACAGCTCAAATTTGATTGATTTTCCCTGGTGTTTGTTTGGGCCTTCTTTTGTTCTTGTTTACATGAAGCGTATTTGCTTTAACACAGTGAAAGAAATATAATTTTGCTACACATGCTTTTAGCTCACCTGAGCCTTTAGGCTCAGGGTGGGCTATTGTGATCACCAAGCGTCCGTAGTCCGTCGTGCGTCATCAACAATTTGCTATAAATGACATCTTCTCTGAAACTGCTAGGCCAAGGGCTTTGATATTTGGTATGAAGCATTGTCTAGTGGACCTCTACCAAGTTTATTCAAATGGTGGCCCCAGGGTCCAAAATGGCCCTGGGGCAGGGGGTCTTGGGTTCGAAACTAAAAAATACTTAAAAATCTTCTTCTGCAGAACTGCTTGGCTCAGATGCTTGAAATTTGGTATGTAATATTGTCTAATGGTCCTCGACCAAATTTGTTCAAATGGTGGCCCCAGGATCCAAAATGGCCCTGGGGCAGGGGGTCTTGGGTTTGAAACTAAAAAAAAACTTAAAAATCTTTTTCTCCAGAACTGCTTGGCTCAGATGCTTGAAATTTGGTATGTAAAATTGCCCAGTGGTCCTCTACCAAGTTTGTTCAAATGGTGGTCCAAAATGGCCCTGGGGCAGAGAGTCCCAGGTTTGAACCATAGAAATACATAGAAAAACATTCAAAACTCTTCTACTTCAGAACCGCAAGGCTCAGATGCTTGAAATTTGGTATGTAGCAGTGCCTAATAGTCTTCTACCAAGTTTGTTCAAATGATGGCCCCAGGTTCCAAAATGGCCCTTGGCATGGAGTCCAAGGTTTGAACCATAGAAATGCAAATAAAATCAAAAATTTTCTTCTGCAGAACCATAAGGCTTAGATGCTTGAAATTTGGTATGATGCATTGCCTAGTAGTCCTTTACAAAGTTTGTTCAAATGGTGGCCCCAGGGTTTAAAATGGCCCCGCGGCAGGGAGTCCTAGGTTTGAACCATACAAATACATAGTAAAATATTAAAAAATTTTCTTCTTCAGAACCACTTGGCTCGGAGGCTTGAAATTTAGTTTTTAGCATTGCCTAGTGGTCATTTACCAAGATTATTCAAATGATGGCCCCAGGGTCCAAAATGGCCTAGCCCCAGGGGGTCCAGGGTTGGAACCATAGCAATACATATAAAAATATTAAAAAATCTTCTTCTTCAGAACCATTTGGAAATGGTTGCAAACTATCAGGTTTGTTCAAATTATGACCCTAGTTTGACCTTTGACCTTTTTGCTCAGGTGAGCGATTCAGGGCCTCTTGGCCCTCTTGTTTCTTTTACACTCAGCATGTTAATTTTGCAGCATTTTAATTTCTCCTAATATTTAGGGCCATTATGATATATGCTGGATTCAAGTGTATGGGTATGATGTCATGTTTGTCTTCCATTTTATCAAAGAGTGTCATTCTGGGAAGCAATCAGGAATTCACTTACATGAATTCCTGATTGGTTCCCTGGATGACAAAGCTATTCAGCAGTGTGGTCTACTCTTAAAGGAAAGAATTTGCTCCAAGAGGAGCTAAAAATTCTTTCCTTTGAGTTTGACCCTTTGAGAACTTGAGATGGGAGGCAAACTTCAGAGTGGCAAAGTTGCTTCCCCTGAAAGTGTAGTTTCCATTTATGCTAATATTGTTTCCTTGTCCACAGGTCTAGAGAGTGTTACCCACTATCCTGTATTGGCTGTAGTGGCTGGTACCCTGTGCCAGCTGATTATGAGAACCAGTGATGAATGGTAAGAATTTCTCAATGTGTTCAACTATCATATTAGGTTGATCTTAGTCTAAATGTAAAGATACTGATACACAAAAAACAGCAGATCTCCAAGAGCTTGCACATTACAAAACCTGGCCTCGAGGTTATAAACTTTTTTCATGCTCAACTCAGCTGAGCATGAAATTTACCTCCTAATAAATAGCAAACTACTGATAAGTACAGTTGCTTTCTTGTTCAGTTTAGCTATGAAATTTTCTCTGCTTATAGATATGAAAATGCCAACATTAGTTGGCATTTTCATATGTATCAGCAGAGAAAATTTCATGCTCAGCCGAGTTGAGCACGAAAAAGTTTTATAACCTCAGAGCCAGGACTCTCATTGCTTAACTTCCTTATGTCTTCATTATTTAAGAAATAGATCAGCTCTAGCAGTGAATTGTTGAGTAATAATTCACTGTTTGGAGGTCAGTTGTAAAGTAGATCATATCACGAGCGCGGAGCGCGAGTGATATATCTACTTACAACTGACCGTCAAACAGTGAATTATTACTCAACAATTCAATGCTAGAGCTGAACTATTTCGATTCTAACACTCAAAAACGCTGAAAAACTATTCTTTTCATTCAAATTCTCCCAACCTTCCTGCCAGCGCGTTCATGATCCCGCCAATATTCTTAACTGTATCTAAGATAGATGTACGTTTTTATGACGATTTAAGAAAGAAAAAGAGACGTTACACCGTCTAATGTCTCAAAACGTCACAAGATTACGTCAGTAATTGCAGTGACGTCAGCAATTAGACTCGCGCGCTCCGTAACAGTGAATTGTTGCAGAATAAAACACAGCAACTTTCCATTGCTTCTATAGGCGCACTGTGTTAGAATTGGGAATTAAATTATGGACAGTGAAAGCTATTAATATTTTGCACAGTTGGGCTGACTGATATGGGATATGGCTGCTTATAAGTGCCAACTTGTCCAGTTTTCTAATAACAGAATCTTGATGCTTAGATCTGAAGTTCTCGATCTGAGCATAAAGTTGCTCGGAGAATATCAATTCTAAAAAGTCTGAAGCTTTTGATGAGATTATATGGAAGTGATGTTCTGCGAGCAACTTTATGTGTAACGACCAGACATAAAGGTTTATTTTCTCTGCATATCTTCAGAATCTAAATACTTCCTGAATGTTAACTTTCAGATATATTATTATGTATTCATTGTCAGATCATTTGCAGAAAATGCAGTACAGTAACTGTCATATGGGCTGCCCAAAGTGAATTTGTGTTTTATATCCTACTGTGTCTGTGTTTTTTAAGCTCCTGTCGCAGTGATATGTAGAGAAATAATAATCTGTTTCCCTTGATTTAATTTTACCAGTGCTGTAGATAAGATCAATATTTGATTGTAACATTCCACAAATTAAGACTTTTATAATACTAAATAATGATTTCCTTTTACAGCCAAAAGCTCACCACTCGAGTGCTCCTCTCTGACCCTGGTTTCCAGCTCCAGTCACTGGAATTTATGTTAGGTGATAACATTGAAGGAGGAGGAGCCAGAGCCCAGTCATCTGCTGTAGAGAAGTCATTTGATATGAATAATTGTAAGTAGAAGTTGAACATATTACATAATGAGATTGGGACAACCCATGTGGCTAATAGGTGTAATGTGGATGAATTTATTTAGCCACATATAATGTCAAGTTTAAGTTTCTAATGGAAGAACATTGAATTTGTCCATAAAAATAGCCACCTATTTACCCATTTATAGGTGATATGTTAGCATATTCAGCAATATTGAAAGGAAAAAGAAGAGATAGACAGAAGAAGAGATGGGAAGACAGTATTAAAGAGTGGACAGGGATGGACTTTGCCAGCTCAACTAGAGCAGCTGAAAACAGGACAAGGTGGAAAGGGATAGTTATGAAGTCATCTGTGGTGCCCAACCCCAGTGACCTTGCAAGGTTATGAGATGAAAAGAATAGAAACTCAACAGTGCATTGTTTCTTATTGATATTCTAACACTAATGACTATTTAAGGAAAATGGGTACACCCTTTTCTGTCATTTTTAGCTCACCTGAGCCAGCGGCTCCGGGGGAGCTTATAGGATGGTAAGGCTCCGTCGTCCGTCGTCGTCCGTCCGTCCGTCCGTCCGTCCGTCCGTCCGTCCGTCCGTCGTCCGTCCACAATTTCAAACGACTTCTCCTCTGAAACCGCTGGGCCAATTGTAATCAAATTTCATATAGAGCCTCCTGGGACCTTAGGAACGAAAAGTTGTTCAAACGGTCCTGGTCACATGACCAACATGGCCGCCACGCCCATATATGGTAAAAACCTAAAAAAATCTTCTTCTCCAGAACCAATAGGCCGATGGCCTTGAAACTTGGTATGTAGCATCGGGTACGCGAGTACTACCAAGATTGTTCAAATTATGACCTTGGGTTGACCTTGACCTTTTTTACGGCAAGGTCAAATTTGCTTCCTTGTGCTTTTATATGGCAAAATGCCAGAACATAAGATATCTTTGAAACTGTTGCAGATTTTGGGCTAAAAACCAGTATCTACGATCATCTTAATGAGTACGTGAAGATTTATGACTTTAAGAGGTCAAGGTCATTCTTTGACCTTTGACCCAGAACTCTCATATTTTGACAATTTCGAACAATCTCCTCAACAGCCACTGAGCCAATTGAAACCAAATTTCATATAGAGCCTCCAGGGGTTGAGGGAACAAAAATTTATTCATACTGTCCTGGTCACATGACCAACATGGCCGCCACGCCCATATATGGTAAAAACCTTTAAAAATCTTCTTCTCCAGAACCAATTGAACGATGGCCTTGAAACTTGGTATGTAGCATTGGGTACTCGAGTACTATCAAGATTGTTCAAATTATGACCTTGGGTTGACCTTGACCATTTTACTGCAAGGTCAAATATGGCAAAATGCTATAACATATGATTTCATGGAAAGTTTTGAAGCGTAAGGCCTAAAATTGGTTAATGCAGTTGAGTACATGAAGATTTATGAGTATAAGAGGTCAAGGTCATTCTTTGACCTTTGACCCAGAACTCTCATATTTTGACATATTCAAACAATCTTCTCCAAAGCCACTGGGCCAGTTGTAACCAAATTTCATATAGAGCCTCCAGGGGTTGAGGGAATGAAATTTTGTTCAAAAGGTTCAGGTCACATGACCAACATGGCCTCCACGCCCATATATGGTAAAAACTTTTAAAAATCTTTTTCTCCAGAACCAGTTGACCGATGGCCTTGAAACTTGGTATGAAGCATTGGGTATTCCAGTTCTATCAAGAGTGTTCAAAATGATAACCTTGGGTTGACCTTGACCATTTTACGGGAAGGTCAAATAAGGGAAAATGCTAGAACATAAGATTTCATGGAAAGTTTTGAAGATTTAGCCCTAAAAATTGGAAAATGCAGTCATCTTAATGAGTACATCAAGATTCATAAGTACAAGAGGTCAAGGTCATTCTTTGACCTTTGACCCTGAATTCTCATAGTTTGACAATTTCAAACTTCTTTTTAAAAGCCAATTGTAACCAAATATCATATAGAGCCTTCAGGGGTTGAGGAAACGAAAATTTCTTCAAATGGTCTGGGTCACATGACCAGCATGGCCGCCATGACCATATATGGTAAAAACCTTTGAAAATCTTCTTCTCCAGAACCAGTTGACCGATGGCCTTGAAACTTGGTATGTGGCATTGGGTACTCCAGTATTATCAAGATTGTTCAAATTACATGTATGACCTTTGCTTGACCTTGACCTTTTTATGACAAGGTCAAATATGGCAAAATGCTACAACATAAGCTTTCATGGGAATTTTTGAAGATTTTGGCCTAAAAATTGGTATATACAGTCATCTTAATGAGGTCATGAAGAATTATGAGTACAAGAGGTCAAGGTCATTCTTTGACCTTTGACCCAGATCTATCATATTTTGACATTTTCAAACATTTCCTCAAAAGCCAAAGGGCCAATTGTAGTCACATTTCATATAGAGCCTTCAGGGGTTGAGGGAACAAAAATGTGTTCAAATGGTCCAGGTCACATGACCAACATGGCCGCCATACCCATTTATGGTATAAACATTTAATATTTTTCTTCTCCAGAACCAATATGCCTATGGCCTTGAAACTTGGTAAGTAGCATGGAGTACTAGAGTACTTCCAAGACTGTTCAAATGATAACCTTGGGTTCACCTTGACCTTTTTTTGCAGCATGGTCAAATATGGGAAAATGCTAGAACATAAGATTTCATGGAAAGTTTTGAAGATTTTGGTCTAAAAAATGGTATATATGGTTGTCTTAATGCGTATTAGCACATGAAGATTTATGAGTACAAGAGGTCATGGTCAGTCTTTGACTTTTGACCCTAGACTCATATTTTGACAATTTCAGACATAAGAAAAAGCGACTTTGCTAATTGCTCAGGTGAGCGGATCAGGGCCTCATGGCCCTCTTGTTACAAAGAGGAGCTACTTTTGTGACTTCCTGTCTGCAAAAGATCTGGCCCTTTCACATGTGGGTCTAGTCTTAAAGCAAAGAATTTGCTCCTACAGGAGCAAATTCTTTCCTGTAAGAGCTGACCTCTATCAAGAGGGCAGACAAAACTGAAAATGGTAGAGCTGCCACCCCTGAAAGTGAACTCATTTACCTTAATTTGAGACTAAATTAAAAACACTGCAAACAGTGCAAATCTAAATCAAAATCAGAAATGTTTGCTGGTGATACGTCCCAGGACAATCATTCACCAAATGAGATGGGTCCAAATGAGCCATTTCATCTGGATCTTCATGGTTTACCATTCCTTTTGTGCCTTTTGTAAAATACCTCTTATAAATAATGGACTGGTCCAAATTCAGAGTTGGAAAAATCTTTTTTTACAATTCCATTTGTGACTTTCGTTGTGAAATACCTCATAAAAATAATGGACTGGTTCAAATTCCAAATTCAAGAAAAAAAAAATTTGTAAGTTATTAGAGGTGAAAAGGTTTTTATTATTACTACAGATACTGAGGTTTCTGAAGAAGAAGTTAAACTGGTTCAAGATCTCATCAAACATCTCAAGAAAGAACAGGAAAGTTTTGTACATGAAGAAAAGGTAAGACCTCGGAGTTGTCTCCCTGCATGTTACCCCTTAAAGTGTCAGAAATGAAAATAGTTGAATTTCCAAACAGCGTAGATCCAGATGAGATGGCGGCTCATAATGAGCCACCTCATCTGGATCTACACTGTTTGCTGTCTAGTCTTTGGATTCTCAATATGATATAGCTTGGAAGAAACATACATTTTTTAATTTTACAGACGTAAATTTTGTCGTCTGCTTTTCTGGTGCTTTAAGAATTAAGTGAAGTTTATGTAATTTCTTGTTGAATGGTCTGAAAGAAAAATACTGATGGCTCGTTTTGAGGCATCTTATCTGGATCTACACTGTTGGCAAATTCAGCTTTTTTTGTTTTTGGCACCTAAGTGTTATATATATATTGCAGATAAGAAATGAAAGTGAAGACATTGCCTAAATAGCCATGTTCCACTTATACATGTAAAAACTATGTCACAAGTTCTGGTTCCATCAGGAACTTCAGAAACAGCAAAACTCAGAGCAGCCTGCACAACCTGCTGAGGCTTTTGGTTTAGCTGTTTGGTGCAGAAGGTCGTGAGTTCGAATCCTGGCTTGGGTCAACTCAAGACTTGAAAACTCTGTCAGCCTATCAGTAAATGGGTACCTTTTTTGAATCAGGGAAGGATAAGGCAGCAAAAAGAGAGGGATGGGCTCTGCCTTTCATATAATGTGCCCAAGATACAGTGCCTCTAACCCTCAAGGGAAAGTAACTATTTGATGGTAGTCTGAACATAGCTGATTTACTCAAGGTTATTTGTTGGTCTCTGTTTTGTGATTATAGGCAGTCAGTGAAGAAGATCTATGTACAATCTGTTATGCTCATCAGAGATCTGTCGTCTTTAAACCATGTGGTCATCAGTCTTGCAAGTAAGTTTGATGATAATGATGATGGAATGAAGAGGTTTAGATTGTTAATCAATTGAGCCACGACATGAGAAAACCAACAAAGTCGTTGTGCGCCCAGCAGAGACTCAGATCAGCCTGGGCATCCACCTAGTCTGATCAGAGCCTTTGCTGTGTGCATGGAGGTAGCTTAGACCCCTAGCTACCCTTTAAGCACTTAGTGAAGAGTCTGATTGGACTGGGTGGATGCCCAGGTTGATCTGAGTCTGCTGGGCACACAACCACTTTGTTGGTTTTCTCGTGTCGTGGCTCAACAAAAGCCCGGGTATATTAGCAGCAAATGAATGGCATGTTTGAAAGTGGAATAGGAATCTCACAATAAAGGTCTGACAGACATGTACTAGAAGAACCTTTTCCACACATTTTTTTTTTATTCCACACTAAACTGATGATTCTTTTTTTTAAAAAAAAAACACAACTTCTAAGCTGTATGAGAATTATGCACTCCAGGTAGAATACATGTTGTTTTTACATGTATTCTATTGCATATATGGTTACCAAGGATTTTTCTAAGAAACTATTAATGGCTGTCAGTACAGAAAAATCTTGTATTTTACTTACATGCGCCAGCAACATTTACATTGAGACAAGCTACCAGCAAAGTGTTGTGCCTGATCACAGATTTGCTGCTGATAGATAAACTTTCTTTTACAGTAAACTCTTGATATCTTGAAGTCGAACTTCTTCCCAAACTACTCATATCTCAAAGTAAATTTTCTGGAATCAGAAAATTTACTTTGAGATATCAGTAGTTTGAGATAACAGGAGTTGAAATGTAAACAAAACGAGAAAAAAAAAAGAAGAAATACATCTTTTGATATACGATTAAGCAAATACTTAAGATATCAGTGATCGAGATATCTCGAGTTGACTGTATATCAGGGGAATGTATTTAAAACTAAAGGGAACACATTAATCAGACTGTACATGTACATGCACATGTCCCAAGGTCAGAATTGCAATTCTTGCACACCGGATAGAAAATGCCATTCTTTTCAGAAAATCTTATCTTACCCTGGTGTTCTGACCCAGGACCGGAAAAAAATCACGAGCTGTCAATGCATTGGTTGTATAGGAGCTAACGTACCTATGTTGTCAAGTGACATTGGCATTTTAGATGATGACGTCACGAAGACGGTAAAAATGACGTCAGTTTATGCACGCCAGTCGTTGATGTAAAGAGCCAAATGGCTGTCATTGAAAGCGGCGCCTTCTATCAAAATCAAATTGAAACCTCTCAAGCGCTAGAATTACGCATTTTAGAAAGATCTAAAGTCAAAACAAAATGTGATGTGCAAGAAAAAGTATCTATCATGGGTGTGAGGTGTGGATAGAAAAATCATCACTCGGGATCATTTTTCAGCATCACTCGGCAAGCCTCATGATGCCGAACAGTGACCCTCGTGACAGATTTTTCTATCCACACCTCACACCCATGATAGATACTTATAATCTCCTTGAACCATTATTACTGTAATTTCTCTAAATTGTATCTGACACCCTTAACAATTGCTGCAATTAATACCACATTGAGGGAAATTTCTGCAAGTTTTTGTTTTCTACACTTTTCTGCAGTTTTGCAAATATCGGATAAACAAATATTGCAGAATATTCTTACAAACAGTGTGACCCATATTTGATGGTCCAGTATATACTTGTACTTGTATTTGTCCTATTCATTATAATTTTAATAAAAAATTTCTGAAATATCAAATAAATTTCTCTTCAGTAGGCGCATCAACTTTTATGTCCCTTTGGTAGGCTCATTAGTCTTTGAAAACTTGATATTATATCATATTATATGCTTATGTAAAACTTTGTATATGATTCATCTAATAAAACTATTGCTCATAACTGATGTGCTAATAAATGTGTCAACGATCTTACAGTTTGTGGTTTGCAAATACAACCTAGCAGTATTTATTTCTTTATTCTTAGTCATTTCTTGTTTGCCTGTATCTGTTAATTTGTATGTATTTTGATAGAACCAGGTATTCAAAATTTAAACTGAAGGATATTGTATAGTCAAGGGCCAAAAGTGACCCACAAAATTAATTTTCTCATAGACTTCAGTGTATTATCATGTTTACAGGAAATTAGTTTTGGCACTTCAGTTCACTGGATAACAATTATTTTGGTACTGGTGAATTATGCAAGCAATGTATTAGTTTCATTTCAGTTAGTCATCTTTAACCTAAATAGCATGACTTTAAATATATGTTCAAGTTTTTGGTCACTTTTTTTTGCGACCTCACCATTAACGTAATTGGAAACGTGCTGCTTTCAAAATTTATACTAAGTTCAAGAAGCTGTATCTTCACACTGAAGGGCAAAATTTAGTTTTGTAAACAGTATTTATTGCATTGTTCATTTTAGCTTTTCAATCATAATAATTATTTTATAATAGGCTCTGACAGTAGAGCTGCCACAATCAATTTTCTTGCAAACATGTAAATGCACTAAAGTCTACAGGAAAATATTTTTGTGGAAATACTTATGGTCCTTGACTGTAGTACTCTCTTTGAGGTCAAAATATATTAATCCAGAATTCTAACGCACTTACATATGTAACGGGACGTCTGATTGGATAACGTCAAAAATTTGCGACAGTAAATCCTGCGATGGACTTTCGGAAACCCAACGTCATTACGTAACATCGCTTCTCATTGGCTGACGTCTGGTTTTACGTCACTAAAAGCGTTTGCTATGAGTGCAAAGTAGCACACTTTTAAAGGTGAAAATGTGAAAAGTGCATTAGAATGGGGATAACTGTATCTAAAATTGCTAGCGGGTCGCCGTAAAACGAAATTTGTGACCATAATATTGACGCTTTACCTCCCCAAATGACAATTTTGAGTACAGTTATCCCCTAGTTTTACACCTGCCAAAATAACCAGCTATAGGATGTAAGTTTGGCAAACTGATTTTGCTATTTGATGATCTGTTATAATTTGTAAATTGCATGGCAAACAATGTAGACCCAGATCAGACTGCTCCTTTCTTTAGGAGCAGTCTGATCTGGGTCTACATTGTTTGCCCAGGTGTAACATTCCACTGTTCAAAGATCTCTGAATGTTGCCATAATTTAAATTTGTTTTTCTCATTGACAGAAGCTGCATAACGCACCAGTTGTTGAGCAAAAAGGAATGTTTCTTCTGCAAGTCTATCATCACATCCTTACAGGATACACATGGCAAATCTATATCACTGAGTCTTCCAATGGCCAACAGCTGATTTATATTCAAAATATTTAATAGTTATAAGCGCCATTTTTCACGAACAGTATTGGAGTTGGCTGTGATGTAACTTATAATGGCTGTAAACATAGAGACTGATCAGATGTGTTAACCCTTAAAGTCAGATGTGTTAACCCTTAAAGCACCAAAATTGAAAATAGTTGAATTTGCCAATGAGGTAGATCCAGATGAGGCCACTCATCATGAGCCCCCTCTAGTCTTTGAATTCTCCATATAGTTTGGGTGAAACATTTGTTGAAATTTTGCAGACGTAAATTTTGTTGTCTGCTATTTCATGCTTGAAGGGCTAAACTGACAAAAAATAACAACCATAGGGAAATCAAATTTTAACTGTAAAAAGCCTTTATTTTTGACAGTTATCTACAAAATGATATTATTGGAGATACAAAGATATTTTGATATTATCAATAAAAGGGCCCCAGCATTTCAAAATTTCAAAACCAACAAAGTGGCATGTGTGCCCAGCCATGACTCGGATCAGCCTGGGCATCCGCCCAGTCTGATAAGAGCCTTTGCTGTGCACTTCAAGGGTAGCTAAGGGTCTAAGCTAGCTCCATGCCTACAAGGAAGACTATGATTAGACTGGGCGGATGCCAAGCTGATCTGAGGGTTGGCTGGGTGGACATGCCACTTTGTTGGTTTTGTCGTGTGGCGGCACAAGCATCGGTTTTGTTAGCAACAGCTTTGTAAACTTTTGTTAAGTTGCCTTGTTAAGCTTTGTTTTATGGCAGTGTGCTTACAAGTGAGATCCCGTTTTCTGTGGAATTCTAGGTATTCAGGCCGAATCAAAATGAAATAACTATGGCAGGCATTGGGTTATGCTCAGAGGGCTATGACTTGAAAAACATATTCAAAGTATGGAATTCTTCCTAACTTCTTGTTCAATCAAATTGTCATTAATATTTTGCAGTATGGCATTTTATGTTATAATCATGTTGAAATGTTCTATTGGATTGTTAATGTCTGTTAAATTAATATCATTGTTCAAATATTGAATACTATCTGTTGATTTTATTTTGTTCATTTAAATGTTAGTAAATATACAATATTGTGTATTAATCTAATCTGCCTCACACTATAACCTCCAACCAACTACCCACCTCAACCTCCTCTTCTCCCCAACTCCTACAAAATTTCAATGCACCAGCTTGTGCATTGAAATTTTGTAGGAGTTGTGGGAGAAGATTGTTTCTTAAGGTAAATGGATAGTCTTTCAAGGGAAGCAACTCCATCATTTTTGTTTCTGCCTCCCTTCTCAGTGGGAGTCAACTCTTGAAAGAAAGAATTCACTCCCCTAGGAGCAAATTCTTTCTTTTAAGTGTAGCTCCTATTTCAGAAGGGCTGGAGTTGTCCAGGGAAGCTAGCAGGAAATCACTAAAGTTGTCTCTCTTTGTAGAAATAGTGGAAAAACTTGAAGGTGTACCCATACATCATAAATGATTTTATGAGGCTTGTTTTAAATTGTATGTGGACTTAAAGGGATGATTTCATATGACAAAAATATAAGTTGCCACATGTTTGCTGTTGAAACAAATTTAATACTGTTGATACCCACCACAACTCTGGGCCCAGCTGTTCAAAGCACCGTAAGCTTTATAAAGTTGTAAGTCAAGGATTCATTTAGTCTTCTAGTGCACATCAAATGAAGTGTGCTAATATTTTTTGCTAAAAAAATGAGAGAAGCTTTTGCACTGCACTGCAAAAGTTTCTCACATTTTTTCGGCAAAAAAATGGCAGTGTTTTTGCATACAGTATATTTGAATTTCAATGTCTCGTTAACTAATGGCGCAGCCAGTTTTGAACAACTGTGTCCAGATTTCTAATATGGATGGGTTTTAATATAAAATTGTTTAGTTTCCAGGAAAACTTAAGATAGGTTATTGTCCCTCAGCATGGCTGCCATAATGTTTTAATAAACAGGAAATAGTTTCGAAATGCTATCTCAGACCTAGCCTCACCTAGAGGTCTGACAGTACTCCCTATACCAACTACTTCTACGTTAACCCCCTAGTTAGTTTTATCCTAAAATAGCCCTAAGCAAATTAAAGATGCAAGGATGCACTCCCATGTTTTTCTGCCATTTTTACATGGGAACAATTTTAATGATAACTGAACCATGACACAACAAAACCAACAAAGTTTTGTGCGCCCAGCACAAACTCAGATTAGCTGAGCATCTGCCCAGTCTAATTAGAGTCTTCACTGCTGTCGGCTTGGAGATAGTTTAGACCCTTTACTACCTTTTAAGTGCATAGCGAAAATTTTGATCTGACTTCCTAAAATGGATTTACTCCTAAAGAAGAGAATTTGCTCAAAGGAGAGCAAAACCTTGTTTCTAAAAATGCTTTTAGAAATTGACCTCTCATTGCCTGCCCTAAAGCCAGTCACCTTAATGGTGAAATGAGTAATATTCCATATTTATCAAAACTCATCCTCAGTTTGAATTAAATTTGACAACTTCCCCATTACCAATTACTCATAATTACTCATACACTACCTCCTAGTCAGGTTTGTCCTGGAATAACCCTTAGCAAATTCAAATGTTACACAAAAAAAAATTGAAAACATCACATCAGGTGAAAAACTAACCCAAAGATCTAGATTTATCTTATAAGATTGATCTAGATTTTTGGAATTGTTTTGGAAGGGAAGAACCGCCATCTTACAACCAAAGAATTATGGTAAATGAAGCCGGCAACAGCATACGATATTGCTACAATGTTAGTTGCATTCTTGTCAGCGCTAAAAAAGTTAGTTGCAGCAGAATACTATGTTTGTGTTTGGCAGTATTTAGGATGTCCCGCTGTTTGCTAATATATGGCTGGAAAAGAATTTTCAAGCAGTTATTAGGCAAAATCTTGTTTTTAGAGGTTTAGAACCTAATCTACACGTTGTGCTTTTTATATTTATTACAGACCTGTCAATGATACACCCTTTGAACTGCCTGTTTTCTGGCCTTCTGACACAGAAAGCCATATTAAACTGACGTTTTCTGAATCCTTATTACTATCCCTTAAAATGAGGCGATGATTGAGTTGTAGCTTCAGGTAGGTCATTTTTAGCTCACCTGTACAAAAGTACAGGGAGAGCTATTGTTGTCACTTGGGGCGTCGGTGTCGGTGTGGGCATCACACTTTAAAGTTTTACATTAAAGTTTTTTATGTGATGGGCAAGGCACTGCAGCCGAGCTATCCTGTATGGGGACAGGAATTGTTTAACATGCAGCGTTAAAATGAGAAGCAGCGAAACAGGACTTGTAACATTACGTCAACAAGCATGTCAAAAGATGTGCCTCGATAGCTAGGTAGCATTTGTCTGAAAAGCTACCTCTACCACGCAAGTTTGAATCCGGGTCGATGTATTAGTGCTGGCAAGTATGAATGGTTGGCTGTTCCCTAAGGTGTATAATAAATTATTATAATAGTAGCTTGATCTGGCGTACTGTATCTTGTCTTGTGGATGAGCTCATACCATCTGATGACCCTCGTCACAAGCATCTCGATGATCCAAAGGTATGAAATCAGCCATTTGACCTGATACATTATGCCAGATCAAGTTACTGTTATAATAATGTGTATATACAGTCCAGCCTGTCTTAAGGGGTCACTGTATTAAGGGGTCACCTGTCTTTAGCAGCCACTTTTGTTTGGTCCCTTAAACAGAAATGAAATTCAAATGAAACAATATTAAGGGTCACCTTTTTAAGCAACCAGTTTTTTGTGGGTCCCTTGGGATGACCCCTTAAGACAGGTTTGACTGTATTAAGGTGAAAGGGTACACTTTCAGGGGAAGCAACTTTGCCATTTTTATCTCCTCAATATGGGTAAACTCTTAAAGGAAAGAATTTGCTCTTCTTGGAGTTAATTCTTTTTCTTAAGACTTGACACCATTTTGAAAATACTTTGTCCTCCAGGGAAGCAAACAGGAAATTATGAAAGTTGTTTCCCTTTGAATCAATGGCAGAAAAAGATGCTGTAACAATGCTCCTTAACACTTTAGCCCCAGTGACGAAAACAGTATAATTTGCAAATAACGTAGATCCTGATGAGGCGGCTCATTATGAGCCACCTCATGTGGATCTACACTGTTTGCCCTCTAGTTTGCCTCTTGGACAAGGCATTTTACAATTTCCGCAGACAAATGGAGTTAAAAATGCAGTGATGTGTACATGACATTGTATTGTATTATTAATACATATATGGCTAGCTTTACGGCAATTATATGGTTGTGCAGGGATGTAAATTTATTACAGTTTCAAATTTTAAACTTGGCAACTAGAAAGAACTTAAAATTTCTAAAAATTGGGACACCTATAATTATAATTATCATAATTTTCCTAATATTGGAGGAGTTCACAATACTGTAATGTGCTTGATAGTGGAGTGGATAATATAATGTGCTGGACTGCCAGTTCAGGCTTGCAGGTTCAGTTCCCTTTTCTCTGATCTTTCGAATGAGACTGTAAAGCTATGTCCCATCTCTGTGACCTATGTGTTATTGGGATGTTAAACCAGAGTTCACTTGCTCACTCATTATAATGTGTCTAAAAGATTCTGATGGAATGGCAAACAGTGTAGATCCTGATCTCCATTTTTATCTCAGATCTATATGAGCCGCGACACGCGAAAACCAACAAAGTGGTTGTGCGCCCAGCGTAGACTCAGATCAGCCTCGGCATCCACCCAATCTGATCAGATTCTTCACTGTCCGCATGGAAGTAACTTAGACCCTTGGCTACCCTTTAAGCTCTTAGCAAAGAGTCTGATCAGACTTGTTGGATGCCCAGGCTGATCTGAGTCTGCGCTTCTCGCACCACTTTGTTGGTTTTCTCACGTCGCGGCTCATATGTCCCAATTCTTAGAACTTTGATGGTAATCATTTTTCCTTGTTGGTGGTATTACTAACACTGTTTTTTTTTTATACTTTTATAATTCATCATATTGATGTATACTATTTATGTTTTAAATAATTCTAGGAAAGAAGGAAATAAATTTCAAATGTTAGCTTTCTCTTCTTTTATAAATACATATTTCCAATAAGTTAATTGTTCATTGGTGCAAATGCAGGTAAAATGGCAAACAGTGTAAACCCTGATCTGACTGCTGGAATGGCAAACAGTGTAAACCCTGATAAGACCACTGGAATGGCAAAAAGTGTAAACCCTGATCAGACCGCTGGAATGGCAAATAGTGTAAACCCTGATCAGCCCGCTGGAATGGCAAACAGTGTAAACCCTGATCAGACCACTGGAATGGCAAACAGTGAAGACCCTGATAAGACCGCTGGAATGGCAAACAGTGTAAACCCTTATCAGACCACTGGAATGTCAAAAAGTGTAAGTCCTGATAAAACCACTGGAATGTTAAACAGTGTAAACCCTGATAAGACCACTGGAATTGCAAACAGTGTAAACCCTGATCAGACTGCTGGAATGTCAAACAGTGTAAACCCTGATCAGACCCCCGGAATGTCAGACAGTCTAAACTCTGATAAGACCACTGAAATGTCAAACAGTGTAAACCCTGATCAGACTGCTGAAATGGCAAACAGTGTAAACTCTGATCAGACAGCTGGAATGGCAAACTGTAAACCCTGATAAGACCACTGGAAAGGCAAACAGTGTAAACCCTGATCAGACCTCTGGAATGGCAAATAGTGTAAACCCTGATAAGACCACTGAAATGTCAAACAGTGTAAACCCTGATCTAACTGCTGAAATGGCAAACAGTGTAAACTCGGATCAGACAGCTGGAATGGCAAACTGTAAACCCTGATAAGACCACTGGAAAGGCAAACAGTGTAAACCCTGATCAGACCTCTGGAATGGCAAATAGTGTAAACCCTGATAAGACCACTGAAATGTCAAACAGTGTAAACCCTGATCTGTCATTACGTCGCATCGACGTCAGTACGACGTCATTTCAACGTCATGTGCCTGCTGGGAATGGGAATAAACCACATTATGAGAATTCTTCTATTTTGGCATTGCAAACTGGGAAGGCTCAGATGAGACTGCACAAATGTGCAGTCTGATCGGAGCCCTCTCCCGTTTGCATAAAAAAGATCAATCTTGAGAAATTAAATAATTTATCATTACTGCAAAACTTGCATCTGACTGATCCGGCGGGCAGGCTTCTTCTGAAAGTACTGAATTTCCCCAAGCCTACACAACAAGGAACAAAACAAAAAACAATGGCTCTTGCAGATGTTCTTTGAAATTATTATTCTGAACTTCCTCCAAGCCAAGAAAACAGCAAACAAGAAAGTAATAATACTTGGACCAGAGCTCTGGGTAAGAAGGGGTAACAGGATAATTCCGAGATAATTTTTCTTATTTCTCATTGAAAACACAAGATGGGATCTCTCTTTAGAACTGTCTCGCCCAGACGGTTCTAGGTTTGTATGGAAAAATTAGGAAAATAAACTCTGGCCTCTGAAGTCTGGAGCACGAGTACCCCGCTCCCAAAGCTAACAGTTGCTCCTCTAAACTCGTGGTTATATACAATAAGCATATGCATTATCAAAATATACATAAATAATACAATGAAGATTATCTAGTTGTGAAGACCTTTGCCAGGCATCTTGAACTATCATATCGCACCTAATGGGAGAAAAATCGAGCCCTTGTTAGCAAAATCAAACTAATACCCCCATTCCACTGGACGGCGTTTCCACTGCGCTCCGAAATTTTGGACAAAGCGCCATGAATCGTAGCAGAAGCGGCAGCAGCGCAGGAGAAGCTTCTAGGTCGCAGTGAAAGCGTATGCAGAAGCGGCATGAACGCCAAGCCACGGCGCTTGTTTTGACTCTGCTTAAAATTTACGTAGCGGAAGCGCCGTGGACTCAAAGCGCAACGAAAGCGTAGTAAGAACGTAGCTCGAAATTCATGAACGCAGTAGCAGCGGGAGCAACGCAGCACCAGCACAGCGGGATCGTGCCGACAGCGCCGTGAGATTCGTCTGCGACCCAGCTACGCTTCTGCTACGCTCTTTGCGCTCCCGTTGCGCTCTTGCCGCTTCCGCTGCGACTCTATTATTTATGAATAGCGCGAACACGACGCTTCCGTTGCGCTCTTGGCGCTTTATCTACGTTTCCTCTGCTCTTATGGCGATCTGGGCATGAAAACGCCGCGTTTCCACGACATTTCATAACTCGTTTCATTCAAGATGCAGGCTTCCAGGAGCAGGAGTTGGAATACCCTCTCCTGCGGTAAAGGCTGCGTAAAAATAGTCTCCTGACCAGGCCTGGGTGTGGATTTCGCCTTCTGCTTTTGACAGGGGGCCACGCTCTTGCTCTCTAAACTGAGCCAGATAGGCGCCCTTTAGAACGCCGAGCAGAGGCCCCAGTTGAGCCTGAACAGCAAGAAGAACAAGACGAGTTGTTCGAAGTCACTAGTTCATGATTGCCAGCTGGGCCATAGCCACTGGAATTTTTATATTATCAATATTGTTTGAAGGCTGGTGGCTATCTTCTGATGGACCCGATTCTCCGCCGATTTACATAAAAGTGGTTACAAAGCGCAACACAAGCGCAGCATGAGCGCAGCTCCGGCACTTAGGTCGTAGCACGATCGCAAATGCATCGTAATAAGCGTAGCCCAAGCGTAGCTTGAAATCCTTTGCCGTAGTAGCAGCGTATTAGAAGCGCCCTCGAAGTCCGTTGAGCGTGGCAGAAGCGCAGCTAAATCGCGGCAGCATCGTGACTAGCGTGGCGAGATCGTATTAGAAGCGTACTGGCAGCGTACTGGAAGCGCACAAGTTCCAAGTAATGGCAAATGCCTACGCTTCTGTTGCGATTTCGAAAATTTTGGAGAAGCGCCATGATCGCCAAGAGCGCAGTCAAAGCGTCATCCAGTGGAATGGGAGTATAAAAGATTGACACAAAAACGTAGCAAAAATTTAATGCACTTTCCGGGGGTGGTGGTCGGGTGATGGTGCTGGTTATAACTTCTAGTGCCGGGGCGGCTACTTATTTGGATAATAGTAGCAGGGCAAGGGCCTACTGTGCTTGCAGTAGGTGCAGGTGTGGGCTGTTTTGGATATTTTTGCTCTCGTCTACCATTTTTCTTTTCTTTCTCCCTCTCTCTGGGAGACGGTCCAATATAGACTGAAATTCTGTCTCAAAGGGCCGTTAAACCCAAAACAACCGACCAACCGATCATTCGATCGACGGGGAACTAGAAAAGAAAAAGTGTGATTTGTCAGTTTTCAGAAACATGTTCCTCCTGATTTTTGCCAGTTTATATGTATATATGACTCAATCTATGCATGTCAACCACATTTTATCGCCAAAGGTGAGGGCTGAAGCACCTTTCATAATAATTTGTGTTGACGTTTTACCGCTCGGCCCATGAAGACCGCGTAGCGCAGTCTGTAAGGCACCTGACTCATAAATCAGAGGTCCTGGGTTCGATACCCGGTCTGGCCACATACTTTCATTTCACCTTTTGCTGATTCAAGAAGGGCAGTTGTCAGTTACTGGCGAAAGTATGTGCACTTAGTACTGGTTAACCGCTTAGGAGGTCTAAGCCTGCCCAGGTTGGTTGGTTGATTTGATGCTTAACGTCCACGGTAAACAACTAAGGTCATGTCGGGACGGTCAGTTAATCTAACCACACTATTCCTGGGCAGGCTTTTTAGACCTCCTAAGCGGTTAACCAGTACTAAGTGCACATACTTTCGCCAGTAACTGACAACTGCCCTTCTTGAATCAGCGGAAGGAGAAACGAAAGTATGTGGCCAGACCGGGATTCGAACCCAGGACCTCTGACTTACGAATCAGGTGCCCTACCGATTGCGCTACCCGGCCCGGCAAGCCTGCCCAGAAACAGTGCGGTTAGGTTAACTGATCGTCCCGACATGACCATAGCTGTTTACCGTCAAATCAATTAATCAAAAACGCCCATGAAGACTAATGAGTGAACAGTTTCAAAACGCTGTCAAAAGTAAGAGGTTGTCGGGATAACAAGTACTCGTATATGTAACTGTACGTGGCCGAAACACTGAACAAGACACCCTTTTACTATATATTACCTATTTTTAATATCCATAATTCATATTTGTATATCTATAATTAATTTCATTTTATAATAAACAAAAATGAGGATCTGGATACTCAATATTCAGAGTGATTTTTATATATTCATAATTCGATTCATGGATATGCATAATATGATTTTTGAAATCCATAAATCGAAGTTTAGATATCCATAAATCAAACTGAATATTGGATAACCTTAAATCATTTAATGGATATCCAAAAAATCAAATTGCAGATATCAAGTGAATAGTGCCTATTGCCTAAATAGCAAAACGGCACACCATATGTTTGAGCCTGAAGTTTAAAAAATAATAGACTTGAACATAGCGAATCTATAATTATGCATATCTTCAAAACATACACTCAAGAGGTATACACAGATTCAAAACGGACACAGGTAAGTAGGAAATGTCTCAGGAACTGACACAATTCAATCCAAGATCCCACTCAAGACACCATGTGGGAAATGACAAAAAATAATAATAGTAATAATGATAATCACCACCAAAGACATCATCAGCGGCAGCTAGGTGAACCGCCATTTCCCATATAGGTGGTTATCCGGGCTAGCCGTAACATCACAAACATCAATAACAACCAAGAAGAACCAAAACAGAAGTGCCGCCTTTGGATGGCCAGCAATGAAATTACTTGGGAAGGAGGGGATTGAGGCGGGGGGGGGGGGGGTCGATTTTACCGGTTTGCAGTCTACTAACCCTCGCCAGTGGTTCTGCTTTGGTTCATCAGACACTAAGTTAAACGGTTTGCGCCCGTGGAAGATTCCTGGCTCATAAGTGTGGTATCTCAGAGAAATCAATTTTAAGCTGATAAAAAAGAGTATTAGTAATTAATGAAAAATTAAGATAATGTCATGCTTACCTTTCAATATAATATGTCATCTTATTGGAATCGCCTCGGCAAGGCAATTCCAATGAGATATCACAACATATATTTCAATCTAAGGAATACCATCTCAAATTATCATCAGGTGCTCCTGCTTACCTACATTCCTGCATTATACTGTAGACAGAGCCCCAGGTGGCGGGGCCTAAGCCCTAAAGCCCGTTCCCTGGATCCGAGGCTGTGATTTGTGTTTGGTCGTTTTTACCACTGATAGGACTAGATCTATGGTGCTTTTAGTTTATTTATACATGTATTTCCATGATTCTTGAAGGGAAACTAGGTCGATTTTGTTGACATCTATTAATTCTTTTTTAATTCTTTAACATCTCCACGGCCGCACGGACTTGTCCATAGTGCCACTGCATGACGACATCTCCTTTCTACTGCAACACCCTCTCGCGAGGATTACGTGCAGGTGGATTGCGTCTTAAAGCCACGGTACAAAACTACAAGGAAAAAGAACAGAATAAAAGGTGATAGCGTTGAAAAGACTGTATTTCCGAATTTTGACATGAGCGTTCGTTTTTCATGTAATATTTGATTTCATTAGTGTATACGCCATAAGTGTCTAATTGCAACACGC